>JAXQKB010000947.1:0-352033 GCA_037042295.1 Irpex sp. Y119-03 | reverse complement strand
CTGGCAGTGTTGTGATTTAGCGGGGAGCAGGCTAATTAGGCCGTAACACGTTACTTGGCATCAAGGCCTAATTAGGCTGGGTTGCCAGGAGTGACAGGTGGTACTATGGGCACAAATTTGCGGTACAGTCCAAAAAAGGCCACGAAGATGAGACGCGGTAAGAGCAGTTCTCAATGCGATGAGTGATGTACTTCACATAGGTTACGCTTGCGTGAAATCGAACAAAGCCCCAATGCCTTCCTTCAAGACCCGCTTCACCCCTCTTCTCCGTCTATGTTTACCATCAGGTCGGATGAGAAACACCGGTAGCGGTGGTCTGTTATCGGTGCTGACGTTACTGGTGGATGGCTCAGTCTTTCCATGCCTGCAGGAATGCCACAGAGAACATTAGCTAGCCGCATATCCGCCGACGGGATAGGGTCGCTTAAATCGTATACTGTAGTACATACCGGTTCTCCAGATGGACAAGAGTTGTGTCAATAATATCTAGCGGTGTTTTGGGTGTCTTGTGACCCGAAGCATGTCCTTTGCCGGGCTTCCTTTGTTGTTCCGAGTCGGCCAGACAGTGTCGTTCCAGTTCGCGGATTGTCTGCTCCAGTGGCTTCGCAACATCGATTTCCTTGGTTGTAGCTCGTCTCATCGGTAGAGCCAGATGCCCCCATTCGCCCCTGGACTCGCCGTGGTACACCCAAAGATGATAGAGCTGTTAATTCCATGAGTCATTCAAAGTCAGAGGGGGTCATTGCGAGAGTATGTCATAAGTATACTTGGGAAACGAGGCAGTTAAACGTACCGCAGTTCGCCAACCCATAACAGGTGCTACTTCCTCGTGTGCGGTACACACAAGTCTAATCTCCTTGTCCCTCTCTTCATCATCCATGTCCTGAACTGTCGCCGTACGAGGATCCTTACCACAGAGCTTGATTATTGCTGCTGCATCTCTAACGTCTGGGCCCCGCGGCCATTTGTTGGTGTATCGCAACAGTGACGAGGCCACGAAATAAAACACAGGTAATCTAACAGACTTCAAATCCTCTTGCGTTAGCCATTCGGACCCGGAGATGGCTTCGGGACGTAGGAGGAACGGGATCGTCTGTTTGTCCTGGATGACCTCGTCGGTAGTAAGCAGCGTTAGAGCAGATTCAAGTTGATCATGGTTGGTAGAGTCTGAGCTTCGACATGGAAACCACATTGCGACGGCGAGCTGGAGAGGATCGACTGGAGAGGGTGTGGGGAGGGCGAGCTCGTCTCTGAGAAGCTGTTTGAATGCCTCGATGTTGTGCTGATGACGCGTCTCTAAGTAATCAGGTAGAGCATCGCGAAGGGCAATCTCTAAGTCTTGAGGGTTGAAATCGAACCACTTGGCGTCCGGATTGAGGAGCTGAGCGATGCTAGGGACACGAAGAGTTACTTCTGATCCGATGAGTAGTTGTGTTTCGTACGATGAGTCTGGATAGAGCTTTTTGATGAATTGGGCAAGATCTAATTGCCTTTTCGTGAACGTCTCTCGTCGGAACTTCTTTCGGAGGTCCTGCATGTGCTGGAAGAGTTGATCTTTCATGACTTCCCATTCTGCAACGATATGAATATGCATATGTTTAGAGCAGCATACGGGTTCATCTTTGCTACCAGTAAACTCACCTTCGGACTTCAGGGGCTCTATGCCGCGTACTCCGGGGACCTGATCGATATCTCTGTAGCTTCCAATATAATCGCCTTCTACCAAAACTCTGACTTCACTGCAATAGCCTGCCTTCCGAAGGTGTGCGAGTATACTTCCATGCAAATTACCAGGAATAAATTATAGCAATGTCAGCATTGTCTCATGTGTATTGGATGCATGACGTGCATACCTTTCCCTCCTAGCTTGCCGTAAGCCGTCTAAGTATACGAATATGTCGAGCTCACCCTGTCCGTACACCGTGCCGGTCAGTTCAAGGACATAAAATACAGAAGTGCAGGGTAGAGTTAACGGACCTCCGCCCTCGACTTGATGAGTTCCATCCTCTTCTTGAGCAAGGCAGCATGCTCAGCCTTCGGAGTGTGACGCAACATCGAGTCGAGGTCCCCTATGCCATACTTATAAACCATGATACGTACTATCAAGGTCATGTGTAAACATTCGGTTCAATTGTATGGTGCATGCGTAAGATGTCTCGCCTCACCGTCAAGTCGCCCATAGGGCCTGTAGCTGTAGATCGCTCTGGTGGGTACACGACCAACCAGTTCAAGCCCAAGTATATCCTCATACTCGCGCAATCCGCACTCAGCTATCTCGCTGAACGGACCTGGTGAGCCTAGAAGCGACATCATATCTGGGCCGAAATACGCACCGCCTCCGCAGGCATTGGTCGCACATGCGCACCCGACACTGCCAGTGAACAGTGAAGCCATTATCGCCTTTGCAAACCTGCATGATACAAGTGGAGCGGAGTCCAGTCAGCTCAGACGGAAGCTGGGTAGTGCGGCACCACATACATGACAATATTGATCGAAGATGAGGCCAGCGTACGCCGGCTCCGATAGATCGTCAGGGCAAGGTGGGAGGCCATGGAGGCTGGCTAGTACAGCTCTCCAAACACCCAGTGAATGACGGCTCATGAATATTCGACGAAGACCCTTGGATGTCCTGCTAAGGTGAAGAATGTCTTTGGGATGCAAGAAGCTGCAGATCTGGGAAGGTTTTATTACCACGCGTGAGTTGTGTCATTGGCTGCGTGATGATACCGAACGTCGAAGGCCACATCTTACCTCGAATATCACATCCAATGGCATGTCGAGCATTCTGCGTAACTTTGCATTCTATATTGGAGATATATATGTGAGTAGCTTTCATTCAAGTTGAACATGCCAGCACTGCGGCCAGAGCCTGAGGCGATTCTGAGTGAAGTGTCGGTGGACGAACCTGTTCAATTTCCCTTCCAGGATGTCCTATACAATTTATGGTAGCTAAAGTCGAAAGCATTAGGATATGTTGTTGGTTCTTTGACGTATCTAAGGTGATGGCCGGCAGCAAAGTACTGAGACGCGCCTTAACTCGTTTGCCTCATGAGTGTCACGTGAGCGCGTGCCAAGTATTGCTCGTGGCTTTCTAAGAAGCCAGTGTTGTCGAGTAAGGCAATGAGGCATGGCTTGAACTATCCGAGTAGTAAGAGGTAATTACATGATAAAACTCAGCGACCAAGGACAGTGACAATGTCCGGCAGGAAGTTTGAGTCCAAAGACTCTAAGAATGGCGGCCACAAGTGCCGATGACTAATGTTTCCGATAGTGTGAATTAGGCTTGTGTGAAATCAAAAAAGCTCCAATAATGAAGTATTTCTCCATGTACTTCTCTGTAAGCTTGCGTTACTTATTATCATGACGAGTGAGATATGCCGAGGAGGAGGCTGCCTGAACGTTTCCAGCACTACCTACACTACGGCGTCGCCGCGGCCATTTTCTGATACTCTTCTAAACCTGAGGCCACGCAACCTTGAATATATATGAGCGAACATATATAGACACCCATACTCCCGACTCACCTCTCCATCCGCTCTCGCTCCTCGCGCCAGTACTCGGTCTCCTCGTAAACGACCATCTGCTTCAGGTCTTCCGGTACAGTCCCCAGTGTTATCACATACCCCACCTGTTTGTCGAGACACCCCGGAGTACCGTAGCATCGGATCGTCTGGACTCCAAGTCGTCGAATCGCTCGTGCAACGACAGGGTCAGCGAGCAGTTGTTTGAGGTGTGTGCTGTCGAATGCTATTTCTGGTAGGGAGGAGAGGCCTTGCAGAGCTCTGGAGACCCACTTCTCGATCTCGAGTGAGAAATCGGTTGAGGGGAATGAAAGTAGTTTCTGTAAGTGCACCACCAATTTACTATCAGCCCCGTCGATAGAGGTATGAGAACATGAGTCGTCGTTGACTTACCATAGCCTTCCAATTGGGCAACTGATTAATGACCGCCTCGGTAATCTTCCTCGATATCTGGTTTTCGCAGTGTCTGGTCATATTGTGCAGGTACAGCTCCGCCGGGCAGAACAAAGGCAACGCCTTCACCAAGCCGGAGACAGGCGTCTTCGACAACACGTATAGCCCAAGCACCAGCACGCGCACTGCGGGCAGATATTTCGCGATTTCGCCTAGCTTTCGTCCGTAGCCACCGTTGAGACGAAGACGACGAACGAGAGAACTAAGAGCGTGGTTGGTCGTGATGGTTCGTGCGAATAGGTCGAGGTCAGCGTCGGACTTGATTGAAACGTTTTCGTAGAGAAGGGGAGTGACGATCCGGGTCCATTGTTTGCTGACGAGCGAGAGGTGGGTGGGGTAGGTGTCCTTGTATTTGTACTCCCATGTTTCTCGACTTTCGGTGAGGAAGTCGAGGAGGGAGGTTTGTGTATCGAAGTATGTCTTCAGGATTTCGAGGAGAATCTCTTCAGGGAGTGCTCGAGACATATCTACTAGGTAGAGGGTGTACAACCGACCTGCTCCGTGTATATATAGATACGTTTCAGGAAATATTTAATGTACAGTACTTAACCGGCTTAGCCGTTAAGCGAAATCGAACAATGCACTGGAAAAAGTGTCCGGTAAGTACTATTACTTCTGTAGAGCATTGCTTGAGCTATAAGTACTTACGATTCCTTCGTAAATTACGAAGCCGTTACACTTCAGATAACCACGCACTTGAAAGGCTGGATAACAGGAAATCAAAGCGCACAAGAGTGCATCAAAGACCGTGCTAGCTACTTCGAATTCCGAGTCAAGCCTTCGGCGTTCGCGCTTCGCAAAACGCGATCACATGATTACACACGTGATCCCATTTCAAACTCCACTCTCATTAAGGGTCGCGCGACTCAAACTCGGCGGCCAACGCATCCATTCAGCTTTGTCCGGATACCTTCGTCCCAAGCGATTCAAGTGATCTTCTTTCAAATGGCGAGGCGATCTCAGCGCATCGCAATCAAAGAAGAGACTACAGGAGCACCTGCCTATATAGGCAGTGATGTTGCCAGTGACGACGACCGACATGACCGTCCGGCCGCCAAAGCACGCAGAGTCGATGCTTCTCCTCCTACAGAAGCGGGCTCTCCCGCTGGTCCTCCAAAGAAAGTAGATAAGACGACTCGAGCTCCTCGAAAGCGCGGGAAGCTGCATCAAATCCTCGACATGCCCCTCGACGTCCTGATGGAAGTACGTCTAACCCCTATACTTCTCATCTCCTCAAACTTATAGCTGATATCCCCCATGTACGCGTAGATAGCCTCACAAATGCAGACGAGAGAAATGCTCTACCTCTCGCGCCTCTCCAAGGCTTTCCGCACGTTCTTTACAAGCCGAAGCACACAGTTTATCTGGACGGCCGCGAGGGAGAACGTACCGGAGCTTCCGCCTCTCCCCAAGGATCTCAACGAGATGCAATACGCAAGTTTACTGTATGATACGCATTGCCATGTACGTGACATGTTGCTCATTCTCTTTTGAAATTCGAATCTTATATTGCGCATTCACAGAGATGCATGTCGAAGAACTGCTACTTCGTGTACTGGGCGTGCCGAATCAGACTCTGCAAACGATGTCTACAAGAATCGTACGTCTCCTCTCTTTTTATTTCTCATTGCTTTCGACGTCTCCCCACGTGTGCTAACGAAACAATGATGCCATTAGCGCGATAAACCTCCACTTGTGGTACGCTCGGGACAAAATAGATGAATACCATCTGTACGACAGCACAACTAGCGTGCTCCTTACCAAACCACGGTTAATAGACGAGCTCGTACCTGTGTTGGAGGAATACCAGAGCAGTATGGTTTCGTTCTTATCTGCAAGCCGTATGGAGCTCGGTTGACGCTTTGGTTCGGCAGGGACAACTATTCAGTACAAACCATACCTGGACAAACTCTTGTTAGAATGGAAAGCGTTGCCCGAGGACGAGAAGGAAAGGAAGGTGTGGATAGAGAAGCGTAAGCGAATGACCGCTGCTCAGTTGAAAGTGAGTACATTTCTATGCCTATGAGCTCTCTTTCATACAGCTGGTATTCAGTACTCATACTCGTTATTTACATTGTCAGAGTGAGCCAGCCCTCGAGCGCTGGTACGCAAAGTATAGGACCGACAGGGCGGACGAGCTCAGCGACGTACGCTCGGCTCGGAAGGACGCGTGAGTATCTGTCAAATTAAGTAACCACTGCATATTGAATTCATCGTGTCTGTAATCTGGTTTGTAGTATACTGCAGAAGCTCGAAGAAGAAGGATGGCACATCGAGCTGAAATGCATAGCAACTTCACCCGAGGACGAGAAGAAGTTCTCCAAGCTGCCTGAAGTGCGCAAATCTCAGGCTCTGACACCTCGCAGTACGTCCGCCCACTTATCTTCCTTTCCCTAACCTACCGATGCTAACTCATACTTCTTCGTTTGTTATGCTCAGTCTGGAACACCATCAAAGAACCCATCTCAGCCTTCATGCAAGACATCCGCAACAAACGGTTGCACGCAATCTATATGGACACGCTCACCGCTCGAGTCAAAGAACTCCACGAGCTTGTTAGGGATATCCTCGAGAAGGTCGACGAGAGGGAGAAGGTGAGGTGGAAGTGGTCGGTGGAGTTTACCAGCCATGATTTGATGATGTGTGTGGTGGGGCTTGTGGGGCTTGTTGATCCGCAGAGGGATGAGGAGAGAAAGGTGGTGAGTGGAGGCAAGGAGGACGTGAAGGAGGTAAAGAAGTCGAAAGTGAAGGAGGAAGCGGAAGCGGAGGAGCAAGAGAAGATTACGGAGGAGGAGAAGGACGCGGAGGAGAAGGCAAAGGGCAATGACAACTCGGGGTTTAACGTGGAGGAGTTGCGACCCACCGTGGAGGCATTAATCCGCGACTACTTCGACACACGACAGGCCAAAGCAGAGCAAGCTCTCGCAACGGCACTCCGTGAGACGTTCAACTTAGACAAGTCAGTCGACCCATTCACCCTAGCCGTGGGTACTTACTTCAACTGCACGGAATGTGCTCGAGTGTACACGCTCCCCAATGTGCTCTACCACCGCTGCTCCACCTACCGGCAGTCTACTCAACCCTCCCAACCGGCGCATCCCAATCCACATTCGAAAGCCGCAAAAGAAGCGGAAATAGAACACTGGAAGTTCATGTTCAAGCCCGAATGGATGCCCAAAGACTACTTCACTGCGATCAAGGCTGCCAGTACACGCGGAGATACACTCGACTTTGAGGACGGACGGAGGCCGTGGATGTGGTGTGTTCACCCGTTCCGGGCGGGGTGGACGCAGTTTGCGAAAGTGATCGGTGCGTGCGGGTTGGATGTGAAGAGCGCGACTGTGGAGGATTTGGATGGGATGAAAGTTGAAGGCGGGGAGATGAGGTTGATTTGTACGTGCCATGTGGATCGGAAGAACAAGTATGTGCCGGTAATGAGCTGGCGAACCGCGGTGAGTTATTGGATTTCTCTAATTCCTTCCAAGGAGGTTAGTTTGCTGACGGGCTTATGTTCTTTGCTCACGTTACATCTCGGATATACAGGCGTTCGAAAGGTCTTGTTGCTCCAACTTCAGACATAAACTGAGCGACAAATCCGGGCCCTCGTACAAGCTGGCTACAAAAAAATACGTGGACGCGGTCAAGGAGTCAGAGGCAGCATGTGTGATCAAGATGGTGAAAGACTGCCGGAGTAGCGGGTGGATGAAGGAGTTTGCGTGTGGACAGTGTGATGCTAGTGAGTTGGCAAGAGGGGTTACTTGGAAAGAGCTATGTTCGCATTTGCAAGAGAAGTATGTCGTGTTTACATCTGTTGGTGACTTGTTGATTATGGCTGATATACTCGGTATGATAGACACAGCGTCGCTGAGCCCGGCGAGGATGATTGGAGGTCCGTGAAGAAGGACGAAGAGATACCGGAGATTGTGTTTTTGGTGTCGCATAAGGTGAAGGGTAAGGAGCATTCGCTGAAGTATATGGAGGATTCGTCCTACACTGACAGGAGGCATCTTATCACTTACTTCAAATTCCCTGCGAAGGGCTGGCCGTAGTCTGACATTCATGTTGTCTCCGCTCGATATATACACCTATGATTAAACGTTAAACACTGGCATTCCTTTCAGTGGGAAGCCTAGCACTGCTGTATAAAGACTCTAACACGCATCTAACTGTTGCTCCTAAATAGTATGTACTTGAGAAATGTCAAAACGTACTTGAACAAAGTACACACAACAACTTTCTAGGCGGGGTAGAGTTGCGAGTACTAATAAGTACCCAGCCTCAAGGTCGAAACACGGTCACGCTCACATGATGGGTTCGAACTCCGCCCTTACTAGCCCACGGTCCCGCGCGTCGACCTTGTCTCAACCAGTCACCACGATTATCTTACTAGGTTATCTGTAGACCGTTATTGCCCTACTTACTTTATATGTTATAGCTGATATTCAAGCCAATATGCGTAGAAGATCTCAACGCATGGCAGGCAAAGAAGAGCTCACAAGAGCACTGGCACCTACCGACGACGAGGGGCCTGACTCGAACACTAGTAGCCACGCTGCCCGAGACCAGGACCGTCCAGTTGTCAAAGCTCGCAAAGCCCGAAGTTCCACTAAAGTAGACAAACCATCGCGTGCTCCCCAGAGGCGTGGTAAACTCTATCAAATCGTCGATATGCCTCTAGACGTACTCATGGAGGTAAGACGCAATCAATACCACCAATAGCCCTTTCGAATATCAATGCTGATTGGGAAAAATTTCATAGATATGTATGCACCTGCAAACGAAAGAATTGC
Organism: Irpex sp. Y119-03; assembly: GCA_037042295.1. Lineage (NCBI taxonomy): Eukaryota > Fungi > Basidiomycota > Agaricomycetes > Polyporales > Irpicaceae > Irpex > Irpex sp. Y119-03. The sequence goes on along the minus strand of JAXQKB010000947.1, from coordinate 343,269 downwards.
TTCATCTTTCCCGGCTCTCGAAAACATTCCGCGCGTTTTTCACGAGCCGCAACACGCAGTTTATCTGGAAGGCCGCGAGGGAGAACGTACCGGAGCTCCCGTCTCTTCCCGAAGACATGAACGAGATACAATACGCCAGTTTATTATACGATGCATTCTGCCACGTACGTATACACCTTCTACATTTTATATGTGAGGTTTGCGATCTGAAGGCTCTTCCCTGTGTATATGCAGAGATGCGTATCCAAGAATTGTCACTTTGTGTACTGGGCATGCCGGATCAGACTCTGCAAACGATGTCTGAAAGAATCGTACGTCTACTTCCCTCCCCTCCTCTCTTTTCTTCCCCTCCCTTCCCACTTCTCTCCACATCTTCTAATGAACTACTGGTATCAATAACTATCAGCACGATAAATCTCCACTTCACGCGAATACAGAACAGCATAACTACATACCATTTCTACCACAGCAGGGCGGAAGAGCTCCTCATTACACCGTGGCTGATAGACGAACTTACTCCCCCATTGGAGCAAGACCAATACGGTACATATACGCCACTTCTCTGCCTTCAATAAAGGCTCTCTTCTGACGCTTTGATTTGATAGATTCTGGTATTCAGTATATACCACACCTTGAAAAGCTTCTGCTAGAATGGAAGGCGCTACCAGAAGACTCGGACTATACGGAAAGGAAAGCGTGGACGGAGAAGCGTAAGAAGATGACCGCAGCTCTCTTGGAAGTCAGTGAATTTCTACGCTCAGAAGCACCCCTGCATATAGATAGTCTTTAGTACTCATGTTAATTGCTTCTTCGTTTAGAGTGAACCAGCTTTAGAACACTGGTACTCCAAGTACAGAACCGACAGGGCGGACGAGCTCAGCAACGTGCGTAACGCTCGGAAGAACGCGTGAGTTGGTTTGAATCCCTAGGCTCATCATGGCTGACACTAGTCTTTTCCAGTATCATGCAGAAGCTCAAAGAGGATGGGTGGCACCTTGAGCTGAACTACTTGACAACGTCGTCCGACGATGAGGAAAAGTTCTCCAAGCTGCCCGAAGTTCGCAAGTCTCAAGCGCTGACGCCTCGCAGTATGTATATGCACTTATCCCACTGCCTATTTACTGATACAAGACTTCAAACGCGTGCCTTTTTGTGACATTTAGTATGGAATAGCATCAAAAAAACCGTAGAAGCGTTCATGCAAGACATCCGGAAGAAACGGTTACGTTCGATCTACATGAACACGCTCACTGCTCGGCTTAAAGACCTCGACGAACTCGTCACGGATGTCCTCTCTCAGGTCGACGAGAAGGAGAAGTTGAAATGGGAGTGTGAGTTCACGGCACTTGGTCTTTTGATGTGCATACCCGAGCTCGTACGTCTTGTCGATTCGCACTATGACGGCGATGGGAAAAAAGAGGTGAAGGAGGAGGTGAAGGAGGAGGTGAAGGAGGAGGTGAAGGAGGAGGACAACTCGGAGTTCAACATGGAGCAGTTGCGGCCTACCGTGCAAACATTGATCCGAGACTACTTTGCTACACGGCAAGCCAAGGCTGAGCAAGCTCTCGCAACGGCCCTCCGCGAGACGTTCGAGTTGGACGAGTCAGTCGACCCGTTCACACTCGCCGTAGGAAGTTATTTTGGCTGCACCAGGTGCGACCGGGTGTTCACACTTCCTAACGTTCTGCACCACGTGGGCTGTTCTACGAACCAAGACTACTACTACCCAGAGGGTGATTCGCGATTGAAGACCAAACTAATTAGGCCAAAGTGGATGCCAGAGGACTATTTCACGGCGATACAGGCTAACCAGCCTGCTCCGATAGTGGGTGCAATGTTCAGTGGCCACGCGGAACCATGGTTATGGAATGCTGGACCATTTCGGGCAGGTTTTGGGCAGGCTAAGCAGGCGATAAGTGCGTGTGGGTTCGACGTGAGGACGGCGAGCGTGGAGGATCTGGATAGGTGGCAGGATGAGAGTGGGAGTGGGACTGAGGGAAGGAGACTGATCTGTACGTGCCATGTGGAGCGGCCCGGGAGGAATCAGCATGTGCCGGTTATGAGTTGGCGGACTGCAGTGAGTAGTATTATCTATCCCTAAGCAAGTGTATGGCAACGCCGTGGGCCTACGTTGACTGACGGATTTCTTTGGTTGTACGGTATTACAGGCGTTCAGACAGTCTTGTTGTCACAGGTTCAGACACACAGTGACTAAAGACAAACGTGGTCCAGCATATAAAGAGGCCACGACGACGCAAGTGGAGGCCGTCAAGGAATCGGAGGCAGCATGCGTAGTAAAGGAGGCGAAACGTCGTCGAAGTGGACCTTGGAAGGAATTTGCGTGTGCGCGATGCTTTGAGCCTGAACTGGCGAAGGCGGTTAATTGGGGACAGCTACGTGCGCATTTTAAGGAGAAGTAAGTATTATTTTCAACGTTAGTGACACGTGTATGACTAATGGATGTATGGAATTGTGCTACTGTAGGCATAGCGTCGCGAACCCTGGCGAGGGCGATCGGGTGTCCTACGGAAGGACGAGACAATACCGGAGATTATGTATCTGGTGCCGCATGAGAAGAAGGATAACTGGCACTCGCTCAGCTATTTGGTGGACACGCGGCACATTGTCGAAGATAGGAGCCATCTCATCACTTTCTTTGAATTTCCCGCGGAGGGGTGGCCATAGCTGGACATTAGCGTTAAGTGTACGCTCGATAGGCAGTGGATTCGCATTGTTGGGAATGAAGGGATATCGGGTTTTATTGCTTTTCATGCATAGAATCGATGCTATCTGAGAGAAAACGAGGTGCTGTGTTATACCCTATGTAATAGATACAATACGAAGCTCGACCAGGTCATGATTATCGACGATTAACTAAGATGTACATGCGGCAGTCTCGATCAAAAGAAGGAAACATATCAAAGTTATTAAAGATGATTCATCGCGGGAGTGTTACCATAATCCATAGAATAGAATAGAATAAGTTATGTCGGGCAACATATCAAGAACACCACTTTTCGGACCCGGGCTGGGTGGCAAAAAGGGTCCCGCACGAACATCCTCCGTGGTAGACCAGTTCGACAGATCTCTCCCACGTCTGCATCGCCTGATATGAGAAGTAAAGCTGTCGCGGGTGCACACTGATAGCAATGGAGAGATGGACAGTGGGAAAGAGAATCCTATAGGACAGGCTTGAGGTTCGCGGGATAGCGAACTGTCTCAATCCTGCCACAACGCCGCAGCCGACAGCTACAGATGGCCGTCGTAGCTATGGGCTGATGTTTTAGTGGGCGGTTCTGATATATGAAAAACGATACTCCGTCAGCGAATCTGAGGCCAGTGAGCATCGCGGGAGTGCACTTACATATCGTCAGACTGACCGCCCGTTCAGAAGAAGATAGGTGCCACAGCGCCCGCTTTGGATTTGATTATGCGCTGGGACTGCGATTGTGAGGAGTCGCGTGAGCGCGAACTTTCGCGGCGGTTTGCTGTTTCCGCGGAGGGTAAGGTGGGTGCAAGGGTGCATTGGGGCACCTTGGGCGATGACTGAGGAGTGCTTGAGTACCCGGAAATGAAAGAGGAGACGAGGGATGCGTATGCCACGGAAACGCTCATGATGAACGAGGGAAGGTCGGCTGATTTCGATACAAAAGGGTATGTTGGATCTGTGCAAGAGAGGCTGGCTACGGATGAGGCAAGTACAGTAGCTGATGGTATGAAGAGGGTGGGTTCAGTATCTTGGCCGTCGAGGCAGGGCGACACTTTATATCAATCCCAAGAGAGGCTGTTACACATACGCGCGCCTTCAAGGCAACAGCGCCTCAAAGTCATGAATGGACTGAATTGACTTGACGTAGGATAACACCGAGTTCTGTGATGCCGAGTCATCGGGAGACATTGCGTCTCTAGCATTTCAGGACTAGGACGTCTTCTGTAGTCGCACTGCCTCGTGTAGAAGAACTACCGAGCGTCAGAAGCGATGAAGAAGGCGCTGCTACCCAAAGCACCCTCGAGGAGCAGGTGATCATTCCGATGTCCCACGACATGGGCCGTGGTATATTGCGCGTTTGTAAAGACTTTGAGCTAGTCGTGAGGTGTGTATGATCAGCAAGTATTCGTAGTTTATGGTGAGGAGTGGAGAAGGTTAATACTTACTTACTTATGGATATTGTAATCTCGGCCGTTGCGTGGAACCGACTGATACAGCTGGGCATGCCGTCAACTTCACAGTACCTGAGCAACGCCTTCACACGTTTCAGTAGGATTTGGACTTCTTCTACAACTTGGCGGACGCAGTGATGATGCTGCCACTTTGTGGCGTAAGAGGTCTTGTGTAGGAGTTCGAAATTGCTGATCAGACTTGTGGCTCCGCTCATTCAGGCTTCGTCGGCGTCGCAACCTGCTTCAGATCCTTTATCGCAACCTCTGCGGCATACCCAGAGTCTCTCAATGGCCTGAGCTTATTGGAAGTGTCCTGCGAGTGGCCGCGATATGCATTTTGACACGATACTGCAAGTAGTAAAGCACTTGTTCTATCGTGTCGTGCCAGTAGACAATTGAGGTCATTCGTTCCCCGATCGTTCGGAGGTAAGCGACTTCGCGGCACCACCACAAGATGAACGGGACCGGTATATCGAGGAAGCTTCATACCTCCTGAGTACCTCCGGCGCTCTGGGCTTTATGAACCCATCCATTCATTCATATTCATGCCCTGATGTGGCATGCATCCGTTGTATTCGTCAAAGGCGGTCCGATTGAATCATGTACAGGGCCTTGAGGATCTGCAGATTCTGTTTCGTGTCGATGATACAGCAGTACACCCTTTGTCCGTACAAAATCGTCCATGTGGACACAGCTGAAGGCGGTACGAGGTCATACGGAACTCCATGAATAGTCGCTCAGCTAAGTAGCCGATAGCCGGTTTGAGGACTTCTTCACGTAAGATTGGCCGCAGATAGCAGAGCGTTGTCTCTCACTAGATATCTCTCCTAATCGTGGAAGAAGCTGCTTATCATAACGTTTTTACTTTGGCATGTTCGTTGAGCAACTCCTCGAAATGTGGCCACGATGATCTTAGTTAATTGCCATTTACGGATAGACGCATAAATATAGTGCCGTTTATGGCGATGTCAGCAAATCATGGCGTCACTGCTGCTTGGTCAGTACGGCGATCGTGGCAAGAAGCGTGGGCATCCCGAACGAGTAAACATGCAGTTTTATCTATCTTGTTCTGCTACTACCATCAAGGTACGACTGCAAGACAAACTTCAAGTGCATTTTAAGCTATTTGGTAAGGCCTCCTCCAGCCTTGGTTGGGCATGTTAACACCATAGCTTAACGCGTACTATCGGATACCATCTGCATTTACTTAGGTTGGTTTCGTATCCTCTCTAGATGAAATCGCGATTCCTGACGTTGATCTTCTGTGCAGATATATCATTGACATGTCGACCATGAAAGCAGTCATCATAAAAGATGGCAAGGGTCCTATAGAGAACCTGTACATCGGTGACATCGAGAAGCCAACTCCAGGGACGGGTGAAGTTCTCGTACAGGTACTGATATAGATATTCCTTGTCCACCTCCTAAACTGAATGTTGATGCTTCCGATGAACACTGTCAGATAAAGGCCTTTGGTCTCAATCGCATGGATATTATGCAGCGTAACGGGCAATACCCCCTTCCTCCAGGCGCTCCTGACACGCTCGGCGTCGAGTTCTCCGGAATCGTGACGGAACTTGGCGAGGGCGGTAGGAAGCGGTGGAAAGTAGGGGACGAAGTCATAGGTCTTGCTGCCGGGGTAAGTCCCGAATTTCTACCTTAAGCATTGCCGTCGACGATGCCTCACTTATCGTGGCTATATGCTGATGGCGTTGTTAACAGGGCGCTTACGCTGAATACATTCGTCTGTATGCGACGCATCTGATGCCCAAACCGAAACATCTTACGTGGGAAGAGGCCGCCAGCATTCCTGAAAACTTCATCACAGGCACGTAACTTCTCTCTGTGGGCACGCAAGGATACGCCTTGCACGCCTGTGGCATGTTTTTTTTACTAATCTCACTCTCGGATATCCTTATAGCTTACCAAGCCCTGATCGTCATTGCTCAGCTGAAGAAAGGCGAGGATGTGCTTATCCACGCTGGCGCCTCTGGCGTAGGTCTATCGGCCATTCAGTTGGCTCATCTGTACAATGCGTAGGTCACCGCGGTCTCATAGGCAATCGCCTAACTGGTGCTGCATTGCTGACAAAGCTTGTTTTAGCAAAACAGTCACAGCTACCACATCTAACAAGGAGAAGATCGATTTCTTGGAGCGGATTCCAAGCGGTGTTGTACATGGTGTCAACTATAAAACTCAGGACTTTGCGGCCGAAGTGAAGAAGATCACAGGGGGCAAGGGTGTTGATGTCATCATCGACTTTGTTGGGAGGTCGCACTGGCACAAGAATATCGATTCGTTCGCGCGTGATGGTCGGATGACCATTCTTGCAACACTCAGTGGTATGTTTTGATATCTTCTGACCCACATTCAAGAACATAGAATTGATCACTGTGGCCTCATCTACCAGGCAAAGATGTTGATCACTTTGATATTGGCCCGCTCTTGTATAAGCGGCTTCGTATCGAGGGCTCAACTCTCCGCAGTCGCTCTGCTGAATATCAAGCAGACCTCATTGCCAGGTACGTAAATGTATGACCATCTCTCGTTACATACCACCGCGCTGATCGCAACTTTGCACCTGAATGGCTCTATGTAGGTTTGAGAAGGATATCCTTGGCGAGATCACCGGTAGCAGCGGTAACGGAAAGGTCCGCACGTACGTCCATGAGGTCTTCCCATTGGACAAGATACAGGAGGCACACAGGACTATGGAGGCGGATAAGAACATGTAAGTCGCGTTGAGAGCATTGCTGGTGATGCGTTACTGACATTTTCCAACAGTGGTAAACTTATCGTGACAGTCCCTTAAAGTGACCAGGTGATGCAGGATCTGACTTGCAACAACTCAACCAAGTGTATAATATGATAAGAATGCGACACAAAGAGCCTCGTAAAAACGAATTAACAAGCTTGTACTAGATAAATCGTGTTTGCTACCCCACGTACGTTATCCTCACGTTCACTAACACATTAGGTACGTGGTAAGTAGTTCCTCACTAGGCCTCACTTCCCAGCTGACCTCGAGCGAAACCACGCGGTCAACAGAGCACTGCGGGCTAGCCCTACAGCGGACGTTAAATGGATACCAAAAAAAAACAGAGCACTGCGACCTTTCGGTAAACTTAGGCCACACTATCGACGCCTTGGTGGAACTCATGCTAAGTACTTGGTATCCTCATTTTACTTAATCTTTCGGAATGATGAGTGTACTGAAAGATGTTGCTGAACGTTGATATGAACTCAACGGTCCTCCACCTCCGGTATCCAATCATCGCCTTGTACTTTGGGCTGGCTAAAGCAACTAACGAGATATGTTGCGCACAGAAAAAGATTTCACCGCTGCTTCTTCTTCAGCCTTTCGGCACACCCTGTAACAATCCTCTTGTGTTGATGATGCTTCTACTTTGAGTATCTCCGCCTTGTACGCGTGCGTCACAATAACGACCAGTGCGCTCGGCGTATACTGCATTAAATCCGTTGTACGTACATTCCCACAAAGATGGATCTAACCTTTCCGGTTCGATATTCTATGCCCGATCTTTCCAGTAATGAATGTCAGATCCTCAGTATGTAACGGACATAGATAAATGCCCTGTTGTGTCGATATTCGCATCGAGCGCTGTTCTGGAGTGACGTGAGTGATATATAGTGTTCTATACTGAATGTTGAATTAGCACAGGGGACAGACGTTGGATATCAGCTATCCGTCGCCGATGATGATCAGGGAACACGCTGATGGCCATTGGGACACCACTTACCATCCACTCCGAGTACCAATACATTTCCATTGGTCTAGGGCATACCAATGTAGGACTGTATGCATTTGCATTTTGAAGACACAAGGACATTGACACGTCGACAAGTATTTCATTGACGTGTTTTTGATACTGCTCCTGATGAGAGACAGTTTATATTACTGCGGGTGGAGTTCTTCCTTTGTCAGCCATAATAACAATTACATGTGCGCATCCATCTGATGATGTCGTCCGAAACTTGTCAGTAGTGTATTGTGAAACAAGCGCACGAAGGGAAGGCGTACGTACCAGTTTCAATGCTACGGCGACAGGACAGTGGACCAACCCGAGGATTTGCTGCACTGCCACGGAAGTAAAGGTCAGCCGTGCGAGATGTCGACGTTTTCCTATTACGCAGTTCATGCTCAACCGAGATGTTGTCGTCCCCGCGCTACTTACCTCCACCAAGAAAATGTAAGTACTAAGAACGCGATGCGCTCGAGCCCATGATGCGCACAACAGAGTTTAGCTGATGGTTTCCATGATGATAAAGAATCTCCTCACAACTTACACCAGAATCTCGTCTGGTCTCGTTTGCAGAACCTGCACTAAAACTCGGTCTACTGTGCAATGGAAGCAAGTTGTTGATGAGTTACGTACGGCAGTCTGGGCGTAGGCGTCCGTAGTTTGAATGATTGTGACATATTCCAACAACGGCCACGATACGATCCCATGTTTGGATAGTGCTCAAACCGACCTCTGCGGAGCAGTCAGAGATGGAACTTCTTGTGAAATTGGGGTGCCACGGCCAAGCCAAGGAAGGCATTTCTGAGTACACCTAAGGTCAACACGGCGAACAAGACTAACATAATTAGATATCCAATCCGACAAGCAATTGGACGTACTTGCCATATGGCTACCGGACAGCCGGGATACACGTCGGGCCAGCGCACGTATATAAATGGCAACGGGAGATGTGCTCCATTTTGATTTAGAGATACGATCTTCTGAAGGCAGGTGTAAGTAAACCCTGGCCCACTAACGGAAGCTACCAGGAAGTTGGCAGAAACTAGGCACAAGAACCCCCCGCACTGGCAGGGTTGCTCGCGGCACCGTCCGTAGTGATCGAAATCTCGGTGTCCATCTGGCACTGCCCATTGTGCACGATTGAGGCAAGCTGAAAAGAAATCGAAACGCGATATCGAACAGAACATGGGCGGACAGCCACAGCAGATTGTGTGACGTACAGATATATCCTTGGCTGCGCTGTGCTGTGGACTCTGACTGCCGGATGCACAGCTCGAGTCAGGGATAGAGGGGACAAGCGACCGCGCAACTGACTACGATATTCGGAAATCAGCGCTCATGGCTGTTCGGTATGTCGAGTATCTTTCCGTATCATATGCAAGATACGACCTGTAATCCAAAAATCGCACCACAGGGAGTAGAATTAAGTCTGCCGGCCTCGATGTATTGTATGTCACCACTTACTTTCCATGCTTTCGAGTAGAGTTTGGCATTGGTATGGCAAGACGAGAACTTCTACCAGACGCCCGTTCGGCTGGACGGACCACGCGATAGGGCAGAGGCGTGGGAAACACGCCAAAACGCGAGATCACTCATCTCAGATCTCAGCGAAGGCGAGGTTTGTTGCAAGATGAAAAACAGGCACACACCGTAATAGCCCGCTCGAGTTGACTGGCATCGCAATACGGTAACATATGGCTTTCTGTTCAATTGCGAACGACAGCCAAGGGCGACCGCCGGAACCGCCTTTTGATGATGAATTGACTTCGCCTCTTTCCAGCTAATCACTGTTTACTGTTTCAAGCCGGAATTGGTATACGCCCAACGACTGGAAATGAGTATAAAGGGATGAGTCGCGACGAGAGAGGGCTACACAACTCACCTCACCGCAGTCCTCTCACTGACTCGTTCAGCCTACTCCGCAGCCGTACTCCCTCTAACTCTTCCTTATCAAGTCTCCTCTCCTCTTCCCTCATACAACAATGTCGTCTTCTACCTTCGCTGCCTGCCCAGTCACTGCTTCCAAGCCTTCAGGCCCCAAGGGCTCATCGTCTTCGCAGGGCAACATCAAGACTGTGGCTACCTCTACAGCAGGCCCAGTATTCTTCTGAGCGTACCAATCGTGCTGCTCTTCGCCGATTGCGTTGTTTCGTCATAGTAAGCCTCCTCTTTCCCGTATGCGCCGAACGAAGCTGACAAAGTGATGTGAGCAGGCGCAGGTCGTTAACAGGGTTGCATACAGCAACGGTGACGGCAACGAATCATGCACTTTTACACGCACTTCGGGTTCCAACGACGCGCGTCCGCGGCCTACGGCCCACCACCACTACTCTACCCACCCTTTCGACTCTGGCGTTCCTCCAGCGCCATCGAGTCCATGATCATCGCAGCTGCTGACGTAGCGCTGCGCATATCGACGCCGTGAGTGTCGGTATGGCAAACACCATCCAATTCCGACGATCCATGGGTTTTCTTGTTCGTATTCTGGTTTCCGCATGTTATTATTCTATTCGTTATTTGCTTTTCCAATCATCAATCAGCTCAACTCCTCGCATCTCTCCATACTCGCATCTTCATTGATATTTACTCACCTCCTACACGTGCATTATATTCTGCTAATTTTGTAATCCGGAACCCTCTTTCCTTCGACGCTAGTTGGATCTTCTGCAATAATGGGCCTTCATACTCCCCTTGTAACCTACTCTGTCCCCTTCTACTTGTGTAGACATTCTCATTTCGGCTGAATAGTCGCTGATTCTCATCATAAGTACCTGAATGATAGTAATATAATCTTCTTCAGCCGCCATTGCCTGCTCTCTTTCGCACCTGAATGCTATAGACTGACACCCGAGGGAAAATGGCTACTCGAGTTCAGATTTCAACAAATCCATTGTCACCTCTCAAGTTCGCCGCCCACAGGTCCATCGTTCATACTCCCTGTCCACTGGGCTTAGGAAGCAGCGGGCCACTGGCATGAACGAAGGCACCGTCTTTCGGACCGAGTACGATCAGAGGCCAGAACGCAAAGACACCAATGATATCAACAAACTCACATGAGCTCCAGTCTAAACTGCTGCGAAGCAGACCTTCAGCATCTTCCCTCCATCCCGTCTTGATAGGCGTGATACATACCACGATGCTTGCTTCTTCATTGAGGCGAACTCCGAAAGTGACCTAAAGACCAGAGTTTGAGGCAGGGAAAGGAGGAGAGGGAGCTGGAAGGGTTCGAGAGGCGGGTCGAGGTGGTCTAAGAATAATGTTGGGGTGTTAAAGTGTTGATGACATATAAAAGAAAGTGTAAACCTTGTTACATTACAATTGAACTCTTGAATTCGAAGGCAAGTGGATCGAATTTGTCTGTTCCGCACCCATATGAGGTATCCCTGAGCCCCGGGTGCACGTAGTTCGCAGTCTCCACCTCCACAACGAAGGCAGCAGCGGGGGCTGGGCGGAAGCTGGGCGGAAGCATCACGTTAGATCGGAAAGGTGTGCCATGACTGTATTGCAGTCCGGCTTGAACATATGCACGAGAATGGGCAGGAGTAAGTTCGACGTCTCGACATATTCGAGACGTCGACCTCTCCTGACTGCATAGTCTTGCCATGCTCGCCGAACCGAACACCGACTGTTGGTATACAGATGTTAGTTGAGTCCGGATCCATCCTCATCACATATGTATTACTTGCCAACGAGAACTATCAAAACCAGTCAGTCGTCTACTTTGTCCCATGAGGAACACTTTGCAAGCATGCGAGGATTGGCAGGTACTGACCGGTGCCTTGAAAACCAGCCTGGAGATTCGAGATCTGCAAGGATGACGTGTAGTAAGTAGCGTTCGGGATTCAGGCTATCATTTGGTATGAAGGATGAGTTACCCAGGCACGGCATGCATGTATGCCGAGATAATTACACGGCAAGGTGACTTGGACGTATGTGCACACGTACCTGATCTTCGGTGCGGTGTATACATGTATTGCAAGAAATTAAACTGTCGACGTCGAAGGGAGAGGGTGATTGCAAGAATGATCAGGGCCTCAGGCGGAGTTGCGGCGGATCGTCCCTGTGGACATGAGAATGAAGAGATAGTAGAGGATCGCAGCAGGCATGTATTCAAGCAATTGCAAGACTGACTGATAGATAGAGTTGCTGTGGCGAGGAGGAGGCGGGGACAGGTAGGAAAGATCAGCGACAATCGGACGTCGTAGCAATCAAGGTTCTGACTCTCGAGCATGAGCCCATGAAGATCCTGGACCATTGGGCTCGTACCGACCTGCCGATTTAAAGAGATTATGATTTGCATGAGAAGGGCTGGAGACGGTGGATGTAACGACGCACGACGTACCTGCAGACCGACCAGCCTCACGATCTCTCGAGCTCGAACGAGAACTCTATGTGAGGACCCGCGCTGCCTCCTCCTTTCAAACGACAGCAACACTCAAGCCTTCTAGTCCAACGTTGACCGTTGATGACCAGCCTAGATGACGAGTCGGACAGTGTACGGCGGCCGTAGTGTCAATCAAGGACATATTCCGCCTTCAACCTGTGTGCTTGTCGGCCGCTCTTCGTCCAGAGAATGATGATGAACAGCCTCAGTAAAGCCGATCTCGATGATATGACTGTTTTTGAGGATAGAGGTTGCATTAACGATGATGCTGACGAGCAATGCGGTGTGAGAGGAAGATGGCGATTCGTTGACTCGGGAGTTGCCCGAGGTCGCTCGCTCATGTCGTGACCACCACTATCATCTAGCTGACAGTATCGCATCCAACTAATATTGTCCATATACATACTGTGGATGATGTTGGCACTTTGCATGGAAAGTCAATTGCGATTCGCATGTGGAAAGAAGTGTCTTAGGCTTAAATGGTCGGCGACAAAGGCTACACTGTAAGTATCTTCCACTTCATACTCAGACACAGTCTCTCATGCATCTCATGATTCATCCTAGATATGTCACTAGCATCATAATATGCCGTATGCATCTCTCTAACCAATGAAATAAGCTGTACAGCCCAACCCCCTGGCCGTGACGTGACCCTCGGTAACTACGTCCCTCCGTATATCCCGGAATGCCAACTCCATTAAAGACACAGGTTTATACATCGCCGCAAGTTCATTATCCGCCTAGCATCAAGACACAAGACCAAGACCACCTAAAGCAGTCAGCCACAGACGGTCTAACACCTAATCACCCACCAGAAGCTCGAACGCATGCGCATGACAGGTAGGCGATAGGCCGTCTGTGGGTGTAAGAACGCAGATTGGCCGTGGAATTTAGAGCGTATTGGACGCTTTCTATCTCCATGCTCAAGCTATGTCTGCTACCGAGCTAACCTATGTGGGTGTTGCTATGACTGTATATATATTGTAGGTCAGAGGCGAGTGAACTTCCAACTTCGAAGGTGCTGTCACATACCTCCCTTCTCACCTGTCTTCCCATCCCAGCTTTCAAGCTTCGACGTCGGGGTTCTTTTCGACAGGTACCACCAACACTCGAGCTCCTCGACATCCTCCCGTACTTCCCCTCATACTACCGTCATCCCGCCTCCCATCACAATGTCTACCTCCACCTCCACCTTCGCCTCTACCTCCCTCCGATACTCCCGGACGTACTCGAAGACCACCGCGGCAGCGTCCAAACCCACTCAACCACAAGGCACCCAGTCTACTGCCGGCAGTGGCAGTATTGGGATTCGGTCTGGGGCGAGTAGTGTCGGTGTTGTATTCTTCTAAGGGCTGGGCATTCGCGAGTGGCGCCGTAGCTGCTTAAGAGACATGGGTGGCGAGGGGACGTGTCTGTTCGAGAAGAGAGCGTACGCGCACGAAACGTTAATGAGGATGAAGGTGTCCTCGAGCGTGCGGACTAGAGGCTTGCTGAACGATGCTGGTACCGGTGTCGTCGTGGCGTCGATGGCAACATACACCCATCCGCATTCGTACGCCACTCTCAGCGCAACGCATCAGGACAATGTCGAAACCTTTTCACCTATCCCTTACTTCTTCACGTCTACGGCAGCCCTGCACGACATGATCCTAAACACGAACGGATCAGGCATCGACCGAATGCGTGGTCGGTCATATGCTTCACTTCTACCATCCATCCATCCGAGTCGCCAACTTCCTCGAACTCTCGCATCGATACCCTGAGGGGAACCATTCAAACCACTGGGTCTACCTTCCCGAGCCACCAGGCGACTTCTACCGTGCGGGGAGACTTGGGCTTTGGGGTGTGATTGGAACGGGGGACAATGGAGGCGAAGAGGTACTTTGTTATTCCATAAATTATTGCTACATATATGGTGGGCTGCACTATGTTTTATTAGGGTTTGTGTATGTACTTTTCAGTTGTATGTATATAGAGAGTAAAACGAGCAAGTAAATGCTTCGAACGGTGGGGTACAGGGATTACTTACTCTGCCTCAGAGAGACAGTAGCAGTCGGTGTACAGTATTCGAGGCGCGCTTCTTATGGGGAGTCCAGATTCACTTCGGAATGAAGATTTTGGATAAGAGATCCGGGCCATGCAAGCGAGAATCAGTTGGCCAGTGGTAGAGCCCGCATGTATGGACGTGCTTATGCATGCAAGCATCAGAAACACCTCGGAGGATGTTACACACAAGATGTCATATTGTATTCATGCAAGGTAAAAATTGAGCAGTATCGAGCACAGCGAATACAAGACATAAGACACAGCCGTGAGCGCGACCTCTCGACGGGCTCAGTTCTCCGTGACAGTCTTGAAGATGAAGACTTGGTTCAACGGGTAGGTGGGTGGGTTGGAAGGCCCGACAATCAATGGCCTCACAGCAATCTGAATAAGGCGAATTTGGCTCGTCAGTACTCACGATAACGGTCGGGGTAATCTGTGAATTGAACCTGATCGTAGGGCTCGCTTGAGGGGAGGACCCAGCCTGCGAGACCGTCTTCGGTAGTGACACTTCGCCGTGACACAAAATTATAAGCCAGTCAGCTTGAGTTTGAGACCTTGAAAGACGAGATATGCAGGACATCGCTGCGGATCACTACTCACATGAAAGCATCTTCACCGTGTCGCTCTGCCCTGATGAGCTTCCATTTCGTAGGTTCGGGGGTGTCTAGGAGGATAGCGAAGAGCTTGTGGTCGATCGCTGCAGTAGGTGCACCATTGGCCTTGAGAGTGAACAAGTTCTTGTCTCCGTCCTTGATAGCGATCCACTTTATGAAATATTTCAGTTTACAGTATGAACCGTGGCTCGAGAGAACAACGACCTACGGGACGAGCAGGTTTGTCGCCTGGGGGGAGAGACACGACGCGCTTGGGCAACAAGCTGCGGTCTTCGCGGTGCAGACGACCAACTTGGAAGTCGCCAGCGGCGCTGTGTATGTAGTATTCGCCGTCTGCGATAGTCATGAATGCGATAGTATCAGTAGAAAAGCTGCGAGGTGAAGAGTAGCGGCTTGTCGAGATAGAACAGTAAGGACAGGTTTATATACCCCACTGGTCAAGTCGGCTTTGCAGAAGCTCCGGCGGCGAATACAGCCTGGTTATCCAGTAATGGTATGCATTGGTCTGTGTGTCATGAGACGGGGCGCACACACCTCATTCTGACGAGTACGTCAGCCTATAGAAGTTCTATGGACGACACGGTGTACGTACTGGTATAGCAAGTCGCACACATACGAGCGGTGAAAGTTCCCGCTATCACCACGTTGGGTGAAGTATCCAGCGGTGAGGAGACTACGTGTAAGCGCAAGGCCAGTAAAGTTGACAAACCCACTCCCCCGTCCGAGCTGACAACCGGAGGTTCTGCCATCCGAGAACACGTTAGGGTCCTACATGATCACTATCAACTGTAGCTACTTACCGAGAGACACACTCGATATAATCCTAGAACGGTTGGAGATATAAAGGTCACGTTATCCTCTCCCGTTCAACGACGAATCCGTATTCACGTCAAGCAGAGGTTGTGTTACCACAAGACCTATGACCACCGTACAGCTGCACATATACGTTACTGCACGGTCATGAGTGGCATGACAGAACAATGGAAGGAAAACAGCGTAAGACACAAGCACTCGTATACCGGCAGACGGAAGTGCCGTGACAACGGGGAGCGTATCACTCTCGACTCGATGATGAAAAGGGAGCCTGAGTCGTTCCATACGCCTGTATTAAGTTATGGGGTAAGAAGCAAGACTTCTGAGAGAAACGGAGAACTCACAAAAGCCTCTCGACGCCACTCTTTCGGATCAGAAAACTGGTGAAGTGGTAGACAATGCTGTATGTAGATATCATTATACGGAGGATTGGTACAGCAATTACATAAGCGACGGGAATATTAAAGACATGATGAGATGTATGCGGGTGAGGGAAAGGATATATGCTGGGGGACGTGCTACAATTGTGGGGATTCTGAGATATACACTTGGCGATTATGGCAATGGGGAGGGGTATGAAGATAGAGCGATTACACAGGGATAGGGTATTGGCATCCACTAGAGTGGGAGTTACGGCCGACTCGTAGTCGTTTGAGAAGTGCAGTATCCAGACTATCGAGGCACCGTTAGCACGTCATATACTTGCATAAAGAAGTTTAACTACACACCATAGCGGTTTATCATGAACGGTCGTCGCTCTCTGAAGTCCAAGAGACCACCGAATCGGAGCTGGCCACGGAGAACGTGCTGTCCAGACTCGATCGTGGACGATGTTGCGACACCTAATCGACAGATCCGTTGAGTACACATTACTTCATATACACATACAGGAGGTGAAAGACATACCGATGACCGATGGGATTCAGAGGACGAAAAATCCATCATGGGTATCTCAACCTGCTTGTTCTCCATTATCTCGTTGTCTGTCGGGATCATAGGCGTTTGGAAGAGTAGGCTGATGGTCGTTGTCCATGATCTCGGAGACATGTTGGTCGTAGAGTAAGTCGTGAGGATAAAGAAGATGTGGGCTTTGAGGTGAGTGTGGAGGGCGTGAGGTGGTCGTCGGTGAGAAAGGCAGGTTTTTGTATTCTAGACGAGAGCCGAGTCTGCGTGGAGTAAATAGCGGAGGTAAATCCCACGTAAGTCAACATTAGTCAGGATGACGTACACGAGGCCGGCGCAGATCGCACCGCGGACATCCGCGGCCAACGGTGTATCATGTGATCGCCTACAATAGTTCGCGACAGTGTTCTGGGTGTCTGACTTCGCGAGCCGGTTTCCTCTTATTCGTCCACCTTTCTCGAGCTCTATGCACGATATGTTCTCCCGGATACCGGAAGAGATAATCCACACAATACTTCAACTACTCTTCCGTGTGAACATCGTCGACCACATGACATGCATACCCACATATCCAGGTTCAGAGACCCTCCTACGTCCTCCCTCACACGTCCTCCTCGTAAACAAGCAATGGCTCAGAATAGGCACACCTCTCCTCTACCAAACAGTGTACATCACCTCCGATAATGGCACGGAACTGCTCGCAAACACCCTGCAGAAGAAACCCACATTGGGGCTGCTGATTCGACACATACGTCTCGACGGAGGCTACGGACTTCCACTGTGGACGATCGCGAAAGCCGCATCGAACATACGCGTTCTCTCGCTCGACCTCCGAGTGCGGTCTAAGACTTCCATAACGGGCTTACTACGCTCTCTACCATGCTTGAACCTCACAGAGCTGTATTTGCATAGAGTCACCCGGGACCGACGAGAGGATAACGACGAGTCACGGGCTCTGGCTACCGCCGTACTCGAAGCTATGAAAGGATGGACCTCACTTGTGAGTACTTCTACCGTTCTTCTCCTGCGCTGTTCCTGTCACTCACCGAGTGAGTTGGCACCACGCTATTCACTACAGAGACTCCTCTCCTTCAAAAGCTGTGCGCGAGCACCAAACGCAATCCGCATCCTCGCCACCGCACTCTCATCCGCACCCCAAACATCCACCATCGCCTTCTCCGACATTGACCTCTCATACCTACTACACATACCCCACTTTCAAGAAATCGTACTCAACTCGAACGTACAGACCATCCGGTGTTATGGCATCACCGGGTGTTTGGAGACGTCAGACTGGCTGTCGGAGCCGTGGAAGAGTACACCGGAGGAGGTGAGGAGGTTGGTCATGTATGAGGAGACGCAGGAGGCGCTGGAGATGTTGCAGTTGGTCCAGAACTGGTACGCACTTGTTCACAAGCTTGACTGACGTGCTGCTGATTTTTGTATGTGCTACTTGTTGCAGCTTCTCCTCGCCTTGAGTCTTTGACGACACCTAGGAGATGCGAGTAGACATCGGGGTACATACTCCTCCTGTCACGCTCAACCTGCGCTTCGAGCTCACTTGGTGTTACGCGCCGCAGGAGATGCGGTGTGCTGTTCTACGACAATAACGGTGGTCCCTTGTGATAGTTCAGAGCAGCACGCGCATGCAAAGTGCTCTTGTACTAGGCCCCTCTTTAGTTGCGATGTGTTGAGATTTTCCACTCATCTTAGCTTGTGCGCTACAGAAAAAGCAAGAGTAACCGTGACGATCTGAAATCAACTGGGAAGATACTCAAGACAACAGCGCCATGACTCGGAGTCGGACAACTTCGATGCGCGAAATGAAGACGGCGTTTGAACCCATTTTGGAGCAACGTGACCGTGTTACGATCTCTGCGGCTGGACTGTTACTAAGTACATAGTAGCAACGGTCAATGGGCTTGTTTCAGTATATATGCTTGGTAGGTAGAAGAATAGTAAGGTGGCATGTACATGAAGCGCAGACATAAGTAGCACCTCCATCTACGGCCACCCTTTGGCAGGGAATTTGAAGTAAGTAATAAGATGGCTTCTATCGTTGCCGTATCGCGTTTCCTCCAAATGCTTGAGCGAGTGCTGCTTATCCTTCACCTTATGTGACACCAAATACACGATTTCCGGTATCGCCTCATCCTTCCGCGTGGACCTCCAATCCCCCTCGCCAGGCTCGCTGACACCGTGTCTACCACCACCGAGTGTATCAGCCATCAAAGTCAACGACTCGCTAATGGATTGGAAACACGACTTACTTCTCTTTCAAATGCGCACAAAGCTTTTTCCAAAAAGCCCCTTCTGCAAACTTCGGCTCAGAGCAGTGCGCACATGCAAACTCCTTGCAGTAGCCCTTCTCACTTTTACGGTGTTCTTCTTCTTTGACTATGGACGCTGCTTCCGATTCTCTGACCGCCTCCGCTTGCTTCGTCGTAGCGACCTTGTACACCGGACCAGAGTTAGCATTGCCAGTCCGGTTTCCAGACTTGCGGCAACAAGACTGCCTGAACGCCTGCCATACCATACAACCAGAACCTCTGTCAGTTAACGTAGGCCCACAGCGTCGCCATCCGCTGGCTTTGTGATAGACTATCCCACTCACCGCAGTCCGCCAACTCATAACCGGCACATACTTATTCTTCCGATCTATGTGGCGCGTGCATATCAGCCTCCTCTCCCCACTGCCATTCCCTCTCTCCCATCGATCAAGGTCCTCAATGGCCGCGCTCCCCACCTCGAACCCACACACACTCACCACCTCTTTAGCCTGCTCGAACCCCGCCCGGAACGGCTCAACATTCCACATCCACGGCCTCGGGTCACCAGGGTCCTCCATACTCGCCTGTACAGCCGTAAAATAGTCGTCCGGCATCCACTCCGGTTTTATTGCTCTGAGAGTCCAACCTGCACTGGCATTTGGGCTGTAGAATTTTTCGTTGGTGTGGCACACCGCGTGGTGAAGGACATTAGGGAGTGTGTATACACGGTCGCATGTGCAAGCGAAGTAGGACCCCGCGGCCAGTGTGAACGGGTCGACGGAGTCATCTAGCTCGAATGTTTCGCGGAGTGCCGTTGCGAGAGCTTGTTCGGCTTTGGCTTGTCGGGTGTCGAAGTAGTCGTATATCAATGTCTGGATGGTTGGCCGTAACTGCTCCATGTTGAAGTCAGAGTTACACTCCTCCTTCGCCTTCTTCGCCTTCTTCCGAGTCACCTTCTTCACCTCTTCCTTCACCTCCCCATCACGATGTGGGTCGACAAGACGCACAAGTTCCGGGACACACATCATCAAATCATACGCCTCAAACTCCCCCGCCCACTCCCACTTCTCCTTCTCCTTCTCACCGACAATCTTCTCCAAGACTTCCGTGACAAGTTTATCGAGCTCCTTGAGCCGAGAGGTGAGCGTGTCCATGTAGATCTCGTGTAGCCGTTTGTCCCGGATGTCTTGCATGAACGCTTCTACGGGTTCTTTGATGCTATTCCATACTAACAACCGCAAAAGAGCACAAAGCACGAGTTAACATCGTTGTGTGGGGGAATAGGTAGTGGGTACGTGAGTGGACGTACTGCGAGGCGTCAACGCTTGAGATTTGCGCACTTCAGGCAACTTGGAGAAGTTCTTCTCGTCTTCGGGCGAAGTCGTCAGGTATTTGAGCTCGAGGTGCCAGCCTTCTTCTTCGAGTTTCTGCAGGATACTAGGAACACCAGCAGGTTTGCGGTTAGTGCATCGAAGACTGACATGTCTATCGAAATTGCAACTCACGCGTCCTTCCGGGCGTTGCGCACGTCGCTAAGCTCGTCCGCCCTACCGGTCCTGTACTTTGCGTACCAACGCTCTAAAGCTGGTTCACTCTAATAAACGAAAAAATGATGAACGTGAGTACTGAACGCTGTCTGTATGTAGAAAAGTTCTGAATATAGAAATGCACGTACTTTCAACTGAGCTGCGGTAGTCTCCTTACGCTTCTCCATCCACGCCTTCCTTTCTGTCTCGTCATCTGGCAACGCCTTCCATTCTAACAACAGTTTGTCGAGGTATGGTTCATACTGAATAGTAGCATCTGTCGAACCAAACCGTCAGCCTCCTTAATAGGATGAAAACAGACAATGTATACGGACTGTTCTGGCACTCCTCCAAGGCAGGGAGGAGCTCGTCAATCAGCCATGGTTTATTAAGGAGTTCGCTGGTTGTGCTGTCGTAGAGATGGTATGCATCTATTCTGCGCCGATCTCTCACGAAGTGGAGGTTTATGGCGCTAATAACATTGTTGTTTTATCAGCAGATGTGGGGAGACGTTGAAAGTAAAGGACAGAAAGGGGAATCAAGGCTACGTACAATTTTTGGAAGCATCGTTTGCAGAGTCTGATTCGGCACGCCCAGTACACGAAATAGCAGTTCTTCGACATGCATCGCTGGACATGCACGATATAAGTCACGGGCTGGAAAGAGTAGTGTGACACGTACATGACAATGCGTATCGTACAATAAACTCGCGTATTGCATCTCGTTCAGATCCTCTGGGAGAGGTGGAAGCTGGGGTACGTTCTCCCGCGCGGCCGTCCAAATGAACTGGGTGCTTCGGCTCGTGAAGAACGCGCGGAAGGCCTTGGAGAGACGCGAGAGGTATAGCATCTCTCTGGTTTGCATTTGCGAGGCTATCTACGCGTATATGGGCGATATTAGCTATAAGTTTGAGGAGATAAGAAGTATAAGGGGTTAGTGACACGTACCTCCATCAGGACGTCGAGGGGCATATCGAGAATTTGATGCAGTTTCCCGCGTTTTCGAGGAGCTCGAGTCGGTTTATCTACCTTCTTTGGAAGAGTAGCAGGGCAATTGACTCCTACAGGAGGAGAAGCATCGACTCTGCGAGCTTTGGCGGCAGGACGGTCATGGTCGTCGTCACTGTCAACATCACTGCCCATATAGGCAGGTGCCCCAGTGGTTTCTTCTTTGATTGCAATGCGCTGAGATCTTCTTGCCATCAAAACAAGACACTCGCCACCTGAATCGCTTGCGAAAGGGACTTGGATGGAAATCGAACGAACGTTGCGTTGGCCGCGACGCGGCTTAATGAGGGTGGAATTTGAAATGTGAACACGTGGAGATCATGTGATCGCGTCTTATGGAGCGCGTCTGTTCGGGTTGCTGCCACCCATCAGCGGTGCATCACCTCAGATACCTCAAAGAACGGCCAACATATCCTAATGCTTTCCACTTTAGCTGCCAGGAGTCGTGTATTATATCCCGAAAGGGAAACCTACCAGGTTCGTCCCCTCAAACTTCGCCTAGAATTGCCTCCGTCGAGTCTGCCAGCATGCTCATTGAAAGCTCCTCACACGGTATGAATAGCATGCAGAGTTACGCTGGATGCTTGACATGCCATTGGACGTGATATTCGAGGTAAGACGTGGCCTTTGATGTTCAGTATCATCAAGCAGTCAATGACCCCACTCACGCGTGGCAATAAACCTTCTCAGATCTGCAGCTTCTTGCACCCCAAAGACATGCTTCACCTTAGCAGAACGTCCAAGGGTCTCCGTCAAATATTCATGAGCCGTCATTCACTGGGTGTTTGGAGAGCTGTACTAGCCAGCCTCCATGGCCTCCCTCCTTGCCCTGACGATCTATCGGAGCCGGCGTACGCTAGCCTCATTTTCGATCAATATTGTCATGTATGTGATGACCCTACCAATAATCTTCCGTCGTTATTGAATAGGCCCCGACTCACTTGTATCGTGCAGGTTTGCAAAGGCGATGATGGCTTCACTGTTCACTGGCAGTGTCGGATGCGCATGTGCCATCGCTGCCTGGCCCATGGGTGCGTGTGTCGGCCCAGATATGATGTCGCTTTTAGGCTCACGAGGTTCGATCAGCGAGACATATGACTGGCGATTGCGCGCATATAAGGATATGCTTGCCAGTGGGCTGGAACTAGTTGACCATGTACCCACCAGAGCGGTCTACAGCTATAAGTCACTTGAAGGTGAGGGGAGACATCTTACGCATTGGTATACAATCAAAACGAATATTCACACACGGTCTCAGTTGATTATATCAAGGTTTATAAGCCTGGCATAGAGGACCTCCACTCGATATTGCGGCAAACTCCGAAAGCTGAGCATACTGCCTTTCTCAAGAAGAGGATGGAACTCATTAAGTCGCGGGCGGAGGTACAATAAATCTACCCTGGATTTCCCGTTTTCATGCCCTTAAACTGACCCGCACGGTGTATGGATAGGGTGAGCTCGACATATGTGTGTACTTAGAGAGCTTACGGAAAGCTAGGAAAGAGAGGTATGCATGTCATGCATCCAATACACATAAGACAATGCTGACATTGCTATAATCTATTCCTGGCAATCTGCATGGAAGTATCTTCGCACACCTTCGGAAATCAGGCTATTGCAATGAAGTCAGGGTTTTGGTAGAAGGCGGGTATATTGGAACCTACAGAGATATCGATCAGGTCCCCGGAGTACGCGAAACAGAGCCCCTGAAGTCTGAAGGTGAGTTCACCGGTAACAAATAATGAACGTGCATGCTGCTAAGCATGCGCATATTTATAACACGTTGCAGAATGGGAGGCCATGAAAGATCAACTCTTCCAGCACATGCAGAACATCCGAAAGCAGTTCCGACGGGCCACGTTCATGAGGAGACAAGTAGACTTTGAGATACTCATCAAAAAGCTCTGTCAAAACTTATCCTACGAAACGCAACTAATTATCGGATCAGAAGTAACTCTTCGTGTCCCCAGCATCGCTCAGCTCCTCGATCCGGACGCCAAGTGGTTCGATTTTGACCCTCAAGACTTAAAGATTGCCCTTCGCGATGCTCTACCTGACTACCTGGCGACACGTCATCACCACAACACCGAGGCGTTCAAACAGCTTCTCAGAGACGAACTCGACCTCCCGGCATCCTCTTCAGTCGATCCTCTTCAGCTCGCCGTCGCAATGTGGTTTCCATGTCGAAGCCTAGATTCTGCCAACCATGATCAAGCTGCTCTAACGCTCCTTACTGCCGACGAGGTCATCCAGGAAAAACAGACCATCCCGTTCCTTCTACGTTACGAACCCGTCTCCGAGTCCCAATGGCTAACGGAAGAGGTTTTGGATTATATTCAGTCACCTGTGTTTGCTTTCCTAGCCTTGTCGTTATGCACTAATAAATGGCCGCGAGGCGCAGACGTGAAGGATGCAGCGGCAATAATCAAGCTCTGTGGTAAGGATCCTTGTACGGCGACAGTTGAGGACATGGACGATGCAGAGAGGGACAATGAGACTAGACTTGTGTGTACCGCACACGAGGAAGTAGCACCTGTTATGGGTTGGCGAACTGCGGTGTGTTCAACTGTTTCCCAAACATGTGACGTGCTCTTCCAATCACTCCCTCTGACTTCGAATGACTCGCACTCTTGGGACTCGCAGCTCTATCATCTTTGGGCGTACCACGACGAGTCCAGGGGCGAAGAGGACCATCCATCTCTATTGATGAGACGCGCTACTACCATGGAAATCGAGGCTGCGAAGCCACTGGAGCAGACAATCCGCGAACTGGAACGACACGGTCGAATTGACTCGGAACATCACAGGAAGCCCGGCAAAAGAAGTGCTTCGGGTCGCAAGACACCCAAAACACCGCTAGATATCATTGACAAAACCGCGATCCATTTGGAGAAACGGTATGTAATATAGCATACAAATTCCATTGATCCTATACCTGCGATGGATGTGCAATTAGCTAAAGGACGCATTTTTGTAGGTATGGAAGGACGGAGCCATCCAACAGCAACGTCGACACGGATAACAGACCACCGCCGTCGATTTTTCTTATCCGGCCGAATGGTAGACATAGGCGAAGTAGACGTGTAAAACGAGTATTGAAGGAGGGCATTGCAGCTTGGTTTGATTCCACGCAAGCGCATGCCATGTGAAGTATTTCACTCATCGCATCGAGAACTCATCTTTGTCGCCGTTTTGGACTGGCCCACAGTACTTAATCTTCTCTTTCCATCAATCAATATACTAGCTTGGATTGGCTCTCGCAGGCAACGGTACTTACGAGTGATCGATTTTTTGTTTTTCTACCTCCTACAGCATAAGATCATCGCGGGGAGGTGCGTATTGACTCGCCGACAACAGGATGCGCTTTGAGCCCTGGATATAGAGATTCGCAGACGTACAAGCCTGAGACTCCGAATTTGTTGCTCGAATAACAGTCAGAACGGAAAACTATCACGCTTGTATATCAACGTCAATATCTAGATCTATGGCCATCCTTTCGCAGGGAACTTGAAGTAAGTAATAAGATGACTCTCATCATCATAACAGCATGACGTCTCTTCCATATACTTCAGCGAATGCTCCTTGCCCTTCACCTTATGCGACACCAAATATACAATCCCAGGTATCACCTCGTCCTTCCGTACGGACACCCAATCGCCCTCGACAGGCTCTACGATGCCATGCCTAAGAAACCCCAGACTCATCAGTCACGCGTACTTATGTGTGCCAAGGAAATAGTGAGCACTCACTTCTCTTCCAAATGCTTCTTCACCTCCCACATGGTGACCCCTCGGGACAGTTCAGAGCACTGCGCACACGCAAACTCCTTCCACCCGCCATTGGGACCAATCCGACGTTCTGCTGCTTTGGCGGCGGACACCGCCTCTGACTCCTTGACCGCGTCTACATGTTTCTTCGTAGCCAACTTGTACGCGGGCCCGGACTGGTCTTTCAGCTCATGTCTGAATTTTTCGCAACAGGACGTTGTGAACGCCTGCACAATAAAGCCCCATGCAACTCGTCAGCTCCAAGTGATAGCAGTGAAGGAACGCCAGAACAAAGTCTCGGTACACACCGCAGTCCGCCAACTCATAACAGGCACATACTTATTCTTCCGATCCACATGGCAAGTACAAATCAACCTCAAGCTCTCATCCCGATCGAGGTCCTCAACAGTCGCCGTCCGCACATCCAACCCACACGCAGCAATCACCTTCGCAACCTGCTTCCACCCCTTCCGGAACGGATGCACGCTCCACATCCACGGCCTCAGTCCGTCGTTGAACTCGCGCTCGTAGACGTGTACGCCGGCAGCTTTGATGGACGTGAAGTACTCGTCTGGCATCCAGTCTGGTTTGAACCTGAATTTCCAGCGATCTTCTGTTGGTCCTGCCCGCTCGTTTTTCGAGGTAGAAACTGAAGCTGACTCGGAATCCGAATATGACTTGGAATCAGACTCTGAATTTGAACTATCCGAGTCCGAGTCCGAGTCCGAGGGGTGAGCAGTGCGGAAAGAGTAGCAAACGTGGTAGAGCACATTATGGAGCCTGTACACCTTATCGCACAACGTGCAACCAAAGTAAGACCCCGCAGCCAGTTTGAACGGGTCGGCAGACTCGTTTAGCTTGAACGTCTCGCGGAGGGCTGTTGCGAGAGCTTGCTCGGCTTTGACTTGTCGATTGTCGAAGTAGTCGCGGATTAACGCCTCGACGGTCGGCCGTAGTTGCTCCACGTTGAACTGCGAGTTGTCGTCGACCTTTACTTCCTCCTTGACATCTTCCATGACCTCTTCTTTGACCTCGTCCATGACCTCTTCCTTGACCTCTTCCTTTACTTCTTCCTTCACCTCCTCCTTCACCTGCGCCTCTTTCTTCACGTCTCTCAAGTCACGGTTACGCTCGCCATCCCGGTGCGGATCAACAAGAGGCACAAGTTCCGGGACACACATCATCAGATCATGCGTCGTGAACTTCCCCACCCACGCAGGCCTCTCCTTCTCTTCAGCATTGATCCGCGAGAGAACGTCCGTGACGAGCTTGTCGAGCTCCTTAAGCCGAGCTGTGAGAGTGTCCATGTAGAGCGCATGCAGCCGTTTGGTTCGGATGTCTTGCATGAAGGTTTCGATGTGATCTTTGATGCTGTTCCAGACTAAGTATCAAACACTTTTGTTAGTACACCACTATCGTGGAAGTGCGGAACGGGAGAGGCACACACTTCGAGGCGTCAACGTCTGAGACTTGCGCATTCCGGGCAGCTTCAAGAACTTCTTCTCGTCGTCAGGCAATCTCTTTAAGTACTTCAGTTCGAGAGTCCATCCCGCCTCTTCGAGCTTCTGCAGTATACTAAAAATACCAGATTTAGCTTTATGACCAGCACCCGTATAACCACAATGCAGTGGCTAGAGTAAGGCAACACTCACGCGGCCTTCCGAGCGTTGCGCACGTCGTTGAGCTCTTCCGCCCTGTCATATTTGTATTCCATGTACCAGCGTTTTAGGGCTTTTTCGCTCTAATGCACAAAATGGAATTGAGCGTGAGCACTTGTACTGAAGACACATAGAACATAAATGTGCGCTCACTTTCAAAAGAGCCGCAGTCTTCTGCTTACGTTTCTCCTTCCACACCTGACGTTGCGCCTCGTCCTCCGGTAGTGCTTTCCATTCAAGCAGCATCTTGTCCAGGTGTCGTTTATACTGCAAACTAGTACCTGAAAAATCGACGACGTATCAAACCGTCACCACATATCATTGGAGGGATGCCTATAACACTCACGATCTCTATACTGCTCCAACGGTGGGCCGAGCTCGTCTAACAGCCGTGGGTTCTTGAGAAGATCTTGAGTCGTGCTGTCGTACAGATGATATCTCTCGATGCGGTGCCAGACTGCGTGGACATTTATCGTGCTGGGAAGACCAGTACCATTTCCTTAGATGATGTGGAGAGGAGATAGAAGAGGGAATTGGAGTGGAGACGTACGTTGTTTGTATACAACTTCTGCAGAGTCTGACTCGGCACGCCCAGTACACGAAGTAGCAGTTTTTGGACATGCATCTCTGCAGATGCACAATATGAGACTCGCACTGGGAAGAGTAACGTGAAACATAAAACGTACATGGCAATGCGTATCGTACAGCAGACTGGCGTACTGCATCTCATTCAGATCCTCAGGGAGAGGCGGGAGCTCGGGTACGTTCTCCCGCGCGGCCGTCCAGATAAACTGCGTGCTTCGGCTCGTGAAGAATGTGCGGAAGGCTTTGGAGAGGCGCGAGAGGTGGAGCATTTCTTTCGTTTGGAGTTGCGATGCTATCTACATGTAGATAATATGTGTTGTAAGTTTGAGGAGACGAGGAGAATAGGAGTAAGTAGAGCGTACCTCCATGACTACATCGAGGGGCATGTCGAGAATTTGGTGAAGCTTTCCGCGCTTTCGAGGAGCTCGAGCTGTTTTGACTGCCTTCTTCTTGGGAACGGGGGAAAAATCAGCTTCTGTAGGAAGAGATGCTTCGACTCTGCGAGCTTTGGCCGCCGGACGGTCATGACGGTCGTCGTCACTGGCAGCATCACTGCCTATATAGGCAGGTGCCCCTTTGATCGCGATGCGCTGGGATCGTCTTGCCATCAAGAGAAGGATACTTACTCGCTACCCAAACAAAGGAAGCGAGTTGCAAGAAAATATGAGTGGACGTAGCACGGAGAGTCGCGCACGTGCGGACTTTAATGAGGGTAGAGTTTGAAATGGGATCACGTGGAGAGCATGTGACCGTGTTCCGCTTACTCCGAGTCTGCCCAAGTCTCTGGGGTCTCTTAGTCTCCCCGAGGCAGAGTAGACAGATTCAACCTTCGCAAGCTCAGTAGTCTGACGGGTCTCTCCTCTCTCCTAGGATCCTTTCTCTTCTCTAGCTCTTCAAGTTATTGCAACTGCGCCTGAATGGTAACGATTTTCCCTTATCTTCATTAATCCTGCTTAACATACCTTCCCATTTACTTGATTCAGGTTTCGGGGCGGCCTTTAGTGGATCAGAATTCGCTCGTGGCAAGTAGAACTGCTGTAGAGAGTCTATAGACCGTCGAAGAAATCAATATTTCTGTCAAACTAGTGTGCTTGCTCAGCGCTCACCTTTGAATCAACGCTACACTGGCATGACGCCTCTCCCAGTCTTCCTAGCAACATCATGCATTGCATGCCAGCCTACGGCACTCGCTGAGCCGACAAAGCTCATCTCGTCTGCTTTCTCCACCATCAGCGTAGTTCGATGACAATGAGGCCAGCTAGCGGTGAAAATTAGTGAGTGCTTTGCTCAAGCCTTTAGACGAAAACGCTAACTGAATGCGTACCAAAAATAACCGTACGTGCACGGGCCCCGATGTATACGCGTACTGGCTTCGGCTCGATGGTGCTCATTGCATCTCAGCGGCAGGATGATGTCTACATGTTTCATTGTCTTCTGGTTTACTGTAGTTCTGTGCCCCACTCATACACTAGTATGTGTACACAGACATGTACAGGTTTCGGCGCGATACTGCTGAATTGGACTGATAAGCACGGCTGCCAGAGATGTGACGCGTCGCAGCGGCAGGACGATATCCGCTCGTCCTACCGGCCGCCGACTTGCTGTAGAGAGCACGGACGTCTCGTTTTAAGCCCTATATAATGGAGATATGAGGTGAGTCCTCATTCAATCGCACCTGCGGGTTCATCTATCTTTCGAGTCTTATATCGACCCACTTAACGAGACACTCATGTCGCACAAAGCCCTAGTGTTCACCGCACCCGCCGAACCATGCCAACTTGCAGACAGGCATACTCCAAAGCCCGGCCCTGGTCAAGTTCTCATAAAGAACGTCGCAGTCGCTCTCAACCCGGTCGATTATGTCATCGTGCATCTGGGCATATGGGTCGACCACTATGGATATCCGGCGCTGGCTGGTATAGATGGAGCGGGGGAGATTGTAGCTATTGGTGAAGGTGTTGAAAGCACGTGGAATGTGGGCGACAGAGTGTACGTATTACTTCGCAATTGCTTGTTGGCCTGATTCCGCGGAGTGCGACCTACTTACATCACGATGTCGCTGACTTTATTACTTAGGTTGTACAAGTCGCTCTACCATCCCGACACCATGACCTTCCAGGAGTTCAGCCTTTCCGATGCGCTCCAGATCGTAAAGGTTAGTAGACTACCGTGCCCCTGCTTCTTACAGCCTTGACAGTCAGTCCGGTACAGATACCGTCGGACATAACCTTTGAGGGCGCTGCCACCATCCCGCTTGGATTCGGAACCGCTGCGGTGGGCTTATACCAAGAACTCAAACCTCACGGAGGCATAGGACTCACTGCTCCCTGGGAAGCGGCTGGGTATAACAAGTACGCTGGGCAGCCAGCCATCGTCACTGCAGGCGCGAGTTCGGTCGGTCAATTTGGTGGGTGGACCCGTACTTCATCATTTATCTGCGGAATGCTCATGTCGATTTTGATGCACTTTATACCGCGCGAACAGCAATCCAGCTCCTCAAAGCCTCCGGGTTCAGCCCCATCATTACAACCGCCTCAAAGCACAACGAAGAATACTGCCTCTCAGCCGGAGCCACACACGTCATCGACTACCACTCCTTGCCCTACGCAGAACTCGGCTCAGCCGTCATCAAGATCACATCCCTGCCCATCCCAGTGATCTACGACGCCGTCGGCTGGCCGGACGTCCAAAAGTCCCTGTGGGAGATCCTTGCGCCTCGGGGTAAACTTGCCACCGTGTTTCGTGCTGTTGTCGGTGAGGACGGGAAGGCGAGCGAGAAGGATGATGGGAAGGTGGTTGTGGGCGTGTATGGCTCGGCGAATGCGCCGTTCAATTATGAGTTTGGGAAGAGGATGTTCCCTGGCGTTACTAGACTTCTTGAATCCGGCGACCTCAAGGTGAGCTGCTCATTCAACGCTCAGCGTTCAATATAATGGAGGTGGACTGGTACTGATCATAAGGACTCACTGTTCATAGCCGAACCATTATGAAGTTCTCCCTCGAGGATTGGCCGGAATCCCCGACGGCCTTGTGCGACTGGCTAAACGCAGCGTAAGCGGTGTTAAGCTTGTTGCTCGAGTAGAGGAGACCTACGGAGAGGTAGGAGGGGCCGGCCTGAAGGACGCGGTGCCACCGCAGGTTAACCACTTGAGGACTGTTTACCCACCGGGGTCACTGCCCTATGGGCCTGGGGTTTAAAAGCCCATGATGTTCTTGTTAGTGTCTGAAATTTGCGAATTTAATCCTGTACGATAGCGAACGACGTCAGACAAGAACTAGGGAATGGTGTAGTGACGTGTAGACGAGTACTAGAACCGCCGTGTTCAATTGCAGGACATTCAACTTGAAGGCCGAACAACAGAGATCTTGCCGTCGAAGCTCAGGTTGTTCGCTCACATTGGCCAAGCACAAAATCCATAGCACTACCTCCCCATAACATTATAGGCATACCTCTCGTATTCGCCGGCGACAGACCCATATTTTGGATTGTGGGAGCTAAATGTGGTGTTAGTAATGACTGCCTTCAACGACTCCACGCGCCGGCGCTCCCCTCAAGCACAACTCTTGCCAGGACTACGTTGTGACCTCTGGCAATATTCGCCTCAAACATTTACTCAAACGCCGACAAGTTGTGTCAATATACTTGTTCCAATGCTCTCAACTTCAGCTGGAGTTAGCCGTGGACATTGTGAAGGAGAAATTGAAGAGGTTCGTCAACTATAACGCATGCCAGCGTCAGTTGGCTGCAATCTCCAATTGTGGTGGATTCTCCTTACCCATACTCCGAGACAGCGAGTAAAGTTGCACGGAATGCTAGACATGCCCCTGCATATGATATTTGAGGTGAGTCGGCAGCTTTCGTGTCCAGCATCATCACACAACCATCACACAACTCACGCACATACCTCCCCAGATCTGTAGCTTTTTACACCCCGTGGACCTTCTTTACCTCAGCAGAACGTCTAAGAGGCTTCACCAGACTTTCATGAGCCGCCATGCACGGTGTGTATGGAGGGATGTACTGGCCAACGCTCACGGCCTCCCTGCTTGCCCTAACGATCTATCTGAGCCTGCCTACGCCAGTCTCATTTTCGATCAATACTGCCATGTACGTGAAGATTGCTCTACCAGGCCACCCCCACTATTGAACTAGACGCCGCTTCGATCTTGCAGGTTTGCTCGAGCGACGATGGCTTCACTGTTCACTGGCAGTGTCGGATGCGCATGTGCGATAACTGCCTCAGAATAGGGTACGTATTTAAGCCAAATATGATATATCGCTCTTTTAGGCTCAGAAGTTATGTACAGCGAGATCGACGAGTATGGATTGTGCAAGTATGAGGAAGAATTCGGGATTGAACTAGCTGGCTATGTACCGGCCAGAGCACTGGCCTTCTGGGATGAATATAGTGAGCCAAGACATCTGATTACTGTAATGGAGTGTGAGGTACGAACTGTAACGCGTAACGGTGCGGCTGATGGTTCGTTATGTCAGTACAATATGTAACGCGTAACGCATGCGCGGTTCGTAACCGTTCACAAAGAAATTCACGTAAAATTCTTTAAATATAGTGTATGATCTATGTATTGATTATGCGCAGCCAGAATTAAAGTTAGAATGAGGTCCTAACCTCTCGCCATTGTCGTCAAATGCCCACACATACTCCACGTCGTCTGCTGGACGCAGATATCCACACTCGCCGCTTGCTTCAACGCCACCCTGGGTGATGTAAGTTTCCCAATCACCAACCACCTCCGTGTCATCTCCTTCGCGCGATCCACCCACACCCATCACGTCTCGGATCACCTCCTGGAGAGGGACACTCGTATCGTCGTATTCCACCTCATCAGCTCCACCATTGCTCTCTATCGGCTCTTCTGGCTCGAAACCTGGGAGCCTGGCGATATCTCCGATCTTGCTCATGATCTCAGTGCGAAAGATTTCGTCGGTGGCCAGGTACCGCTGATAGGCTTGTTTTGCTCGTCGGCTCTGGATGACATCGGGTGAGAAATTCCACTCTCCAACGACGCATTTCTCCCACGCCTGTAGAGTTGATGTAGAAGAGACTGTCAGAATTCAGTCTGAATGACATGATGAAACAGTGACTCACACGACGCACAATGTCCCTACCGGTGGGACCTGTCATAAGCTGCCAAGCATCGACAATACCGCGCACCGATGCATCCCGAAGGACAGGTAGCGAAGTGGTGACTTTGACCTGTTCAGGTGTTAAGCCGGACTTCACCTGCTTGCGGTGTTCAGCTACGAGAAAGCGCAAAGCCGCTTGTCGAAGCTGGTGTTTGATTATACGTTGAAGACCAACATCTGCGGGCTGAAATATCC
Organism: Irpex sp. Y119-03; assembly: GCA_037042295.1. Taxonomy (NCBI): domain Eukaryota; kingdom Fungi; phylum Basidiomycota; class Agaricomycetes; order Polyporales; family Irpicaceae; genus Irpex; species Irpex sp. Y119-03. Next base: position 310,427 of record JAXQKB010000947.1, on the reverse strand, counting down.
CAGTACAGTTAGCAGGGACAAAAATAAGAAAGATATTCGGAAATTCTGTCCAAACGTAAGTTCGGAAGTCGAGGCCGATGTGTACGGGATAGCAGTCAATGAGCAATATCGCTCGCTGATCGGGAGGGAGTTGATTGACGGCTATTTTCTCTTCGATGTATGGCTTCAAAATGCGAATAATCCACTGGGTGTGAATTGTAAGTGAAATATCAGATGCAATTGTTGGTGTGAGTAACTCACCTCCTTCATCGTTTTGAGCGTGCTGAAGTGGCTTGTCCGCTTCGGGCTCTGCGCGAAAGCAAAGTCGAAGCCTAACGACTTTGCTTCTGCCATACCCTCTGCCTTCGGCCGCGGTAGCGACGCCGCTGTTTTGCCACTCCAAACTTGTTGGAATGGCAAGAAGTCTCCTGCTGCCGAACTTGCAACGCAAAGAGTATACGCCCGCTTCTCTTCTTTTCCGTGCGTGTCGACTTGCTTGGCGTTTGTGTCGTGATACGTGACTTGGTTATGTGGGAGGATATAGACACCCTGCTGGTCGAGGTTGATCCACAAGAAGGGGGGATGTCATAGACCATAGCGAGATGCACCATGCGGAAGAAGGTGCGCTCACAAAGCTCATCAGCATTGGCAGGTATATGAGCCGCTGCCCGTGTGCCCTTACGGACAGACCATTTCAAGACACTCGAGAGGAATTGGCCTACAAACCACTGTGACCCAGTTCAGGTGAGACGGCGAAAGTCCACGACATGTGTATAAAGAAAACTTACCTCTGAGCACTTGAAGGTGTCGAGAATACTTGGGTTCTTCTCCTCAATGACTGCGAGAAAGATCGCACGCCCAAGCACACGATTCACGGAGATTCCAGTCTTACGCAATCCGACAAGTTGCGTCTTGACTTCATCGACGATCTCTGGGTATTTGGCAAGAAATCCCGTTCGACCTTTTCCTGGCAGCGCCCGCCTTCTCTCCACATTCATCATTGTGCGCGAAGACCAACGACGACCGTGCTTCGACAACCACCCGTGAACAGTGCTCTTCGACAAGTTCCCGTAAAGCTCACGCATGTCACGGGACAGTTGTTTGGCGGTGAATGTAGCCGAGAAGTTGCACTGGCGAGCGACACGATCAATATGGCACCAAAGAAAAGGATGAAAGTAATTTTTCCGTTTGCGCCTCTCCAGCACAACGCCTCCCTTGGTTCCGTTACGATGTGAGTCCCATTTCGCGTCTGGTCGTGAGAGTTCAGCGGCATCACTGATCACCGTTGGCTTTTGAGCTCCCAAAAGCTCACGCTTAGCACGTCTGCCAGCACGTTTCGACGCCGTGGGATTGCCTTCCAAAACCTTTCCCTGACGCTGTCGCTCTCGGTAGCGTTTCACCCGTTCGTGCCCATCCTTGCGTTTCTTCTCCGCTTTCTGTTCCTTCGCAGTTGCTTCAATGATCTGCAGCTTCTCCTGTCGTTCTCTCCATTGGCGTGATTTCTTTTCTTCCTGAGATTTGCGCTGATCCTCCGGCAGTGCTTGATAGCGTGCAATAAATCTGTCAAGTGTATCGTTGCGGGAGCCTTTGCTCGGTACAGGGCTTTCACGATCCTTCAAACGAGAAGTCTGTGGCTTCTTTGTGCTTGCATGAGTTGAGATCACGGCTAAATCGCAACTCGGTGGTGAGTCTTTGCAAATTGAACCACAGATTTTGATACTGACACGACTTCTGGCGCAGGAGAACCGGATCTTCAGGCGAATCTGCTAACTTGCTGGTGCTAGCAGACGTCGCCTCCTTTGGGCCCGAGCCTGAATCAGACTCAGACTCATCGGAGATGACTATTGCACGACGGCGAGCACGTTTCGATGAAGTCCGAGCTTTGGGGTTGGAAGAAACCCCGAAAGCCTGATCATTACCACCCGCCTCAGCAGTGCCAACCTCCAAGTTGTGATCTGTGTCGGAGGCACTGTCTGGTTGTGGTCTGGATCCTTCCTGTGAGTGTTCGCATCATGACAGGTTGTATTGAACTTACCGCTTAGATGGTATTTTTGCACCAGTATCTTTGGCTGCCTTTATCAATCTCTCCACCCATGCCTCTGCAACGAATTCCCTATCCCCCGGTGCAGCAATTTTTCGCATAGTCGTCTTCAACAGTTTCATCAAAGCTTCGCAAAGTTTCCCGCGCTCTCGGAAGCGTAGCACCTCTCCAGATGCCAAGGTATGCGTGCGGAAACATCTCTCTAGATTCTGTGTGAGTGCATAAACCAGCCCTTCCGAATCTACCTCATCTTTATCAAGACCGAAGAAGTAGGTGGACTCAGTTTCATCCGGATCCAAGGGCACAGACGACGGCAGAGCTCTTAAAAGCTTTCCAAGATACTCAAGCCGCGATACGAGAGCTTGAGAAAGCCCAGTAGCAGTCTTCGGGATCTGAGTACTAGCCATGAGGAGTGTTGGAAGATGAGCAGCGGGGTGAGAGTTGAATCAGCTGTTATTTACAAGGGTTCATTTGATTACTTAGAGTATCTACATAAACTATGTAATAAAAGTAACAGGATTTTGTAGCCTATCTACATATCTCGTGCGCATTGCGCAAGCTGTGCTCTGCCGCCTCCCGCCGCTGTAGTTCGATAACGGCACCGCTGTAACGTGTAACGCCGGGCCGGTTCGTGAAGTTCGGGGCAGCCAAAAGTGTAACGCGGCCGAGGCCGGTTCGTACCTCACACTCCATTACAGTAAGCTCTGAGCGTATTATCGGGGGTCCTGATCAGGCTTACCCTCCTTCCCCTTAGAGTCGTGTTGGTCCACCGCGACTGCATCCTCGTGAATCAATGCACTTGCCCCCCTTCCTCATCTACCTCTGTGCAGAGGATGGAAAAGTGGGATAAATTCAGCCGCCTGAGTCTGGACGCAGCCTCAGCAGCAACCTCCATCGGCTTTTCTGCAGCAAAGACTGGGACAAAGCTTGGGGTATGTCCAGTGGAGTTCGCTGAGTACATGTTCTCAATATTCACATGCTTGTATCCAACAGTTCTCCATCACGAGAGGTATTGCCTCCTCTGCGGCAGGACTCACAGGCAGTGCGATAGATCATGCACTCTTTGGAGGTAGTGTCGGCGCCTGTCCAGTACTTGGTGGCGCAGTGTCGACCGCTATCTCTGCCGTAGAGGCCCTCACTCTCGCACCGATCTTGTTGGGGGAAACTATTACATCAACAACACTTGTCGCCGCACAATCGTCTCTCTCAGCTTTGCAGGCAATATTCCCAGGGAGCGACGAGACAAGTTTCTCTCTCACAAGTTTCGTTGGTCTTGTACGGAGGGAGTGGAGCGACGACTTGAAAGATGACACTGCGCCCCAGACGAAATACGGCGTTAATGAAACGATGAAAGCTCTCGTAGCGTGGGCAACCTTGCAAGGCATGACTAGCGACTGGCAGGAGAAGAGGTGGTTCAAGTACTTGAAAGAAATTCATGTCAACGACGAACCGCCAGCCACGTCTGCCCAACCCTCAGTCGACGAATGGGATGACTGGATCCATGTCACCGACGACTTTTTGTATCCAGATAATGGAGGCGAAATTTTGACTGCGGACATTGGACACGCATCTACCCAACCGGAAACATCAACGGCCGAACCCTCCCCTGCAGATGCGCAGGACGACAGACATCGGATAGACAGCCATCTAAAGACGAGATTGCGACGACTTTCGAAGCTGGTATTGGCTGGATATGGTGGGGCTAGTCTACTTTTCTTTGGTGTTCCGCCAGTACCCCCGGCTATGTCGTCAGCAGCGAAGAGTCAGACGCGTGATGAACAGGCCAATCTTGCTGCTGCGATAGGCTCATCGGAAGAAGAGGCCTCCCGTTCCTCCGTCCATGCACCATCCACGAAGCCAACTCCTGCCCCATCCTATTCGTGGTGGAACGTGCTCCGTGGCAAACATGATAAGGATATTCTACTACATTACGCAGATTCTTCCACTGGAGAAGTAAATCCCAAGAGTGCTCGAATTATAATCTCCGCTGACTCTTGCGTACTAGGGGCCATCAACCCAAACTCACCCTCCTGTTGATGCTACACTCGGCACCAATGTCAGTCTCATGCCTAGGTTCTGGGTTCTTACCGATCACGCCCGCCGTGAAGTGGTCCTGGTGCTTCGCGGTACCATGAGTCTCAACGAGCTCGCGGTTGACTTGACCTGCGATCCAGCCGACTTCCACGTCCGGTCGTCTCGTAGGTCTACATACCCAGAAGACCCCGATGAGCAGGCTGAACTCGATGCATTCAACGAACAGCTCGAAAGCATGCCTGGGTCATTCCCTCTGGATCTTTCTACCCCACCGTCACCTGTAGCTCACATCGACGGGCGTGCGCACTCTAGGCATCCTACTGGAAGTTCCACTTTCTCCGAAAGAGGCGATACTTATCAGGTTCATGGTGGCATGCTGAAGATGGCCCGCGTGATGGGGGGTAAGGGCAAGCCTGTTTACCTTGCCGTGAAGAACGCACTGAAACAGAATGCTGGCTACAGTAAGTGGCACTAAGGATACTTATTTCATGTAATCACTTTTATTGATAACCAATGTAGGCCTCGTGATCTGTGGGCACAGTCTCGGAGCGGGCGTGGCGGCCCTTCTTGCACTTGTAGGTGAAATGGAACCTTCACCGATAGCCGTTGTTCATTGTTTTCATTCATAGATGTGGGCGGATACACAAACCTGTCTAACCCATCGCGCCTCTGGCCTTCCGATCGGTAGACATGTATCGGCCTATTGTTACGCTCCGCCATGCCTCACTTCAGCGCGTCTGTCGCGTCTTGCAGCGAAATCGAACCTGGTGACGTCCTTCGTGTACTCGCATGACATCGTCTCCAGACTCTCCCTTGGAGCGGTGAGGGATATGAGGCGTGCGGCTGCATGGTTGTGCGAAGCCGAGAAAGGCAAACGCGGGGATGGGTACGGTGCAGTGACGGGAAGAGCGCTGAAGAACAAAGCAGGTTATGGGAAACCTGACGATGCGCAATGGGTACGTCCAAGCAGTAACTGATGAACCTCTTGTTGAGCCCGTCCTCCTCCTGTTAATCAGTTTGTCGCAATGCGCAAGACACTGGAAGCGAACATGCACATGGCTCACCTATATCCGCCGGGTCGTGTGCTCTGGGCGATGCATGACAGCGACCTTGATCCTTCTCAGCGTTCACCTTCTGCTGGTAAAGCGGGCAAAGACAAGCTCCGTCTCTTCGACGTACAAGATGTAGAACAGGTCTTTGGGCAGATTATCTTTGCGAAGGATATGCTGAGGTATGTCGTCTATAAGAACCAGACATCACTTGACTTATTATTGACTGGATTATTCCTGTTAGCTCTCACATGCCGCATCAATATGACCGAGTACTACACGAACTGTTGTAAATCACAGACACACATGAAATCGATATTGGTATAGAAGTGAAGCAGAAGAAATACATATCCATGCAGGTCTAGTACTACTATTACCACGACCGTAAGTATGGAGCACATCACAAAAAAGCATATCATGAAGAATCGTAAGGTAGCGTCAAAGCCCTGAAGCCTCGGAAAGCATCACAACACATCAAATATCGCAAGACTCAACAAGCAACCGACTACACATCACTAGTACTTCGAGTCGTGAACGCATGACTGAGATCCTATCACGACGCTTCCGACGGTCCTGAAGGTGCTGGTCCATCTCCGTTCGTTCGAGGAACTCCACGTGTCAGCCCTGCCGCTGCGAACCCACGCGCAGCAAATCCTCCGCGACCGCGTCCTCTGCCAAATGGCGCTCCTCTGAACCCACCCTGTTGCGCTTCAGCGTTCCTCGTCTCCCTATCTGTCGCCTGCTTAACTTCGGGAATAGCGTCGTTGAGTTTCTATAGAAGTGTCAATGTCAATTCGCTTTGCTGGCATCGAGATTTTCTTACCTCTGCGTGCTTGTCGAGACCGGCCTTCATCGCCTCTTCATCTCCAAACTCAACGTACGCCATCTTGTTGTTCTTGCCAGGGAAGTTGTTAGGGTAGTTGACACGGATGATCTAACAGTCACAATCAGCATCAGGACCTCAAAAAATAACAGCGCGGACATACCCCTCCCTTGGCCTCCCCAAAGAACTCCCGAATCTCATGCTCGTTCGCTGGAGTTGGTAGCCGCATGAAGAGGGTCCAAGGATTCCTAGCAGGACGTCTACCCGTAGGTGTCCGTATGCCAGTGCTTTCAGTAGCAGGCGACTGTGGACCGTCTTCAGGTCTGCCCTCACCAACATCAGGCGTGTTCTTGCCCGATTTGGGTGGCGGGCTGCTGATGTCGACCTCTTTACGATCTTGGGGCACAGGACTGCTCTGACCTTCTCCCCGCTCCCCAGCAGCTTCCCGCTCGGCACGCTCCTGTTGCTTGCGCTCTTTCTTCCTCTCCTTCTTTGCCCGCTCCTTCTCAAGTTTTTCCGCAGACTTTTCCTTTTCCGCAGAACCATTGAGCTTGGGATCCTTTGGTGTCTCACGGCCTGATGTCGGTGGAGGAGGCGTTGATGGTTTTGACTTGCTAGCTGCAAGATGAGGAGGAAGAGGCTTGTCGGCACTGACAGGTGTGGCACCGGTGGCCGGGCCAGCCGTTATAGCACGAGGTGTCACAGCGTTGTTGTTAGTAGAAGGTAGTGGCGATGTTGTCGAGTTCGCTGCAGTTTCAGCGGTGGAAGGGGTAGCAGTCTTGCGGTAAGCGTAGTTGAAGCCTTGACTCTTCAATTCTGCGCTCACACGGCCATCGTGGATGTCAAATGTGAGACCGCCATAGGCAGCGTCACAAAGGTTCCAGTTCCAGCAATTCTTCCACGCGGGCTCTTCACCTGGTATGTGACCATTGGGACCTGGTTGGTTTGGTGGAGGAGGAATGCGTTCGATGACAGATAGAGCTTTGTCTAGCATAACGCGCTGGTTTTCGTCGATGATCGAATTGACTTGAAGCTTGACGCTGTCCCAGACTTTGTCAAAGTTCTCCTTTCCAGCAGTGAGTTTTCTCCGGAAGCCCTCATAATCACCCTGCACGCTAAACTCGTTGTATGATGTCGCGTATCTGAAGTGAAGACCAGCGGAGATGGTCAGGTCTGCTTTAAGCACGAGTGCAAGCTGAGCAATAATTCCTTCTCTTCCGGGGCTCGCGTGTGTCACCAGTAGACGTGTCTCCGTCTGATCGAAAACCCGTTGAGCAGTGTCAACAAGTTCACCGATCTGAAGAGCAGTCGTCCACATCGTGCCTTGTCCACCAGCGATGGTCGCTTGGCCATCGCCGTTGTCAAACATCTTGTGGGACACGACCGCACCTCCCAGACCGAGCAATCGCAGCTTGACGCCACCGAGATCGAGGAGACGTGTGGTCGCCTCGTCGAGGACGTGCAAGTTGTCGATTGCATACTGACCAGACCGGAACTTTTCCAGAACTGCGACGTCCTCACACGCACCCCATACTGTGTAGACGGGGACTTGAAGCTTTATCTGACCAGATTGCAACAAAGGGAATTCGGAGAGGAGCGAGACTGTGACCGTCGAACGGATGGCGGCAGGCGGGTTTTCGGGTGCAAGGAGATGTGCCCGTTGTGCGGAAGGTATGAGCGGGGAGTACATGGTAAGATGCCGCAGCGTGCGATCGTTTATACGGTCGAGACTCGATGCCTCTGTGGGTGTCATTGAGCGGTCGTAAACGCGACATCACGGGCATAAATAGGCTTGGTACTCACCGAAAAAGCCAAAGTCTCCGGTGTGGATGACTGCGACGGCATTAGCTTCGCGTGCGAGGTCATTCAAGGCGGAAAGGCGGCCTCGGATATCTGCAATGCATAGCAAACGGCCGTGGGCGGTGTCGAAGACTTTTGTCTGGGTGTTGACCTGATGGGGCGGGGCTGGGTTGGGCGAGACGGCGGGACGAGTCGAGGCAGATGCTGGGCGGGAGGCGGCCTGCATTTTTGTGGAGGTGGGAGATGAGAGAGGCGGGGATGTGAGCTGAGCTGAGTCGCAGTCACGGAAAGCACTCAAACACGCCTCAGATGCGCCTTGTGACAATCGCGTCACGCGCACACAAGGCTGTCACACGTGCGGTCGTACCCCCAGGCGCCCACTCTCAACTTGCTTCAACATTACGACTTGCTTCATCGTTACAACTTGCAACTTGCAGGACTGCCATTAGCGTGTTGTGAAAACTAAGGGCAGGTTAAGCAGCCACGCCGAAATCACGGTTAGGCCTCCTACCAGTATCACTCGCAAATTCTTCAGACGTCACAACAGTGGTGGGCACCTACGGCCACTGCAAGCCTGAATCTATAGCAACTCTACTTACAAATAATGAGCTATTACGGTGGTAGTGGAGGAGGAGGGGGAGGTTATCGACGAAGGCAAAATAGAGGTGTGTGAATATTAACGCCTGTCCTTTGCTGTCGTTCTCATCGAGCTCTCCTCCCTCGCCGCCACAGACTTCGATTATCATGACAGACGGCAGGAAGTCATAAGTGAAACTCCCGAAGAACGGCTGAGAACATTCATCATCAGGCTTGGAGAAGTTGTGAGTCTCTTACATACTTGTCCAACTCACCACACGGCTAATATGTCACCAGGATCCTGTCCAAGAGTTACAGCAATTCGCAGAGCAGCTAAATAGTCACGTCACAGAAAACTCAGCCAATGTAGCCGTCATCTCCGAGGGTTTGAGATATGCGTACGTACTATAAGTGTCTCCTGTCGGCCATACTCACACGTCGTCCGCAGAGTTACCGAACAACCATACAAAATTCCATACTACGCTACAGCACTTCGCCTACTTTATGACATTCCCACTGTCAAAACAGAAGATGTAGAAGGCGTCTCTCTGGGAAAACAGATCTTAGATGACTTCTGGAAAGGTTTTCAATCGTACCTCGACAAGCTCGCGTGGCGAGAAACCAGGCTTTGCGTCAGTACCTTTCCATAACTGCATTCAAAGCATCCTCCTGAATCTCGTACGCAGGTTCAACTATTCGCACATCTCACTGTTGCAAAGGTCATCAACGCACAGACAATGTACGACCTCTTGCGTTCTTTCAGTGCAGTATTAGATGAGTTTGGTGTGTCGCATGGTCGAGCCAAGAAGTCCGCGCTATGTGCCGCTGAGGGTCTTATGATTGTAAGAAAACTCTTTGTCAGGATCCCATCCACGCTGATTCTTCCCCAAGTGTGGCGCTACCATAAAAGAAGAGACGAGTGCCAACGTCTTCGAGCTCATCAGCGCCCTACAGGCTTATGTTGACTCGACGGCGGAGTCAAGAGTCCTCATCCAACCTATCCTCAAGCTATACGAGAACTCAGAGCCAGTCGAGGTCGCTGATGAGGTACGTCAGTGGTCTTGGTTCTAAGCAAAGCTAACACATATGATAGATATTGGACTCTGCGCTATCGGCTCTGCAAATTCTCAATGCCTCAGACTTTTCCCAGGCTGCTGAGAGTTTTGTACAGCCGTACAAAGACCTCCCACCTTTTACGGGAGCGACTTTCGATTTACCCTCAATACTGGTCCCTCCGGAAGTAGTCGAGCTGGACACATTGTCTACGGAATCCGGAGAGGATGCTTTGGTGAAAAAGGAAGAGTGGCCTGAGTTCTATGTTCGCCTTTTCGATAGTGACGTGAGTCTGCAGAATCTTGCTATTGTCCTTTCTGCCTGACCCATGATATCTCTCTTCGCAGGTTACTCCAGATCCAACAACTCCCACAGGCTATGCCGTCCGTTCCGCGCTCTTGGACACGATCGACATTTTCGAAGTGAATCGAAAAGAATGTGCCCGTCTACTTCTCGAATACCCGAAATGGACGTTGCAGGGTACGTTCAAACCGCGACCGGGTGCACCTCCTCACGAACCTGTGTCCGGAAAGGACTGGCAATTGGAGAGTACCATCATCGAGGTCAGTAATCTTGACATCGTCTATAAGTGCTAATCGAGCCTCTATCCTCAGACCATCTTGGGGGCTCTCTTGCTCCTCCCTGATGCGCCGCACAAATCAGTGTACTACGTCGCACTGATAACTGAGCTGTGTAAGTTGTCGCCGAGCACGGTCGGTCCTGCGGTCGGCAAGTCTATAAGGAAGTTATACGGTTTCCTTGCTGATGGTTTTGACGTTGAGTTGGCTTGTCGGTTCGGCGATTGGTTCGCGATCCATATGAGCAACTTCAACTTCCAGTGGGTATGGAAAGAATGGTAAGCCCTGCATCGTGTCTCCCCCGATTTCACACAAGTGACACCAATAACCATAGGGTACCGGATCTCAGTCTGAGCCTTCAACACCCCAAACGGATACTCATGCGCCGTGCGGTTGACTATGAGATCCGACTTTCCTACTACGACCGCATTGTGAAGACCCTCCCGGAGCCTATGCAGAACCCGGATAATGGCCTTATACCCACGGAGGCACCTGGACCTGACTTTGAATACGATGATCCTGGTACGTTGTCAGTGACTTATTGCGTATTGACATCGACCTGACTGTTGGGTATGCAGCAAATCACTACCACGACGCCGCTCAGTCCGTGCTGAACCTCATTCGTGGCCGCTCAAAAGCGGAGGACGTCATGGCACATCTGGAGTCAATGAAGAACTCCTTGGATACCACGGACAGCGACGCCAACATCGACTCGATCATCCGTTCCATTGCTGTACAGTCTCTTTTGCACATTGGCTCGCGGTCCTTCTCCCATTTCCTGAACGCCATCGAGCGCTACCTCCCCTTACTCCGTAACGTCGCCTCGGGAAACCTCACGACAACCGGCAGCTCCAACCTCGAAGCGCGCATAGACATCCTGTCGGCTGTGGCCTCGTTCTGGAAGCGCAGCCAACACATGATCGTCATCGTCTTCGACAAGCTGATGCAGTACCAGATCGTCGACCCGACAGATGTTGTGTCCTGGGCCTTTACTTCCGGTGGAAAGAACAGCACTGCGGGCTACCCGAGTATCAACGCTTTGCTGTGGGACGTCATTAGAGGTGCTTTAGACAAGGCGAACGGGCGAGTGCTCATTGCCCGTCGTAAAGTTGCAACACTGAGGAAGGAGGAAGACGAAAAGGCTGCGCTTGCCTTGGCGAGCAACGGTACCTCAATGGAAGTGGACGCTGAGGCGAAGCCTGGTAAGTTCGACGCATAGCTGCTCTATCATCGCGGACTAATAAATCGCTACCCCGAAGAAGTCCCAGAGGTAGAGTCGCCAGCGCTCACAACAGCGTTGAAGGCGTTCTCCATCCTCACTCGGGAGCAGAAGGCGGTCCTTTCAAGAACCCTCGACGGCTTCGTCGACTGCCTGGCATCCGCCACGAACCCGAACCCCCACGCTAAAACGGTCGTCGCCGAGAATTCATGGCACAATCGAGCGAATTGGAGCGAGGCCGAGTGGGTGTCTTGGGAAACTTGGGGATGGTATCGCCATTTCTGCAGAACGGTAAGTCCGAGCTCCTATCATCCACCTATGTGGTTCATGACTGACTGACACCCTGCTTTTTTGTAGTACTCGCCTTACCTGCGCAGTTACTCTACTACTCTCGGGACCGTGTCATTTGCGAAGGTCGGCAGCGCTGGTGACCCTGCCGTTGATACCTTCAAGAAGATATGGAATATCACTACGGGCCAGGAGGTGTGATTGTCCTCGGCGAAAATGTACTTATCGATATATATTATGCACTCAGCAGGCGTCGCTCCTGAGCTGGCACTGCGATAACTTGTTCGAAGTATCTTTCTTTCGAAGAAGCTATGAAGAGCTAGTCTACGGCTAGGGTCACATCTTCTCCAATCATTATTATCCGTTATCACTAAGTTTGAAGGCAATGAACAAACTCCGATTCACCGAGAATATTGGTCTAGATTAACATTATTCTATTGTCATATTAGATGTAGAGCACCGAACCACCGACAACCCCCATCACTCCTTCTTCTCCTTCTCCTTGCCCCCCACGGACTTATCATCCTTACCCTTCGATCCCGCCGAAGCAGCCGAGTACAACATCGTCCCCACAAACACACTAGCAGCGCCACCCCACATCATCCACTTGTTCTGCTCGTTCAGTCCGTCGCCAAATAGGAGCACGCTGATAATCAACGACACCGCTTTGCGCACAACAAGTATTAAGGTGACGGTCAAGGACGAGACTCGAGAGGTGAGTCTGTGTACGCCGGACACACAGACTAGTTGGGTGAGGGTGTTGAGTATGAGGGGGATGTATGGTGCGGGGAACGATATTGCCAGCGGTGTAGACGGGGCGAAAGAAGCGTTCTTGCTAGTCGAGAGGAGAGAAGGTGCGAGAGAAGCCGCTGTGGTTTGGAGTGACTGTGGCAGAACGAAATGGTACGTCGGACCGGTGTTGAGAGCAGAGACTTGGTCTAGTAGATCGTTCCATGAGAAGGCGAACATCGGCATGGAAAGGAAATGCAGGTAGAACATGGACTCTCGCCATGGCTCTACAGGTGCTACCTTCGTGTCTTCTGGCGTGGCAGCTGCGGGGCTGTGAACGTACTTGGCATATGTCCTGTCCTGCGCGATTCCAAGCAATCCGGAGAGAACGAGGGTAAGCGTCAGGATGCCTATCCCTGTCAAGTACGTGCGAGTATGGTGGGGGTCGAATAAACTGTCCGACGTCGAGTAGGTCGCTGGTTTGGCTTTGGGCTTGGACGCAGATAGGGTGGTCATCATGACACCCGTAGTGACCAACACTACCGACGCGACTTGAGATAACTTGTATCTGGTTAATTGTAAGCAAGTAGACCAATGGAATGGTAGGAACAGTGTCACCTTTTGCCTTGTATCAGCCATCCGAGCACCATACTAATGACAAGTCCTCCGCTACGAAAGATGATATGCACCGTCATCGGTATCTTGTAAGCGAACGCCGCATTGTTCAGGTAGGACACGAGGTAGAACAGCGCAACCTGGATGAAGTAGGGGAATAGAGGTATCCTCCTAGGCCTGAGACGCGGATACGGCGTCCATACCACAAACTTTCTGAGCCCGTTGAGCGTGATGAGCAGGAATTGCGAGAATGTTATGAGCGAGCCCGCCTTGGGGTATTGACTCGTCAGCTGTTCTAACGTCAGAGCATTGCTGAATGCATATTTTCGTGAGACTCGAGATATGTATGTGTGAGAGAGCAAAGTCACCTGCAGCATCCTCCGAATATCAGTGTGAGAGTAGTGGCCCAGTCTGAGATGAGGGCGAGGGTGATTCCTCCTGCGACATCTGTCATAGTGGTCCTAAAGACAGTCTGCTCTGCCTTGTGCTTTCGCTTGCACTGTACTATAGTAGTATCGAGCCTCACCTTCACCTCGAGTGAACTACGGACTGGTCGGTTGTGGTTGCATGATGTAAGATTAATTTCAGGCTGCTAGCCCGCGTCGGTGGTCGTGGCTGAACACGATAGACGCGGTCTGCCACGCGATCATCACAACTGAAGTGCTCTCGAGTGCGGAAGAAGTAACGGGTATAAGGGTATAGATGTATTGAAGGGGTATAGGGATGAGAAGGGGGTAATAGTGTGTACTAATAAGAATAAAATAAGAAAATTCCGAGCGAGTGCGGAGTAGAAGTAAATGTAGTATAAAAGTCGCATAAGCGAAGACCTCAAATGAAGTCAAGAACAAATAAAAGACTGCCTAGTACAACTAGAGATGTCCTGAGAAGAAGAATAAGAGTTCAAAGGACGAAACAAAACAAACATGAAGGCGAAGCATAGAAAGGTCCGTGTCCAAGTCCGTTGCGTGAAGAGTTCGTAAAAAGAAGGGAAGGGTAGAGCTCGAAGATTCGAGGTCTGTGTGCATATCATGTCTTAATAGTCGTAAAGGGCATCCCGGTCATCTCAGGCGTCGACACTCGTCTGTTGTCCCCGAAAGAGGGTCGACTTTGAGTGAGTAAGTCGACGCAGCGCGCTGCTGCTACCGTGGCTCTCGAGGCTATCTTGTGCCTCTGACGCCTCCTTGTCCTGGTGCTTGTTTGAACCAAACATCCGACTGAGGAAGCCGCCAGACTGGTTGGAGTTCGAGAAAGTCATGGACAGGTTGCGCTTTCCAGACCCCCGACCAAGGCTCGATCTAGAGGTATTCGGTGACTTGGCGGCACCTCCCTCGGCTCTGATAGTGCACGTAGAAGCAGTAGAAACCTTCCTGCCCTGTCTGATGGTGTGAACTGGCACTGCACCGAGCGCGATCTGCACGTCGTGGAGCTCGTTGACGTCCTTCATGTCAACATCGTTATCGCTGAGAGAGGACACCGAGGTCGCAGGAGTCGAAGGAGAGGACGACTCGCTAGTCGAGGCACCCGACTCCGATTCTCCACTTGCGCTGGCAGTACCGAGCGTGCTGATCGAAGAGGCCCGAGAGAGAGGGCGGGGACGACAGTCGCTGGTGCTGATGGTCAGATACGAGTGAGAGACGCGCTTGCTCATGCCAGGGCTTGGTTCCAAAGGGCGAACCCGGGAAGAAGTCGTGCCCATGATATCCTCGGTTGGGCTAGGCGGAAGAGTGGGGCACTTGGCCTGTATCCTGGCCCTTACGCGAGAGACGGCGGCGCTGCGTGCCTCCTTTGCCTCCTCGGCACGCTTCCTCATGAAGGGAGCGAAGTGGGAGATGGCCTCAGCCTCGTCGAAGCGGAGGTCGTAGTCGAGGAGGAACAAAAGTTGCTTCTCCATGAGGTTGATCTCGGAGGGGTCGAACAGCTTTGCGAAGCTAGCCCAGTGCTTGTTCTTGGGCGACGAGTCGTTGAGGTACTTTGCGGCAACGATGAGCGTCGCAAGGAACACTCGGTGTCTGGTACAGGGCATGCCTAATGTGGAACCATGTTAGCCACTCTTCTAAAGGGGATCCACAAGAAGCACATACCTTTAGCCATTTTGGGAAGCTTCGTCCTCAACCTCTCGAGGTAGATGAGCGTCGTCAACAGCGTAGGGACCTGGACGTTCGACTCCTGCACGATCATGATGATGAAGTCGCGGAGGGGAGGGAGCCATGGCGTCTTCTGCTCGTTGACCGAGGCCCGGTGGGGTGTATGCGGCGTCGTCGACGCGGAGGCTGACGGCTCGTCGCCGAGGTTGATCACCCGCGTTGCTTGAAGAGCGACGTAGGAGACCATGTCGCCGGAGACGTGCTGGCGCATGAGCTCGACGAGGGCGGGGTCATGCTGAGAGCGGGGGAGTAGGGAGGCGGGGTGACGACGTTCTGAAGACATGTTGGATATATGCACTGTGCTGGGAATGAGAGAGAGTGGGTTATTTTAGAGGTGATGTGCCCGTCGAGGGACTTTCGAGCGCAACGGAGGGGGAGGGGAAGAAGGGGGAAAAGAGGAAGATGAAGGTGAAGGTTGAAAAGTGAGCAGCGTTCGACGCCGCCTTTATAGTGGAACGAAAAGGGCTGGATCGATCGTGTGACGAACGACCAGATGTGAAGTGGTGAAGAAAAAGAAGTACGAGACAAGCAACGAAAGCAAAGCGGGGTAGGTGGAGAGTTTAGAGTGGATGTGGGAGAGCGAAAGCAGGGTGAGGTGAAGAATAAAACACATCTGGGACAGAGACTTTATACACAAACCAGAGGCTGGTTTGTTGGTCACCCGCCGCGGCTGGCAAACATCGGTTGGCCAAATGCGTTCTACGTTACCAAATTGGGAACGCTTCTCTCGGTCTTTACCAACAGTACACAAACCGACGCCGGCAATCAAAAACAATCTGGAGCAGCAGCAGAACTGAGCCAACACAAAAAATAAGTTATACACCCAATAATACAATCTGAGTTTCGCGTTGTACACTCAAAGCACTTTGACATAGGAAGCCGGCACAAGACCACGTTTCCCTTCGTATATCGCAGTCCACCTGCGCGAGAGTGACGTGAGTGTCGGCACAAAGATAACAGAAGCAAGTTCATACCAGTCGTCAGATGTCTTCTCGACAACATAGACTCTCTGTCCCTCTTGTAGTTGCAGGTCACCAGGATCCTAAGACAGAGTGATGAACACACAAACGAGACAAGTCGGAGCATATATGCACGTACTTCACTAGCGTACTCATACAACGCCTCAGCCCATTCGCCTGGCTCTTCTGGTTCAGGTTCAACTGCCCTCGGAGGAGGAGGCGGTGGCGGCGGAGGAGTAGCTCTCACAGGCTCGGCTGTCGATGTCGTGCTTGATACTCGACGAACGGGAGGCGGGGCAAAATTATTCTTCGGCGCCGCAAAGGCGGGAGGAATGGGCGCGGCAACGGGAGGGGGAACCGCACTTTTGTTGGCTGTGCCGTGACGAATCGAGGAATACATGCCCTTCGCGGATGTTGTGTCCACATCGCCGAATTTCTGTGAGGCTAGTTTAGCTGGAGCTCTTCAACGCACTCATAACAATATTTGTACCTTCTGGGCAACGAGTTTATTGGTAGTAGTTGGGGGCGGTGGTGATGCGGCAGGGCTTGACCTGAACGATGCAGCAGCAGAAGCAACACGACCAAAGCCAGTGGATGGTGTTTCAGGCTCTGAATTGGTAGCCTGCCAAAGGTCACTTTACTAACTCGTTTGAGGTACAGCAAGGGGCACATACCGAGGCGTTGTTTCTCGCATTCAGTAACTCTCTCTTCCACGCCGGTACCCCAGAATTAGCATCACTCGAGCTAGTAGTGGCCGTCGATTGTCCAGTGAAAGAGTGTTGTATGGCAGACATCGCTGCAGTCTTCGCAGCCGCATGTATCGCATTATTGCCATTATCCGCACCACCACCGTCGCTGCCAGTGACGTGTCCAAAGACATCGGGACGCGACGCAAAGTACCTGATTAAAGTTGTAGAGCACAGCCATCAGTGAATAGATTGGACATTTCCACCACGCTTGATCGGTCGACTCACTCGTCCAGGAGGCCAAAGAACGCGACCTTCTCTGAAGGTGAAAGGTTAGAGAACACCATGTTTCCAAGCACGCGTCGAGAGAATGAGAGGGGTTTGGTCAAGACAAGGATGTATATGCCGAACTGATCGTCAGCGACTGGTGACCCAGAGACATGATTGAGAAGATGAAGAGGAAGGCGTCAATGGTACAATGACTTGCGGTAGGCGACGGTGCCGAAGTTATCTGCCAGTGTACATGTCGTTCTAATTCCACCCTCAACGATGCCTTCGCGAGTGCAGGGTCACGGCCATAGCGGAAGCGGCACTGCAAGTCGCAGTTGCCGAATATATAATGACGACAGACATCCGCCAATTACTAAGTTATGCGTGAACGGTGGTGGTCTACAATTTTGGAACCAAGAACAAACATGGTATATGGGAAACCAACGGATTATTTGTGACAACTGCAGACTAAAAGCAGCTACGGGAGTTATGAGACAAGATAACATATATAGAACAGAGAGAGCATCCATGGACTGACTATTCAAAGAATACAACCTGGAAAGAAAGAAGAGAACCAAAACGTCGAGAGCGAAGTGTCGCGAGTATGCGGGGATGGAAACTTGAATAGTAGTATCACAACAATTCACTAAAGAGCAGTAAGAAATTCCGCCTAACCATCCTCCTACTGCGTCCAGTTGAAGAGATCGAAGTCGTTCAACCCTGCCCCGTCGCCCATCGGGCTATTTTGTGTTAGCTGCTGCTGAGGCGCAGGGGTCGCCGATGTCTGCCGCGAGCCAGGAAGACCGACGCCGTCGCCGAGCTGCTGATTACCCATACCACCAGGGAACATCATCTGCCCGCTCTGATTCCACTGCTGGTTCCCCATAGGTGACGATGCGTTCCCAGACATCCCTCCAAACCCACCCGCACTATTGGGAGGAGACATCCCATAGCCTTGACCCTGACCCATCGGCGAATTCTGCGACCACGCCTGGGTCATGTTCCCACCACCCATCTGCCCCATACCGCCTTGCTGAAGCTGGTTCATACCTCGCTGACCGCCCATCTGAGATAGCTGAGGAGTCATGGGAGACTGACTGTGGTCCGATGGCGTACGAGTGCTCCGTGCTATGCCTGGGACAGAAGGATTCGACCGTAGCGATGGTGGAAAGTTGCCTCCGTCCGTCGAACCTCCAAGCATAGGCGAGCCCATATGTGACGAGGAGGCCATCTGCTGCATCATCCGTTGTTGTTGCTGCATCGCGTTCATCGCCTGGGGGTTGAGCATATTGGGGTTGACGTTGCCATTGCGCATTTGGTGTTGCTGCATCATCATAATCTGCTGTCTTTGCATCGGGGTAAGGTTGTTAAGGCTATTCTGCTGCGCTTGGGTTAACCCGCTCATGGGATTTGAGGAGCTCATGCCGCCAGTAGAGCTGCCCATAGGAAACTGCTGCCCTGTAGGTGATACTCGGGTCGGACTATCGTGCGGAAGACCCATCGGCCCGCCAGACATATTTCCTCCCATCGTCCCCTGCGGTCCGACTCCTTGCTGCATACCACCCATGGGGCTGGACCCGGACTGTGCGGCTTGAGCAGCCTGTCGACGGTTTTGCATAGCTGTCTGCTCAGAGAAATACTGAGGAAAACGTATGTTTTATATGGGGAGAAACACGAACCTGCACACGCATGAATTGTCCTACCTGCGCGTTTACTGGCAGCGTATGGAAATTCGGGATGTTCTGAATGAGATACTGTGTGATTTGGTGGGCGGGATTTTGCAGCGCTTGCATAACTTGCACACCCATTGGGCCCATTTGGTTGAGTGCCGCCATTTGTGCTTGAGCGTTATTAGGCATGCCAGAAGGCCCTGCAGAGTTAGGCATCCCTTGCTGGGAGCCAGGAGACAGCTGGCGCATACCATCACCTGTCATATTCGCCTGGGCACTGAGGGACATCTGGCGCATCTGCATCTGTTTAGCACGCTCTCGTGCAGCTATGAATTGCGCGTCCGACTGATTTCCGTGCATGCCTATGGGCACAGAAGGCGGAAGCATAGATGGACTTGACCCTGAAGGACCAGGCAGGCTTGGAGGAGGCATGCTACCAGGGGGCGTCGAAGGCGGCATCATCGAGGCGGAGATAGACTGGGCAGGAGATGGTGCACCTTGAGGCGTGGAAGGACCGAGGCTTGGGCCCCTCGACTCCCCCGTATGCTGTCGTTTGCTGGCACTCGGACTCTCGCCAACAAAGTCGTCATGACGTTCTCGCTTGAGCATTCCATTTGGTACATTAGGGTTCAGACCCCCTGGGCCAGCAGCCGACATAGATCGCCGCCGCAACTCTTTCGCGAACACTACCGGAAGTTCAGTGTATAATGCCTGTATCCTGTCCATGGGCAGAAAATCAAGGGGTGGTGGAGGTTGCATTTGTGGTAACGGATGGTTATGTTGGTTCTGAGGGAAGATTAGACATAGGCATCGCCAACTGATGACCGCGGTCACATACTGGTTTCTCAGCTAAAGTTGCCAGCCATCCCAGATTGTTCTGAAGACGCGACGAGTATCTACAAGAGGCATTATAGTTACCGGCATGAGAGTAAAGCGAACGTAAACTGACTGTTGTGCTCTGGGATCTGTTATTGGAATACCACGCGCCTGGAACTCCATGCATGCTCTGGGGGTTATTGATGGTGAGGTCTATGTGGTTCGTTCTACGCAGGATACACTCACTTGAGAAGTTCTACATTCAGTTCCAACACCGTCATGATCTTGGGATCCGATCTCTGTGAAGGGTTGACGGGGTCTTGCGATGGCTCAGGTGCTACGTATTGCGTTCAGCGCGTGGGGGACAATGAACGACTTGACACTCACTGGCAATATTTACGGACGGTGCTCTTGACCCGGACGAGGATTCCGACTTAACCATACCTATGACCGGTGCAGGTTGTGCATGAATAACTCCAGCGTGTCCATTGAGAGGGGAATTTGTGACTTCCGTGGATTTGGGGAGACCATCTGAGCTGTGTTTGGCACCAGCCGCATCCTTCGAAGTGTCGGCCGGGGTGCCACCGCCGCCTGCCTTCGTCTCGTCATCTGGAGGGTCTTCCGCATCTGGAGCTGAAGAGAGCTCACTGAGCGGCGTGGAAGCTCTAGATGCCTTGTCAACTTCTGTGTTACCCTCCACCTTGGCCTCTGACCCTCCTTCTGTGTCCGCTGTGGTTGCGGTTGTTGGCTCGCCTTCTGGGAGCTCCGTAGACGGAAAAGCGGGCGACGTATTGTCTGGCGGCGGTGTTAATGGTGAAGTCGGTTCAGTCGCCTCCGTTGGGCTTGCGGATGCTGGTGGGTCGGAGGGTTTGGCGTCCTGGGCATGTCCTGGGCTGGGCGGCCCAAGCGAGGAGGGGTGGTCGGGGAGCTGGACGTCGGTGGGCTCTGTCACGGCGGGGACGTCGGTACCAGACTGTGGGTGCGTATTGTCTGACTGTTGTTGGTCGGATGGTGGCGGGTAGAAGGAGTGCTCATCACGAGAATTGGGCGGCGACCAGGAGGATGCGAGGAGGGCGTGTTGATCAGGACGCGGCGAGCCCGATAGAATCAAATTGGACTTGGAATGTGGAGGAGACAAGGACGAGTGATTTTGATCGAGATGCAGCATAGTATTTGGCCCCGCTAAGCCGGAAACAGAGCCAGTGGAAAGCGAAATTCAGCGAATACGGCCTGGATGCGAAAAGATGGCGTCGTGTGTTGGCGGGCCAAGGACTCCGGGACTTAGAACCGACGTAACGCCAGACCGGCGCAGCAGATTAAGTAAACTGGAATAAGTCGAGAATAGCAAGCTTGCGTCGAGGGTATCAGCCGGTGAATGGGAACTCGGGCGAGGAGACTCGTGCAGGCAAGGCTGATTGCAGGCGGGAAGAGAGTGAGACTGCGCACACAGGCCGTGGGATTCCATCGCCCAATATGGTCACCCGACGCTCGTCCATGCTCGAGCGCCCTCCCAGTGCGCACCACGGCGGGGACAACGTCGGCGAATGCAACCAAGTCGGTGCGCACTGCATGGCGGACGGAGCGAGAGTTATTAACAGTCCAAGGCATGCACCGCTAATCCAGCGGAGCCGGACAAGACGTGGAAGGTACGCCATCCAGATTATGCATACAGATCGTGGACAAATCACCAGGACACAAGACTCAGGCCTTACGCAGCATGGCATACATCATCCGTCTCTTCCCAGATCACCGAGTCTCGCTCACAGCCAGGGTACATCAAATGAATCCCTCGAGCCCGTTGCTCGTGAGCCAATTCCGCCCGCACGTATGCTGTCATTGCAACATCAGATTCACTCCTTCAACTTATCAACTCTCATGCACACAGCAGCTGATCCTCTGATATCTCTTCTGGGCAACCTCTGTACTCAGCAGGTTGCTATTCACCATTCGCCATGCGGCAAGTGAGAGACGGATGATAAGCCGGGCCCAGGATTCGTATTTCCTTGCGAAATCTGGCAATACTTACCGTCAGGGGTGGCTAGAGTCAGGCACATTTCCGTCGGGATAACCCCCTTCCGCCGCATTACGCTGCGCACACACTAGCCAAGGAGACAGATATGCAGTGACCGAGAGACAAGCAGGATAAATTGAAAAGACGCACCCGAGATGTCCTTACAGAATCGGCGTCTAAGGTAGAACGGTCCAAACAGACAAAGATGCGAAAGCAGATGGCACCAGAACGTCGTCAATGTTGCCAAGAAAATCGCACCAATGTATGGTCTGGTGGACGTCCTTGTAGAGCAAACCTGCTTCGAAGGTACGGGTGTTTTCTTTTGTGCGTAGCCGAGGATCGTGCAGACATGTAAATGCTTCACAAGGATGTCGACGAGAGTGTTGATGCACAGTATAGGGGTCGAGGAGGATGACTACAAGTAGCAGGAGCAGTGACCACCGATAAGTAGACTCGATTTATAAGACTGTCGTCTAGAGAAGCGCCAGAGCCGCTACCGTCAATCCTCGCAGTACGTCCGATTCAGTGACCTCTAGAAGTCGAGCATTCATCAATCAAAATTGTATCATTCCGGCTTGTCAGGGCTCACACGCACCAGTATATACGGATATGTGGAGGGCCGAGAAGGGACCGCTGCAATTGTTATGCAAACCTTCGTAGGATAGAAACGTGTTGCATGAGCCACCAGATTTCCGGAGGACTCTCAATCCCAGCACTGACGCCGATGAGAAACTGCGCTCTCATCGACATCTGATATCTGCAACGAGCAGCACAGGTTAGGACATCAATAGGAATATGTGGAACAGTTAGTACTCACCTGCGTTGCTTCGATTTTGCCATGAGGCAGACATACGTCTGCTCTGGCAATCCGAGAGAGATGCATGTGACAGTCCCCAAAGAGGTATCGCCACGAACAAACAGCGAGTACTTAGCAGAGCGGAGCGAGCATAACCTTCTCGTTGACAACGGAGGACTTCTTTGTTCTGCTCAGGAGCCCAAAGTAAAAGTTGGATTTCCATGTTTACCGGTTGTTCTACTCGACAGAAAGAAACAGTTGAATTCCTGACAGCTGACATTGCAACATACCGTGCCTTCCGCATGCCAGTTAATACATGGCTCCTTCCATCTGCATGATGAAACCTCATGTCGGCGAGAAAGTAAATATGACAGTGGATCGTCTGGCTCCATATTCTCTGTCCTTCCCGATGAATAAATATACATTCTACATCCTCATGTTTTCGGAGGTCTATATTGCTTGACTTCTGAAAATACGAAAACGAGAAGGTATTCGAGACGGGCTGGCCCATGCAGCCGCTACGACCTGTCCAGAGTTTTGACGTGAGATCTGTCTGGCGAGTCCGCGAGTGGGTGCATCCCAGTAATTGTTGCACGTCGCTTGAGTACGTTCGAGGACTGGTATAAAGCAACAATTGCCGTTCCTAAGTACATTCATCACTCTGTTCAAGAATGGTCAATCAATACTAAATGATTCAAATCACGAACATACCATGCTACCCTGACTGAGCCTTGCTGTACTCACTGTGCCATGGCCTGTGACATTCGAAGTTGGGAGAGAGTTGGTCACGGTGGCCCGAGACTGATCACATCAAGCGCGCATATTTTCGGCAGTGGCCGAGCCGTGTGGCGCCCGCCCTACAGACCGTGAGCGACAGTCCAGAGAACACACACCGACGCTTCCGACTAGCCAGATAGTAAGTATGCTCGTCCATTTCATCCCCAGATGCCTTCATGCTGCTCTATATCCTCGTTGCTATGCTCGTGCTCGAAATCGCCGGTCGAAATGATGGAGAAATGGGCTGGATGGGTTCACCAGCGACCGGATACACCTCACTTTGACCTGACACTCATCTCGTCCATCCACACGTTTGCTAACAACTCTCAACCAGATTTACGATGGGTAGGGTCATTAGGGCACAGAGGCGTTCTCATGCCATCGTACGTCTCGCGTTCCAAATTTCTCCAAGAACATGCCCGCTAAATTGCTTTGCGAAACCTCTAGTTCAAGTCGCACACCCACCACAACAAGTCGCCTGCGCAATTCCGTGCCCTCGACTTCGCGGAGCGCAATGGTTACATCCGCGGTATTGTGAAGGAGATCATCCACGATGCTGGCCGGTGCGTTCTGTAAACCCAAGAAATTACGATATTTCCAGCTAAACCGATCTTAGTGGTGCTCCCCTCGCCCGTGTTGTTTTCCGTGATCCCTACCGTTACAAGCTCCGCAAGGAGACTTTCATCGCCACCGAGGGCCTCCACACTGGTGCTTTCGTCTACTGCGGCAAGAAGGCTGCCCTCGCTGTTGGCAATGTTATTCCCGTCGCTCAGCTCCCCGAAGGTACCATCGTCTCCAACGTTGAAGAGAAGGTCGGCGACCGTGGTGCCCTCGCCAGGACATCTGGCAACTACGCTACCGTCATTGGCCACTCCCCCGATGACAACAAGACCCGTATTCGTCTCCCCAGTGGAGCCAAGAAGACTGTGTCCGGCAGCTGCCGTGCAACCGTTGGTATCGTAGCTGGTGGTGGACGTATCGACAAGCCTTTGCTCAAGGCCGGCCGTGCATACCACAAGTACAAGGCTAAGCGTTACAAGTATGTAATTTCGATGGAGGTTTTGAGCGTTTTTCTGACGGTGATATCACTTACAGCTGGCCCCGCACTCGTGGTGTTGCCATGAACCCCGTTGACCATCCTCACGGTGGTGGTAACCACCAGCATATCGGAAAGGCCTCGACAATCTCCCGCCAAGCCGTCCCCGGTCAGAAAGTCGGTCTCATCGCCGCTCGTCGGGTACGTATACATCTTGTTTGTGCCTATCTTCTATCATTCACTTTCGGTGTGTTTGCAGACTGGTCTCCTTCGCGGTACCGTCAAGGTCAAGGAGGTTTAGGCGTTGTCACTACTTTTCTCTACATTTGTTTTTATGCCGCTTTGCCTCACTTGTACTTGACACAAAAGCTCTGTATGCAAACCGGTTGCATATGCATCATGATCCATGGCCATGCATTCACACGATGAATTCGTCAGGGGCGAGTAAGTCTAATGCGTGATATAAAGGTACATTTCTCTATTTACATGTTGTTTGGTGTACATTCCAAGACAGATTATCCAATTGCACGGGCGTAGCACCTTGCAAGCTTACTTGCTGGCTTCATCTATCTCTTTGCGCCACCTCTTCTGAATTTCGATGGTCTCACGGAAGATCTTGTACTTCGCCTCCAGCAGCTTCTTCTCCTTGGCGCTGGCGCCTGGAGCAATCAGCGTACCTGGCGGTGTCATCTCGACCTGTGCGTGTGAAGGTCAATCACGCACTCACAGCAGTAGACATTGCCGGAACATTCAAGGACACTCACCATGATCTTCCACTTCGCATCATTCCCGTCCTGCGAATCTTTCGCATTGGGCTTCAACTCCGCTGCGAATCGTCCGAGCATAGCGGCTCCGAGAACAACGGCGGCACTGCTGCTCGCAGGTAGCACGACGGGCATGCTGCAGGTGTTGGCGAACAGTTGCATGAGGGGGATGTTCTTGGCCTGGCCACCGGACATGTAGATGGAGGTGATCTCGTGGCCTTTGGCGTTCATCTCGTCAACAATGTGACGCGTCTGGAGAGCAATACCCTCTAGAGTGATGTAGAACTTGCGAGCAAGATCACCGAGACCGTCATCCTGCGATCATTTGTGATCAGTCCGGTTTGCGACTGAAGGAATCATGAAGTGGGATGGACATACCAATGTGAGACCGACGATGGAGCCTCGCATGCGCGGGTCAGCAATCGGCGACCGATTCCCTGCGGAAGTAACAATCGCATGAGGTTCTGAAGTCAGCCTGTTGGATCAAACGACTTACCGTGCAAATCTGGGTAAAAGTGCAGGTCCTTTGTAAGCTCGGTAAAGCTCTCGGCTCCAGTCTCCTTGCGCAGCTTCTCCAGCTCGTTATGCAACACTGATCAAACGGCATCAGCGATAAGTCACAACCAAGCAACGAGCACCAATATCCCGACGCACCGGTGTGGATGCTCGTCTGTTGCTGCTCTGCGAGCTCCTGCAATTTCGGATATGCGGGATGCGTCTTGATCATGAAGTCTATAAGCTGCGATAGCTGTAAGTAACGGCCAATTAGCTATCGGCCTCCAGGTCGCTTACCTGCCCAGTAGACGACTGTCCACCTTCATTCATCCACCATCCCGGGAAGACAGGGTCCTATCGTCGGCAACCATGCGTTATGAGTATCAGAAGTACAGTCAGCGAACGCGGAGACCTGACGTACTTTGTAGGGGCCCCATACTCCGTTTACGAAGACACCTTGAGGACTCTATGAATCACGCATGGTGAGTAAGGTTCGGAAAACCGTCTACGCCTTTCTGAAATCGGCAGTAGTGTATGGTACGATGACGAAACGTACCTGGACGATATGACAAGTACTCGTCCCAGCGCAGGCTGCTAGTCTGTGCCTTGACTCATCCAAGTTAGGCACATAATCGGAGAGCTTGCCACCCTCCGTGAACCGCGCCGCAATCGTCCCCAACCATCCAGCATACCTGAAATCCAAAGAACACCCGATTAGCGTTTGTTTTATGAGTCAAATATAGCAGAAGCAGCCCTTTCACAGCTCCGTGCGCGCTTCTCGGAGAGTAAAGGGTATTGCGATGCAATGGAGAATCTGATACTTACGCGTCAATAACTGCGCTTCCGACGGGTGTACCTTCAAGTAGCCCGAGCTCCTCGGCAGCCTGCTTAGACAAGCCTCCACCGACTGGTAATCCGGCGGTGGCGATCTGCCCGCCGACACCGCCGAGTTGTTTGTAATTGTTCTCTACAAAGTCTCCTAGGCCGATTTTCTGGAAAAAGTCGGGCTGCCAGCCCTTGTTAGGCACGAAGGAGCATTTGCAGGTCAAGGAGCACGTGGAGCGGAGGTTGTTGGCGGTGGCGCGGTAGGTGAGGAAGTCGGGGAGGTCAAAGAACTGGCAGCGCGCGAAGAGTTCCGGTTTCATGCGCCGTTTGAGCCATAGCGTCTTTGGGATCTCCATCTCGAGCTGTGGTCATTTCATTTTTGGTGGAAGATTTAGGGACCGCCGATATGCAGACAAATCAAACATAGGTGTTCCGTTCACATGGAGGGATAGTCGGTATATGGATGTGAGATAGATTGATGGATAGACGGATAGACGGATGGGCACGCAAGAAAGTTAGAAACGCAGAACAGAGTGGCAGTACCAGAACACGTACACTCATGACACCGCCGACATAGTCAAGCACGGTGTTCCCGGTGCTGTTGATGAGGTTCGCTTCCTCCTCGGCGCGGTGATCTGCCCAGAGGACAATGTTGCGTTCACCTATCTGGCCGAGCTGATCTCCCTTCGTGACCGTGATTGGGTTCATGTCAAAGTCGGACACGGCCAACGAGCATGTCGCGTCGAATCCAACGCCCTTGACGTCCGACGGCGGGACCTTGGCCTCGGCGAGTACGGTCTTGACAGTCTGGGAGATGGCGTTCCAGATGTCGGTGGTAGACTGTTCGAAGATCCTGTGGTCCTCGGGGTCACGCCATGTCTTTGTCTCGACGGTGGAAGAGGCGACGAGCGTGCCGTCCTGCTTGACGAGAGCGGCACGTGCTGAGCCAGTGCCAACGTCGACGCCAATGTAGTACGCGTTAGTCGCTGTGTTTTGGGTGCTGCTCATCGTGGTCAATATCAATGTGGATATCCAGCTATCTCTCGATAGAAATTAGGAAATGAATCACTAGTCAATTTTGTTATGAAATCGATATCCATCGCGAAGTGGTGGCTTCGGAACTTACCCCACCACGAGAACACATTCTATGACGCGCCTCCCCACGGAGCCCCTTCGGTCCGGGCTTCTACTTTCTCGCGATCACTGCCAAAAGGGGCAAGGGCGGGCGAGTAGCGGTCATCGGAGTTGTGTACCTTTGTGTATTCCAGGCCTCACGCTGATCCGTGTACGTCCCTTGCCACGGGGCACATCGTCCGGTCGAGGCGGTCTTTCCTACGCATCGGGGCCGACCACAGCTCACTAGCCCAGGGCGAGAAAAATTGCTATCCGACCAAGGCCGCACACCGCCAGCACGCGTGCAAACTGGGAAGCTTGGCATTACGAGAAATTCGAGGGTGGATGAATGAGATCATAGCTTGATGACTACTGCTATCCCGAATCACAGAGGATATCAATGCGTGTGTAAGACACAAACCTGGGATAACTAATGCTACCTCTAATGCATGCGTAATCTGACAAAGGGAATGGTAGTTGAAAGGACAGCGTGGACGATCATACAAATGGTGTGAGTGTGAGTGGTGCGCCCAGAACGAAGTAGAGACCGATGACCGGATGAGGCGTGGTGTGAGTTGTATGGATATGTAAAAGGTAATGCGATGCGGTGGTATGGATGTATGGATGTAAACAATGATGCGACAGAAGGGTATACTACACAGGCAGAAGGAGAAATCAATGCGAGTCATGCAGGTGGATGTAATGTGTGATGTGGTTGCGCGTGAGAAATGCATATGCAGTTGCGGAATTGTACGGGAGGTCATGAGGAAATAGAAGCCATAATAGTCCCTGAGATGCAAGATATACGGAAATGAGGAAATAAGGGACCATGAAGGAACAATGACGGGAAAGCGAATACGATAGAAAACCATTATCCACCGCAAGAAGGAGAGACGATCGAAAGCGTATACGAATAGAATGTGGATAGGACTAGAGATAGCCACCCTAAAACGCACAGACAGTCGCCGTATTCTCGAAGGACGGAGGCGTGGTGGTCGCCTGTTCTCGATGCAGGTACCAGTCCGCTCCAAGCGTAAATCGTCCCAGCTCGTAAGCGCCATACTGCTGCTGCGGGCATTTCGCCTTCTCAGGTGAAACCCTCGGCGGCCTGACTTCGGTAGCACTCCGCGGGAGTGAGAGGACATTCGAGTCCAACTGTTGGAGCCTTCCCGAATGTGGCGGGGGCGGGATCTTGTCCGGTCGATCACCGAAGTCCTTCCTGCTGGTGTGAGAGTACGGAGAGCCCGTTCGGAAAAGCGAGCTCAAATACCGCGCGTCCACTGCATGCATCGGAGCGTCGATGGGTGTATCGTAGCTGGTTTGTGCCAGGACATATGGAAGGGCAAGAGACGCCGATTGATACGTCCGCTTCAATTCGGACCCTGTCGCCGCAAGTGAATACGGATGGGGATCCGGTGGAGTCTGCAGCTGTGGCGAGTCCAAGGGCGACAGCGAGCTCGAGGAGGACGTGGCACTGTGGGTAACCAGCCTGCGTACGTGGGCCTGAGTGGCAGAAGGGCGCTGGGTGGTTTGATATGGGCAGTACCGCACAGCCGCAGCGCGGTGCGGATGAGGCGCAGATTTGAGAACCATATGACGCGCCGCAAAGTCACGAACTTTCATCAAGAGGGGCACTCGGTGGACGATCAGTTGGTCCTCGGTGACCGAAAGATCGTATCGGAGAACCTGGAGGAACTCCCGTTCGGCCTTGACGACATCTCGCGAGGTAAAAATAGTCGACGAGATTGCCCATGCCTTGGTGCTGAGTATGTCGTCGTTTGTGTACTTTGGGGTTGTGAAAGAAACAAGGGCCCGAAGTTAGTTGAATAAAATTATATTGCGCATACAAGGGCAAAAATACGCACTTTGTTCGCAAGGATCATCGCACCTACGAGAGCCCGCTCGCATGCCCAGAACCCGGCCGACACCCTCAAGTTTTTCCGTGATCGGTCGAGGTAGACAAGCGCGACAAGGATGGTGGCGACAGACACTCGGTTTTTCGTAAGCACGTTCTGGACAAAGGGCAGCAAGAACGGGGTGCGGAGGGAGCGCTGCTGACCCTCGTCCCAGCTACGGTCGAGTGCTGCTGACACGGTGTCGACGAGACGGTCGACTACGTATTCTAGGCGGACGAGATTAGTGTAACGAAGGCGATAGACCGGGGTTGGGGTGCTTACCAAATAGAGGTGACGAGACGGGGAGTCTCAGTAGTTGCTGCAGAGGCGAGCTGAGCGTAGGCGAGGAGAGCCATGGTGGGGGATAGTGCAGTACTGGCTGGGCCATGGCAGCCGACTGAGGTGCAGAGGTTAGAGGGTCGTCGTTGGAAGAGACGAAGGAGGAGGAGGGAGAAAGGAAGAGGAGACTGGCGTCAGATTATAAGGGGGGTTCTGCGGAGTGGCGAGGGATTTCTGTGCGAGGTTAAATAATGTGTGTGAGATTTTATCGGAGGCCATGGCATCCGGGATGGCAGCGGTGTGCTGGCAGTGGCAGGAGCGATCGCATGCCCGAGAACATGGCTGGAACGCCCGCACACTGACAATGCCCATTATTCAATCCAATTCAATCCCATCAACCCAATCTCCGATGCATCCCATCACCCCCGCCCGGCCAAGCGCTCTCAGGTCAGCATCATCTCTGTCAGACAAACAGAGTGCCCATCTTCCTGCTCAACAATCACGACAAACATATTCTGCAGTATGATAAAGCGAGGAACACAACTGGAACACAACGATAGTGCGACGACCGACAATTACACGCGCGCGATTGCCGTCGTGTGATCCTATTGCGATACACTCATTACCATTTATTCCCGCGGATACGGAAGTCCAGCTCACCGCGCCACAACACTACTCCCCAAGCTCGGATTATCCTCCAGCCAGACCACAGTCCAGATTCATCGTAGTCCCCTGTAGCCTGTCCGCCGTCCGTTTCGCAGGCACCCTTCTCCTTGGTGATTCCCTGCCACGCCACGCGCTTCTCTCGCACAAGTGCCCGATTCTGGCGGCCATGCAGCCCCAGTAACAACGCCACATTCAGTCCACCCGCCTGCTGCCACGTTCAAATACCACGAGATCAGTCGGCTCTGCTCGGACGCAGAGCCTATTCAGGCGGACATTCTCAGGACAAATGTCCCCTAAACCGAGCTCTCCGTACACGGTCGTATCTCGACTACTGCGATATGACCCACCCAACCTATTTGACATCATCAGCGTTCAACCTGCCCTGCCGTCATTCGAGCCCACGCGTATTCTCAGACAGTGTTCGTGGTTACGTGAAGTCCCAGGCAGGAGGATGCATGTTTTATTGGTGGTGCAGTAATACATAAATGCATGCAAGAGCGAGAAAGCGAGAGCAACAGACGGTCATGATGAAAGATGATGGTTTTAGTCAGAGCCGCCGCTTGATCGTGCTGATAGGGGAGAAAGAGGGAGCACAGCCAATATGAGTTTGCTGTTACGAGAACAAGAGCTGAACAACAATACGCACTGTAGATCAATTGTGCGCTGTGGTGAACAACCCGCTTGATCTGGCCCTCCTTCTCCAAGTGTCTTATGGCAACACGCGCCAGCGAGCCGTTGACTTTCAATCGCTCGATAAGGATGGACTGGGAGATGAAACGGAAGGTGGGGACCTCCTTGAGGATACGGTCGTACAAAGCCTTGTCAAGAGCGACAGCGTGTTGGGCCTTGTCCTTGACCTTTCCCTTGGACCACTTCTTCTTCTTGGCGGCCTTGCCGCCACTCGACGAGGTAGGTGCTGCCTTAGCTTTGGCCTATAGACGTAGGAAGAGGGGAGAGGGTCATATGTCAGCGATCTCGTACTTATGTTATCCGAGCCCAGTGGGACCAATCCAGCGCATATCTCTCGTCCACCCCGTCAAACTAGCAACGATATCTCTTCTGACAGCCTCCATAAAGCAGCTGGGGCCACGACTGGCGTGAAAACGGTGCTCACCATTGTCTTGCGGGCCTTCCGTCGATATGGTCGCTGATCTTGAGCCTGCGCCCGTCTTCAGTGCGCGTACGCTGACTAAGCAAACGAAGCGCCAAAATGCCATCAAATTGTCACGTTACTCCTGATCACTGAGAAACGCGCCGACCCCGCTTTCTCAGAGTTACACGTCGCCATTCTCATCATACAGCTTATTCGAGCCTTGTTCTGCGTGAGGGGGTACGAACGGCGACCACTATAACATGATCCCCTGGTTATTTCTTGCGCTCGCTGTGTCTCCTGTCTTCGCCGCTGTCGACAAAACGCATGGTGTCGCACCGGACCTCTTACCGAAATACGCGCCTCTGACGTCTGGAGCGAACCGTACTTGGAAGTGTCTCGATGGTTCAAAGGAGATCAGTTGGTCGGCCGTGAACGACGACTACTGCGACTGCCGTGATGGCAGCGACGAACCGGGTTAGTCGGCAAAACCGTCCATGGAACAAACGAGTTGTAATTCAAGAGTGACTGAAACAACCGCATTGCTATAGGCACTGGCGCCTGCCCGGACACCAAGTTCTACTGTAAGAATGAAGGACACATTGGTGCTTTCATTCCGAGCTCGAGAGTCAACGACGGATTGTGTGGTACGCGCGCCGAGTGTCGTTGTCGTTGCAACACTGAGTTTGAGCTGTGCTTACAGAAACGGACTGCTGCGATGGCTCTGACGAGAAGCCTGGCGTGTGTCCGAACAAGTGCAAGGAGATCGGGGACGCGTACAAGGCGAAACTTGCGGCAGAACGGAGACTGAGGAAGACAGTGCGTCGTACCATGTATCGGCAGTACGGGCCCGTTGGATGCTCACTATAACGCGTTGTCACAGGGTTCCAAGATACGTTCGTCATATATCGCGTTTGCGCAGAAGGAGAAGACACGCATCGAGGCAGAAATTGCCGCTGCTGCCCAGGATATAGCCATCAAGCAGAAGGAGGTTGACCACCTCAAAGGTGCGTATCAGTATCAAGCTCATGTATGCGTGCTATGCTGATGTGTTGATTTGAATACATAATGAAGACCTAGTAGAACGGACAGAATCGCTATCAGCTGCCGAATTAGAGCAAAAGAAGCAGTCACGTAAGTTCATTGGTACTTTGTAGTTCATTTCGCTGATATCTCAACCCCATTAGCATTGTATCAAAGCCTCTTGAGACATCACCATGCGCTCAAGTCGCTCCAGAAAGAGTATCAGAAGCACCTAGAGCGCGAGAAGGCGTTGGGCGATATCCTGGATTCACTGCGAACAGGCTTCAACCCCAACTATCAGGATATGGCCGTTCTGAACGCAGTTCGCGGATGGGAATATCACGCTGGGTTGCCGCATATAAACGATGTCGGCAAAGATCAGGAGGAGGAAGATGACCCAGAAGAGTTGGGCTCTGATGACGTCGAAGGGGGCGAACTGGTGGAAGCAGTCGAGGAGGGTGCGTGGACTGCTGAAGAACTGGAACGCGATCTACCTGGTCTCCTGGCCTCGAATTACGAGACCCTACTTCTGGAACACGAGAAGCACATCGGGGCGCCGACGACTGAATCACTGCGTAAGTCGGATTATCACCACTCCAGCTATCTGGTGGTCTAATATTGACGGGTTGGATATTAGTGTTTGACTTGTCCGCATACATTCCGGACGCTCTACAACCGCAATACGAGTCGTTCCGTGACAACCTTGTATCGTGGTTAAGAACACTCGGCGTCATCAAAGGCAGTTCCGGTGGCGACGCGGCAGGTAGGCTTCTCCGTCGTGCGAGTGGGTTTGGTATATTAATGTTCGCAACCACTGTTCTTTCTAGACACTTCGCGTGCGAAGCAAGCTTTGGACGAGGCAGAGCGGAGCCTGGCAACGGCGACAAGAGAAAAGTCGAAATCTGAAGAGAGCCTTTCCAGATTGTTCAACCCGGAGTGGTTCGGCCGCGATGGTGAATTCAAGAAGCTCGACAACACGTGCCTCGAGAAGAATACTGGAGAGTGAGTTAATGCAGACCGTGTTCCCATGAATCACCGAGCTGACCGAAAACACGCTGCGCAGCTACACTTACGAAGTCTGCCTTTTCGGCGAGGCCAAGCAGAAACCCAACAATGGCGGCTCGCAGTTCAGCCTGGGGTAAGTGCTTTCAATGTATCTGCCACCCTATCGCCAATTAACAATCTCGTATCTATTAATTTAGTCGATTCGCGCACTGGAACAACGCGAACGGGGTCGCCGTCGGGTCACCCGAGTACTACAGCAAGATGTTCTACACGCGCGGAACCAAGTGCTGGAACGGCCCCGAACGAAGCGTCGTGGTAAGTACCATAGCCGCTCTTCGCGCGCGGCGCCCGTTATTGACATTCCGTCATCTTTGACAGCTGGTCTGGACGTGTGGTACGGAGAACGCGATCACCAGTGTGCAAGAGCTCGAGAAGTGCGAGTATCAATTCACTGGTACCTCACCGGCACTCTGCTTGCCTCCTGATGCAGACACTGGTAAAAGAGATGAATTGTAGATTGTGTGGTTTCTCATTCTATATATTGACTTTGGAGCTATTGTTTAGTATGTGTCTGTAGTATTTTGAGCTTGGCAATGTTGCCGGTCGGAATCCTGAGGTATTTTGTCAACCTTGAGTAGTACCCCTGACCCCACTTCCCTGTTGGGTTGTAGAGTTAAGGTCTCTCTTCTAATCTCTGCTGTCTCGCTCACCATACCTGGTATATTTCATTCTGTTTGAGCTTTATTGTGTATTCTTTTCTATGATACTGGTGATAATCCATTTGCGAGACTGTGTTAGTTGGTTAGGTAACTCAAGGTGTGAAGGTGTGTCCTACAGAATTATGGTTTCTATAAGCCTGATGGAATCTCATAGAGATGGCTGACTTTGTACTACATTATGCCTTCATATACACTCTGCACAGATTCTGAAGATAACTACCTGGTTAAACCGCCTTTTTTGAAGTGATGACAATGACACAGAAGGTTTGTGCCAGTCTGTACAAACAAGTGTGGGAAAGTGCCACAAACAATGGCAATTGATTGGATGGTATTTGTTTGGACCAAACAAATCAACGGCTCTCGTTGGTCTGTCTTCTTCATTGTGTCTCTTGCTTCCTACCCCCATTCCCACTTGTGGTTTGCATCTATTTCTCCTTGCTAGCCTTTGACTTTCAAGCCAGGACCTGCAGGACAAACTCACACCATTGTACGCTGTCTAGACAATATTGTTGAGGCTTTGGAGATTTAACTGAAATTTGTGCAGGTGAAAACTGTTGCACAATACTTGGAGGAGTTGAAGTCATAGTCTGAAGGTCTAGATTATGATAAACATTACTGTGCCTTGTCATACTAAAGATCTTGCTAGATCAGCTATCATGAAGCAGTTCAGTGATGAACCAACATGGACACCACTCTTCCAAAGCCGCTCGTCTTCACCTCATTCTGTTGATGAACTAGATCTAATGTCTTCAACCTCAAGGTATGAAGACTAATGTGCTCTGCTCAAGAAATTGTCTAACACTCTTCCAACAGAAAACCACCGTCTTCTGCAAGTCTGACAGCAACTTCTCTCACTGGGGGTAAGACAGTAGATCATCCATACTTTATCAAAACATTTCAGCTAATCTAGAGGATACGATAGCTACTCTAGTCGATCAACATGCTCTCGATGAGAGTAAAAACTCTCCTACTGCTTCTTCACCAAAGAAATGGGTTTTTGATGGTGTTCTTGTTCCTCCCAGTCCTCGCAAGGAGGTAGCAGCCAGCCCTCCACGTTCAAAGGCACCTGTCATCTCTGGAAGGTCTATGCCAAGCTTAGCTGAAGCACTGAACCAGACTTACTCGCAAAACATGTCACAATCTGCTCCAGCCCCTTCATCTCCATTCATTATCCATTCAGCACATCTCACACCCCCTTCCACAAGGGCCTCAACTTCTCGAGAAGCAAGCATAGCTCATGTACCTCAGACATCATTGTCAGAGGGATCCAGCAACACACACCCCACTCGCAAACTCAGAACACTTCCTGCACGCAGTGCGACGAGCAGCACAAATCTCACTCATGTTCTCGATGAACATCTTCACACCCATGTCCTTTCCTCACACTATCGCCCATCTGTTGCCATGGATACCCCAGATTTGCTGCAAAGGCAGGAGCTGTTGATACGAAGGCAGGGGGAGCTCTGGCATTCCAGTGACAAGAGTGCTGTCACTTCCAAAGGAAAGGGCAAGGAGACTGTGGCCTCATGGAAAGGATATACTTCACCTCGCTACAGCGAAGCAGGAATGTTCAAGCATTACTTGGATACATGTTTTGGTCCTGGTGATATGCTACGTGGAGTGGGGAAGCAGCCAACTGTGAGTATTCAGCATGCATCTAAAGTCTGTTTGATATTACAAGACATTTGCGGCTCGTGTGCACCTGCGTGCGGCAACCTCCGCGGCGAGCTCGTGAGAGCTGCAGTGGTGCAGACCGAGTTGCGGGTCTTTCTTTTCCATGTTCCGAGACTATTTTAGGTTTGTGATGCTGATTCGTGACATGTTATTTGCTCAGGCGCCAGCGCGGAAAGTTTCCGACTCAAACGAGACATCGGATGTCGAAATCATCGACATTATGGACGATGCGCCGGAGGACTCGACGGATGTGGAGGCGGCGAAGATGGACGTGTTGAGGCGGCGCCGTCAGATTGAGTGAGGTGGTGCCAGATTACAGAACAAATAACCGCGGACGATTCAGAGTTGGCGCTCCAGTAAAGCAGAGTTTCGCGGACCAAGTATCGTATTTATAGCATCACACGGTAATATTGTCAGCATCGCCAGCGTGCATTATTCATCATTTAGTTGTTCAACTTCCTTGTGCGAAGCGGTGGCCAGATAGTTGCGTGTACCATATATGCCGACGTCTGCTTATCGCGACCGGTTACAGATACACACCGCACACAAGATTTACTATTGCCGT
This sequence comes from Irpex sp. Y119-03, assembly GCA_037042295.1. Lineage (NCBI taxonomy): Eukaryota > Fungi > Basidiomycota > Agaricomycetes > Polyporales > Irpicaceae > Irpex > Irpex sp. Y119-03. The sequence goes on along the minus strand of JAXQKB010000947.1, from coordinate 274,365 downwards.
GACTCGGAAGGAGATATTCATTGAGTTGATAAAGAAGCAGAGAAAGTTTACAATATTTGTATAGTAGCAGTGCACAACCGTCATCCCAAAACCCCTCTCGTCAGTCCCGAAGTCGACGAGGCAGCATGAAGAGGATACAGGAGTCGCGAAAAGACAATATTAATGATACAACGTCCTAAGCATGCGTACAGACAAAACCGACCGTGGAAAAGAGACATGAACATGAGAACTTGTGCGGAGGTATCAATTGTCGGTATTGTGGGCTGATGGCTCTAGTAGTGATGGATGCGTCTATTATGTTCGTGGTCTGTACAGTGGCGGGCAGAGTGCGAGTAGAGAAGAGAAGAGGAATGGGCATGGGCAGTGTGGACCAGAGGACGACTCGAGTACCTATGGACTCATCATACGATAGTCGCGCATAGGTGTCTCGCCTGGTGTATGCGATCCTGCATCCGGATTATCGTCGCGGTCCTGATCGCCGTCATTGGTGAAGATAGAATCTGTATCGCTCGCACTGTGTAAACTCGTGGTTTCCGATGAGGCTGACGAGTGCGCGGGTCGAATGGTGGGCTCGTCATCAGTTGATCCATCGAACTCCGTACTTGTCTCACTCGCTGCATCCGACGTGGAAGCCGCGGAGTACGTGCTGGAGAACGAACCCGCCGAACGACGATACATCTCGCGCGGACCGGCCTGCGGAGTTTTGTTGGGCGGCACAGTATTTCGGAATGCGGAGCGAGAATCCACAGAGCCCATGAGTTTCGACGGACCAGCCGGAGAGAGCTGAGTAGGGATAATAGGGGAGGGGGAGGGGGTGGGGTCAGAAGAGTGAGAACTACGTGAGAAATGGACCAGTTGCTCTGCATAGCGCTGCATCTCGTCCGTGGAGATCATGAGCGAGAAGTTATTAAGCAAGAGGAACTGAAGTTCTAGCTGATTCAATTCGTCCTGCGGCAAACCTCCGACCTATATGCGAGGTAATAAGCCAACTGTTGAAGTCATAGACATCATCGACGAACATACCTTGGCGTACCGAGAATTGGTGTAAAACACATCGCTGAAGAACTTGCTCGCCACAGTAACACCAGCAATAACCAGGCGGTGAATGTTGAAAGAGTCGATGATGAACGGACGACCACATGCCTCCTTTGCCAGCCTCGACATACGATCAAAGTACACAAGGAGGGACAAAAACACCTCATTGCTCGCTGGACAGTATCGCAATATACGCAACAAGTAGGCCTCCAAAGAGATGGTTGGGATATTGCGAGCATGAAAAGTCAACGACATGTTGGTAGACAGGGCGACTTTAGACGCTGTGGTAAGAGTCCGCCATATTGGAGGACGATTGGCGTCATTCATCGGTGAACCAGGCATACTGGATGAGTGTAGTTGGAAGGTGGAAGGTATGTGCAAGTCCCTCCCCGTGATGCTGTCATTTGTGGTAGCAATTTGGGTGAGGAGGGAGGCAAGGAGGCGCAAGAGATCCTGAGAATCATAGCTATGAATATCGATCTCACTGACCCCCGACGCCGAGTGCGGGAGAGATATATTGTCCTGAGAGGGAGTCAGGTGTGGGTAGGACGCATGCCCGCTTGTGGGCTCGTCCCCGTTCTGGCGAGACGAGGGTGGTTGTGGCTGATGGGAATGGGAGAGGTGAGGCCCGTACCGATGAGAGTGCGAGGCCTCTTCCTGCGTGGAAGAGCTAGTGTGCGTCGGCGCCGTCACGTTGGATGAGGTCGAGGCTGTAGGAGGGGCGGTGTTCGAATACGAGGACGTTCGGCGAGATGCAGTTCGCGACGGTCGGATTGGAGTCGATGATGTGGAAGGCGGCGTGGGATACGAGATGGCTGTATGTTGCTGTATTGGCGGGGCCAAAGCTAGCATAATGATGGTTGGAAGTTGTCGAGGACGATGAGGAGAACAAGGCAAAGATGGAGGCGGGCGTTGAGGAGAGGGATCTGGTTAAGCGGAGGCGGCGGTGTTTGTCTGAAAAAAGGTAAACGGGCGGGGCGTGTTAAGCTTCGCATCACGTGTCGAATACAAGCGCTTATCTAGGCCATGACGATGACCACGGCGCTGAGAACCTTTGCGCTCGTTTTCTTAACTCTCTTCAACGCTTATTGCCTATTCTTGCCTGATAAAGCCCATTCTCCTTGCCTGGGTCTCTGAGTTGAGTCTAGTGGTACAGAAATGTTTACCATGTCTGCTGTAAAGCGCTCTGAAACGTGTCTGTACGCTAATCTTCCCAAAGTGGTCATACATACTCATGATCACCAACCGACAAATTGCAGACATACCTGTGCCCACGTTCCTTTGCAGTTACCATACGCCTCCTGGGCGTATACATCTTCAGTGAAACCTAGCTCTCAAAGCGGCAGCTGGTCAGTGCCAACGCCCCCTAGAGACGGACAAGGAGCTGCGCCCGGATAATCACGTTGTAAAAAGTGTATAGAACGTGCGATCTTACGTCAACAAGTTCTGCATTCAATGAAGATATTGTGCTTCATTTTCACCAGAAGTGCCGAGAACACGCCGCTTGTCTACGCCCGAACCACTGTGGTCAGTGGTCACTCCGGGTATGTTTCTTTATCATTTCAGCTTACGTGCACTCAAGGGCATTTCACGGACGCAGGGAGGTCTACGTACTATTGTCTACTTAATATATACCAGCTTCGAGATAATGAAGCTCCTTCACATCTCTTCATTGCACGCCGACTACTGTTCCCTGTAGCTACACGACTGTAGCTGCAAACCAGACAGGTTCAGCACGCTAGAACCAAGGCGATTACAACGCAGAAAAGTACACAGAAACTCCACAATCATTGAAAACAAGGAACCCTCTGTAACTCAGCCGTTCATTCACCAGCTGGTATGCTCTCGTTAACTATCAGACGGCAAGATTGGTGCGTGTCGAATCCGGCTGTACAACAGATTACTTACTGCCACCTGACAAGTATATGATGCGCACGGGTCAGTTTGAACTCATATACAACCTCTTGGCCCCTCTCTGATTGTCCTCAATCCCGCCTCACCGGGCTATATCGAGCGCCGACGTCGCGTTGATATATGTGAGGATGCCGTCGACACGTAGTGCTGTGTGCTGCGCTGTAGCTATTGACATCGGACCCAACGAAGAATCGTCAGCAGGCTTATCATCAAGTCGATCTGCTACAAGGATATATATACTGGGCCATATCCATGTCAATGACCCTACACTCAATACGCGATGCCCTCTCCTACCGCTGAAGCAGAAGCTCCTCATACTGGCAGATGCCTGTGCGGGAAAATCTCGTATGAGCTCAAAGGGCAGCCAATCTTCAGTGGACTCTGCCATTGCGCCAATTGCAAGCAATGGACGGGTGCAGAATCTGGTTGGTATGTATTCTTCAACAAAGAGGTACGTACCACCGCCATTGCCCTTGCTGTCGCGTGCATTCGCATCGCGACTCTTGTTCACTCCGTTGATCTGCCTCTATGCAGCAAATCAGCTACACGAAGGGCCAAGACGCTGTAGGTACCTACGACGACACCGAAACAGCCCGCGGCGTAACGGTGCGTCGTAACTTCTGTCCCACATGTGGGAGCAGTTTGACCGTCGTGCTTACTGCTCGTCAAGACATGACTGGAGTTGCGGTAGGAACGCTTGAGGGAGATATCTACGAGGCGTGGAAGCCCCAGGCAGAATTGTATTGCAAGCACAGGCCGAAGTGGCTGCCAGACTTCGGGGTGACGCAGTTCGAGCTCACGCCAGATTAGCTCACGCGTAGAGTGAGCGGGTTCGCCTGAGGGCTCCGACCTACATGGTGATTGTATGCCAAACATCGATACCATATGATGCGCTAATTCAGTACGAACGTAGGAGACGTGGTCCGTTGGGTTGTTAACACATTGCTTTTCCGGCGCACGTATAGGCTGCTCTCCTATATCATATATTATGGCAGGATTATGTTACTCGGACGATTGGCTGAAGTGGGCCCATGATTTGGCAATTGCACGACCATTCTCGCCTCACGTCAGGGAGTCTGGTTCCATTGCACTTCATCACGTTTGAAAACTCGTCCTAAGATGGTCGTTTTCATCCCTACCAACGACAGGCAACGTTCCACGGCCTCTGAACACCGCTTATCAAAAGGTCTGGACGTTCAGTCAGACGACCCAGCAACCACGCTTCGAGAGGTTGGTGACTTACTTATCGGTCTCCCGTGGTGTACGGCCCCTGCTAACGCCGACAGATTGAAGTGCCATCCGCTGAACATGGAATAGTAAGTGGCATGTTTTCTGCTACTACTCTTATTTCCTGTCTCTTCACATATAAACATGTAGACCACAGAGGAGGCGATTGTCGCCATGCTTCTTCGGAATAGGACAAACAAGTGCGTTCGCCGCTCAATGGAGAACAGAACAGGGTTCCATCGATCAGTGGGCCTGCCGTCATTATCGTCAGCCCTAAGGTCAGCAGGTTGTTGACGAAGACGCCTCGAGGAAGGTTATATACGTGCGTAAGTCATTATCGTTCAACACAGAACACACTCTACAGAGCGATAACGCACACTCCCAGCTTAGTAGAGCCACATTCACCTATAATGTCGTCCGGCACATCTGAGGTGCGCTACACGGGCAAATGTCTGTGTGGCCAAATCGCCTACGAAGTGACAGGCAAACCAGAATTCGCCGGTCTCTGTCACTGTTTGAACTGTAAGAAGTGGACTGGTGCATCGACCGGTTGGTACGTGTTCTTCAAGAAAGAGGTACGTAGTTGTTTTCGTATTCAGTGTTTTATAACGTCCTATCCGATCAATGTTCAAGTCAACTTATTTTCTAGCACTTCCGCCTCACGAAAGGTGAAGACAGCCTGCGCACATTCCTCGACGACGCCACAGACAGTGGAACCGCCGTCCACCGCAGTTTCTGTCCCAGCTGCGGGAGTACGCTGGCTGTGGGTATTACCCACAACGACGATAGGGTTGGAATCCTCGCTGGGACGGTGGATGGTGATGTCTCCGAGTTGTGGAAGCCAGAATTCGAGGTGTATTGCAAGGACAGGCCGAAGTGGTTGCCGGATCTGGGGATCAAGCAGTACACCGCCTCACCATATGCAAAGGATAAATGACATGTCACGACTGCTTTTATTGTACGCAGGTCGATGAATTAGATCCTTGCTACGCTATGCCACGCTTCATACCGGGCGTACGTGTTCACCGAACATTGGTGTTTTTGATATCGGGGCTCTTATATTGCGTCTGAATGGATCACCACTCACATCTCATGATAAAAAGTATGTAACGACATTCCTCGAAGTCAACAAGAACAACTTTGATACCCACTAGTAGCAGCGCGCCGACTGGAGAAACGGACTTTACGTCTTCATGCTTATCTTCGGGCCACAAAGCCCTTCTGCCAGGACGCGTCAAGCAAAGGCAGCAAGTGATAAGCGAGCAGACACCGCGCTGTACAGGCCGACACATCATGCGGACATTATCTGTCTATTCAGAATGGTGTGTTCATTTTGTGGATAAAGGCTCCAAGTTGCTGGTGATGCGTCTGCTTCGTCTCTTCTACTGATCTCAGCATGTAGCGGGAATATTGTCCAACAGTTACTTAATCCTCTGTCAAAGAAGACCCACTGCCAACTTCGCGGAATGCGAGAAAATGTTGGTTCTCATGGGGTACGTATTGTTTCGCTTGAGTCAGCACGAAACAATTCTACGCTAATGCAATTCCCCAATAGAAAGGAAGCTCTGTTACGTCTACAGTCTGCGCTGAGCTGCGGAGTGCTTGGTCTCGTGCACATACATCGACACTTCTCATCATACGGTAGAGGTAAACTCAACAAAAAGAACTGGGTTGTTCTCCAACATTCTCACTCCTTCTTGCCCGTGATGGTAGGAAACTATGTAAACCGCACTGAGTCAAAGTGGACGTGTGCGATTCATTCGGTGCCGTTTTGTGGGCGGCGAGGAAGTATATAGTCGGTCAGGATCCTGCGATAGGAATCCAACAAACCCCCACACCACACCCCGCATAAAAGACGCATAGCCAGACCGCAATGTCTTCTGATGCCACCTCCCACAACCAGACCTATGCATCCCAGACAGCTGTGTGCTATTCGGGATCATGTCTCTGTGGACAAATAGCCTTCAAGATCGTTGGCCAGCCTAAATTCGTCACGCTCTGTCATTGCAGTCACTGCAGCAAGTGGACTGGATCAGGTTTCGCGTGGAACGCTGCATTCACCCCTGAGGTAATGTCCTGTAACATTGCTGCTTGGTCTAAAGTTTCTGACTAGATGATCGACAGCAATTCAGCTTCACTGAAGGAGAAACCCTGCATAGAGTGTACGTGGACAGTAAGACGACCAGTGGTGGCGCGTTGGGTCGTGGATTTTGTTCGAATTGCGGTAGCCATACGATGAATGTTGGTACGCTGCCCAACGGCTCCCAGATCTATGCTGTACCCGCCGGTACTATCGACGGCGACGTTTCCGAGAGTTGGAAGCCACAGATGGAGTTGTTCTGCAGAAGCCGTGCAAGTTGGTTGCCCGATACAGGGCTTGTGCGGAATGACACTGTGCCTTACCAGGCTCTGGCAGCACAGGTATCTGGGCAGTAGTGGTGGGGCCTTGGCATGAAGCGAAAGTGATCCTGTAGGGCAGCAGGGCGGTTACGGTCTGGGTTCATACACAGAATGATCGATTGTGTGCACCTCATGTACTTGTCAGAATGATTCTAAGACGAGGTCGATTTATATAGTGATGAAACGTAATAACCATGCTGCGTCCAGAGCTTATTTTCTCACACCGAGTCAGTACGATGAACACGGCTCCGAACACATCTTAGAGGTGAGTATAAGTAGCCCCGCTGTAACGGATAGACAGCCCAATAAGCCACTACACCCTCCTCTAGCAGACCACATCTCTGCCATACACAGGCCGTTACTAAGTTAGCAGGAGTCTGGTGACCGCAATGTCCAATACCAACAACGGCCAGCCTACTACGGCCGAAGCGCAGTCCCCGCAAAGGGGCTCCTGTCTCTGTGGCCAAATCTCCTACGAGGTAAACATAGCAAGCACGCCACCCAAGTTCATCACACTCTGTCACTGCATCAACTGTAAGAAATGGGGTGGCGGAGGATTCTCTTGGAATGCCTTCCTCAGTTGCGACGTAAGTGCCCACTCTCTGACAGCATTCCGATCGATTGAGTTATAAGACCGTATACGCTGTCATGTGGTACTCAGCAAGTGCGCTTCACAAAAGGCGAAGAACTTTTGAAGACGTACGCAGATAGCGATACGGGAAGTGGAAGGACCATCCACCGCAAGTTCTGCCCCAACTGCGGCAGTCCTATCCTCGCTACCATTCCTGGACGCACCGACATCTGTGGCATCACTGCAGGCACGTTTGATGGCGAGGTGTCTGATGCGTGGAAGCCACAGCTGGAGGTAATGTGTAAAGACAGGCCGAAGTGGCTGCCAGACACAGGACTCAAGCAATTCGAGACAACGCCAGATGAATACAAGAAGAAATAGACGGTTAGATCAGAAGTACGCTTGGGATGGCGACGGGATGGATCGAGACAGTGGTTCGGTTTTTGTTCGAGTTGTACACCGCCCCGTCATCCGGATATTGCCTGTAAACGTCCGGAGACTGCAATAAGACTCGTATTCATCACGTACTCGTTAGTTTGCTGTTTCCAGGGCGGTCGCAACCTCGTTAGATACCGGGTGAGGAGGAAGGATCGTCATTTCCTAGAGTCAGGTCACAAAATATATCAAATCATGTCCGTATCTTCTTCCATGAGTATCTTGAACTTCCAGCCCGGTAAATCGTCGTCCGGTTCGTCTTCAGCCCAAGCTATGTCCTCATCCCCTTCGGCGTTCCACTTCCAATAGTCATCCTGCTTCTCTTCTTCTACACTTGCTATATCGATTTCTTCTTCCTCTGCTTTCTGTTTACGTCGTGCGAGCTCGCTCTCGTCTTCCTATAGAATTATGTTAGCAGCAGTCTGTAGGGGTATAGATATGTCAACGACCTACAATGTCGAACTCGTCCTCGCGTTCTTCGTATTCAACATTCTCGTCTACCTCCTCGAAACCACCTGCGAAAGCTCCCCACCTCTCAGGTATAGGACAATGCCAGATGAGGACATTTCCCTGGTTTGTTGTGGAGGCTATCGCGGGTTTTGAAGGGTGCCACTAGGTTTGGTCCAACAATTTTGGTCAATACATTTTATCCACAACTCGGTCGGATGAGAAATGCGATGTCTCACATGGACATGCACTAGTGGCTCTCGTCCACCATCCAATGCGCTTGCGAATTGCCCCTCGTTCCCTATATCCCAGATATATATTTTATGCGCGGCATTATCTGCAGCCCCTGCATGTCATCAAAGATAAGAATCCGTCATACAGTGTCGCAGTACACATGAACCATACCTCCAGCGAGCCATTCACCATCTGGGCTATATGACATAGCGTGCCATGCAACCTTGTTGATAGGATCATTGAACCGATGTGTCGGCTCGAGTTCTTGTTCAATATAGGCTCCGTCTGCCGATGGCGGGGCGTATATTGGTAAATTTAGCTGGCGGAGTACTCGATCGGAAGAGTTTGTGACTAGTCGTCTATATAGTATAAGCAAGCAGCTACTCTCATATTGGTCCTACTTACCGCCCGTTCTTGGCGAACTCGAGGCCTTTGATAATGCCTGCTCCCGCTATCTTGTGGCGCGCTATCATCTACTTGGCACGTAAACATCCATGCTAAGTACGCCCACAACATTTGACGTACGGTCTTTGTTCTTGTATTGAAAACCAATATGTGCGCAGAGGAGGTACCCAAGAAAACGTGCTTGCCGGAGGGGTCAAAGCGCGCAACCGTCACGGCGGCCCTATTTGCTACTCAGAAAATAAATACAGAGTGTATAGTTGTACATACCTTGGTTTACTCATTTGTACCTCGTCCTCGCCTTCGTCATCTACTTCACACAACTCTACCCTTGTTCTGTGCTTCTTTCTGAGATCCACAATATAAGCATCTCCTGCGCTTAGAAGAACCAAGAGTATTTGACTGCGGAAACGTTGTCAATACGGCTACATGTGCTGCCGCATGACGAGGGACACACCTGTTACGAGGATGGAAGGCGGCCGACGCAACAGGCGCGTCGAACCTGACCGTGACCCTCTTCTTTGGTGGGTCTGTGTCGGACGCAAGGTCCCATACAATGACGTTCCAATCTTTCGACGCTGTCAATACAAATCTTGAGTTTCTTGACCAACTAGGTCAAGCCAAAGAAGAATACGTCAATATGTATGACTCACGGGCTCAGTCTATGAATCGACCACGCACTCGACACTGGTTACACCCTTGACATGTCCCTCCAACCACCTCACAGTTGATTTCGTGTTGAGATCCCAGACACGCGCAGAACCATCAGCTCTTCCAGCAGCTACAAACCTGCCTGAATGGTCAAACTTTGCAAAGGTCGCTCCGGAGTGTAGAGAGGTTTGGATAGCGGTAGGATATGTAATGTTGAACGGGTCTAAAAGAGATCACTAGACACGCCAATACCACAGAGTAAAGACACGTACTGGTTAACCCTCCATCCATAGCGAGATAAATTGTCGTCTAGAAAAATGAGTAAGATAGAAGTGGCCTGAACATGAAGGTCGTTCAAGCGCTTCAAGGACGATTATTGCTGAGGCGTGGGAATTTCGATCAACGATCACGACGCCACAAAGTCAATGCATACCAAATGCGTCATAGGCGCTTTAACCCTACCTCTCCCTTAACTCTCATCTCCTTTACGGTAGATGGCCGTCCTGGTCTCACCTCCCATCGAAGACACGTCATTAGACGCGGAATTAAGTCGACTACAAATCCCACCCGAATTTAAAAATTATGATGATCTCACAGAGACAGCCACTATCGTGAAGCTGGAGGAATGGCGCAGGAAGACTTACACTGTACTGAGGGATTTCCAGGCACGTCTCGCGGATCGGAGAGAGCTCTCCGTTGAGAAACAAGCGAATGTAGTCTGCGCTGTCACTCCTCTATGTGAAGAGCACGCTTGGACGATGGGGAGTACCAGAGAGCTGGCAACCGGTATGTTATAGTAAAACTAGTTAAGATGCCGTAGAACGCAGAGCTCATTTCAGATTTACAGATGTGTTGAATGCATACGATACGGAACCATTGCCCATTGTAGAACATATTTTGCTCCAGGAGATCAAACCTGTATTCCAGCAGAGCCCACATCCGGATGTCAACCTTTCTACAGGTCGAAAAGTTCCGCGGCCCGCTGGAGGTCCGGGTGGCTACCAGGACCACTTCGAAAACCAGCTTTGGAAGGACAATCTGGGGACGGTAGATGTTCTGCATTGGTGTATACGTCACACGGAGGTATGTTTAACTCTGCATCATACGCTTCATCCTTGAACACAATTTGCCGTACAGGGTCCGATGTATGAGAGACTCTGGCACCTCGTAATCCCACCAGTCATGACACTGCTTGACGATTACGAAGTACAGTATAAGCTTCAAGGGGTCAAAGTGGTCTCGGAGATGCTCAAGAACGTGCCTGCTGAGATTCTCCGGCGTACTGGTATTGACGGTCTCCTATTCACCGTGAGGCTCTCACTCTTATTGTCTTCCTTCTACTCATTTAAATGCACCATTGTAGAACCTCACGAACTGTATATCGTTTCTTGATCGGCCTGAATCCGCTGAACTTCTTCGAACTGTGATCCCTACGTACATTTCCTTGGTAGAACTCACCACGCAACCAAGATCTTCGCAAAGGTTTGATCAGCTCTGTGCCCTTTTGGGCGATGGCATCATCGGTACTGTGTGGGTCCACGGAATGCGTGAAGAAGCGGTGGTTCAAGCCTCGGTCGATGTACTTCCCGCCCTATTCAGAAGCCTTGGGATCGGCTGCGCTCGCTATCTGAAGGTACATTTGCTTATCCCGTATCATCATGCGATCATAGCACCCCTCGTGCCTGAAACTATCACTGACTTCCTAATTTTGCTAGGCTCTGATTCCCCAACTGGTACATCCTCTAACCCCGGGGCCACTGGACACCTCGGTATCACCCCGATCCGTTCAGATATCGTCTGTTCTCGCCCTGCGTGTCGTCATAGAAGAGTGCTCTCCGCGCATGCATATATGGAAAGGGACGATCCTCGACGGTCTTTGTCGGTGCTGGGTCACTCTGGTCGAGTCTGGATCTCGTACAGACGGTAAGCAAAGTTCTCACAACTCACCCTTGTCATCGGACATACGACGCATGCAACGGTACTGACCGCTCATGATATCACCTGTGCTTCCGTACACTCTTCTCCCACCCTCGTTGCCGTCAGATACGTTGAAGCTTGAGAAGGCTTTACAAGACGCATGCGCTAGCCTCGTCCAGGCATGTCCATCCTTGACAGAGGTGAGTTAACATTTAGCCGTACGCTTGTCGATGAAAGAGCACGAAGCTGATCAACTTTGAATTCTTCGCACTATTCCCATACATGAAATGTGTTTTCTGATAATCTGCGGTTGCTACATCGTACGGCATACTCATCGCTGCAGGAGGAGATTCCCCGTTTGCTACAAGCAGACGAGATATTCAAGCCGCTCGTCGCCAGCCGTTCCGTGCCGGTCGACTGATTCTAAACATTCCAGGCGTGCTGAAGGAATCAGTCGTCTCGCCGAACGTACATGCGAATCGCTGTTGCAAATTTTGGACTTGATGGATCGAAATATTTACCATTCATCTCTCCCTCGCGGCAAGATCCTCCGAGTCCGACAGATTTTTGTTCATGACGGGTGAAATCGGGTGTCGGTGCTCGTGCGATTTGTGTGCAACGATGGCTGGTGCATGCAGCTTGTGCCTTTCGGTGTAGTCGGTCAAACGGCTGGGCAGCATGATCTGTTCACGGCTATCTGGATCTTCGTGGCAAGGACGCGATCACTATCGGACCGGATCAGGAGACGGATCTCGCCCATGAGCAAGATCTATCGACGTGGATTAGCGCGCCACACTGCACTTGGACTTCGTGTTGCCTGCGCCACTGAAACGCGCGATAGAAAGACAGATAGATGACTTTGTTTCCGCAGGAACAGTTCTATGTGGGAGCCTCCTCGATGTGAGAGCCACAAAAGAATCGAGCTTGTGCCAGGTGCCAGGTGACAGCTAATAAATACCTATTGAATCGATGATTAGTTTGACAAAGACTGCCGGGAAGGGAACATAGCATCATTTCGTGATTCGATATGCCTTGGATGTCCTCCGCTGGTGTCTGCGTTCTAGGCACTAGGCACTAGTACTACCACCGAAGTAACGCCTCTCTCCGTCTCCAAAGAGCCCCGCGCTGCCACTTTGCACCATCCACGACGTCGTTTCCCCGCAAATATCGACCAGAGTGGCGCAGGCCCGTGCGGGGTATGGGCATCCCTCCACCACACATGTCGGTGCGGGGGAGGGGTGAGAAAGTAGTTAGATGAAAGACATGCTGGAAAGGATGCACGGCTGCGTGACATCTTTCATATCACGCTGGCGGTGATTTCCAGAGATGAGGTACATTCGGCTTTCTTTGTTGATGGCGACGGGAGACAGAACACTAATCCTGAAGGGTGTAGCTTACCGGGACGAGCGAGAGGATCCGGCGGGGTTTACATAACACTCAATAAGAGGCATATTAGGTTTCAAGCGAGTCAAGCAATACAACAATGACGGTAGAAGTCAGAAGACAAAGCGCAGACCTCGTCTGTTGTTCTCTTTTGTGAAGATAACAAACAAAAACGCTTGTGTCGTGCTGCAAGTTTGAGGATCTGTGGCGGTAGCGGCGCCGCGGCTGGAGGCCGAGAGGCCGATGAGGTACCAAATCGAGTAAAGATGCGGCTGAACGTCGGTTCGTTTTATCACAAGCCGGGGTCGGTCCGGAGGTTTGTGGATCTCGATCGGTGGTGTCTGCAGGTTCTCCGGGGCATTCCTCCGCGGGCGTTAAAGCCAAAAATCCGGGAGGAGAGGAAAGGATATAATAAATTGCTATATCTTGCCTGGGCCGCCACTCCTCCTTCGCCCTCCACTCTGGCCTATCTCCCTCTCCACCGCCACTCACCGTCGTCCCCGCACACAATGAGCATCTCCGTTGACGACCTCGTAGCCTCCTTCAACTCCAGCCACATTGGCCAGGAACAGATGGACCTCGCCGCATTGCAGGTAAGCCGCAGTCTTCGCCTGCAGAAGCCTATTTTGTCTGACATCACCCCCAGGCGCAACTTGCCCAGGTCCTCTTCCACCAGCCTCTCGCTACTTCACCCAGTGTGTCAGGCTTCCGCAACGGTGCATGCACACCTATTGCTCGCACACCCACCCATACGAGCTGGGACCGCCCCGACTTCGGTCGTGGACGTAGTAACAGCGTAGCCAGCTCGTCAGCAAGAGGAGACGAGTCTAACGACGCAATGGACGACGATGATCGCATGGTAGAGGACTTACTCTTCCCCTCATCCCCTGCCGCGTCCAACGCCACTCCTGCCCAGTACGCACAGGCGCCTGCCTCTCCGTCTCATTTCTCCAGGCACTCTCGCCAATCCTCACTTTCTACGCCGTTCTCCCAAATGCATTACGACATCCCACCAGCGAATAACTCCGTGTTCACGTCCACGGATCCTTTCTATATCGCCCAGATGCAGGCAGCGCAGAACGCAGCGCCCTCTTTCTTCTCGCAATACAGCAAGACCTCGCAGCAATCACCGTTTTTGAAGGCACATCAGTTTCAGAGTGGGCATGGCCATGTCTTCTCCCATCACCCAGAAGCACAGTCTGCGAGCGCGTTTGTCCGTTGAGGCAGTTCGCCCCCGTATTCCGTCTGTGGCGTGCCTGGCGACTCCTCTTCCGTTGCAAATAGCTCTTTCTGCGTCCCCCACCCACACGATAAGCAGCATCTCTAATGGCTTTCTATCCCGACTCCGGAACTCCGCTCGCTGTAGCAGCAGGATGCATGATTTACTCGCATCATGACGCATCGCTCGACGCCACCCGACACCAAAAACCGGGGCATTTTGTTTTCCCGCTGGCCATCTCGGTGTCGGTTGTGCTGTCACATCGTGGGCCAGATACTCTAGCATTCGGGTTATGGTGCAATTGGCACTAAGCCCAGAACATCCACGTCCCACCTCCTTCACAGGAGCCGGTCCGCCGAGATACCGTCCCACCGGCGACATGAATTGCTTGTCGCCGTCACTGCATTAGCCTTGTATCCGTCCCCCGCATTACACGGACTGCATCTCACCCCAACATCCATCCATCTCATCTCTTATCCACACTCAACTCAAGCATCAGTCACCTTCACCCTTGCACGCTGCATCAGTATCCCCGCATCTTCCCATCGACGATTCCATTGTTGAAACATTGTAGATAGAGAAGTTTACCCCACACGCTTTCCTTGCTTTCGAGACATTGTACATCTTCCAGTCCACTGGCTGTGTTCTTGTGATATTTTACTGTAGTTACCCCGGGAATTCTTCCGTTGGAATCTACAAATTCGTAGACTTATCATGATGTGCAGCGCCCCGCTGCCTTCACTCCACCCTTAGTGTGATGGTATGTGCTACAGCTATGTGAGGTGTGCTCAAACCTGTGTCTGTCGCTACTAGTTCACATCTCACTATCACCTTGCCGTCTTTCCTCTGCTCGCCGTCTAGTATCCGTGGCGCTACTATGATGTCCGGATGGAAAGATAAAATACAAATTTGGTACGTATGTTTCCCACTGCTTGCCACGTCGATACATTCGGTTCCGTTCCTCTGATGAGCCCAAACGTTAATGGAACGTGTGTAAGTCTGCCATCCCGACATAACATGTGTTCTTCCAGCACGCGTACGTACACAATACCAGTCTTCGCATGTGACCGCGCACATATAGAATCCCGGGGCCAAGCACATACGTACGTCTACGTATACGATGCAGCGTCTCAACCAGCTTCTCACACAACCTACCGCAGATTCCCCTTAGCTTACGTTCTAGTCTCTAAGGATTTCTAACAAGCTTCCCTAATTTCATGTCGCCGGTGTCTCCCACGCCGCAACTTGTAGTAGGAAGAACACAACGAGCGTAGCACGGACTCGGGAACTTTAGTGCTGAAGAAGACACCCTCTGCGTTTTTCTGCTAATGTGCAGGGCTGGACAAGCCAAATTGGACGACGATCCTTCGTCACTTGCTTCATATGGTGTGGTCTATCGGGGTCGAGAAAGGCCACCCATGACGACTCGGTCAAGTGTCGTGGGTGGCGACCTCGTGTGCGTACCCTGGCTACCGCACGAGTGATCACTCAAGTGTCTGCTTCGCGAGTCTCGACCTCTCCGTCTTATTGACTCTCAGTCAGCGATACAGTCCCTTACACATTCAAGGATCTACCCTCGCCACTCCTAGGCAAGGGTCGCAGGATCAGAGGCAATCAGGTCACCTCCGAGTTGCGCAGATAGATTGTCGCAACGTTCAGGATGGTAAGTCTGGTTCCCTGGAAAACTCCTTTGTACTCGCGTGACTATTCATATGTTGAGCACAGATCATTCAGTCTTCAAGCCGGCCGGAAGTTGAGTCTGTCGGAAGAAGCACCCTCGAGTGGGACGCCGTAGGTCAGGCGGAAGCTGCGCACGTCGGAATGGCTCTCACAGACTCCCATTCTTTGGTACGCTAGAGCAAGCTTGCCAGTCTTCTGGACCTGGACATGGGATTTCCCGTCTCCGCGAGCCGTAGGAGTCGAAAGTTTTTGGTGCGACAGAGTCCGCCTATTATTCCCGGTAAGAGGGATGTCTCCATGTATCGATGCTTCGAAAGCATACGCGATATCATGATACATGCATGTCAATACTTGGGACTTATCGTTTGCTGAGGTCTTATCTTTACAAGCCGGCTCCTTCTGTGACCATGGCTTATGATACGGTGGGAGTAGACCCCCACTCATTGTACTCAACAAATGGCTGATAAGCTCCACGCATAGGTCAACAACGTTCTCTCTTGTGTACCGCCACCAGTAGCCCTGGTGTATATCTGTTTCATCGCTGTCATCCTGTTTCACTCGTAACTGGAGAAGTACAAGCTCGACGGGTTCTAAAGATGGCATCTGGTTTGAGCAATTGGGATCAACGGAGCCTCCTCTTCGCGGGTGCATTTGTGGGGCTCAGCCTCCTGGCAGTCTACAAACGATACAGTCGTTTGACCCCAACAACGTCTTCTACTTCAAGCGCGCAAGGAGCTCTACAGGTCGAAAAGAATACCATCAACCCGCAGCAACGCGAACCAGGCGGTATGTACATCCTCTGAACTTACTGAATAACATTCTCCTTCACGGAAAGTTCAAAACGAAGTCTCCGAGCTAATCGTGACGCTTTGTCTCTATCCTAGAATGGAAACCTGTGCCGTTTGACTATCCTATTATCACACACTGTGCAGAGGATCCAAGGAACATCAAGCCGGTCCCGTACCGCCCGTTCAAATGGGGCGAGTACCAGTGCGTCTTCCCTTTGAGTGTCCCTGAGACACGCGGTAATGATCGCGCTAACATGGAATGTCATTAGTGTCACAATGGGTCTGCGCACGATGCCTTGGGACGAGTGGTTTGAAGTGAGTTGTGTCATGCCGTGTGACTCTTTGTCTCTCTGACCGACAGGAGCATGTCTCTAGCTGGATAATCAATTCATAGAGTATCATCGTATCCGTGAGCGTCGTTTACGTACGCGAGGCGACCGACTAGTCCAGGTCCTTCCCCCTACGCCAGGATTGGTTGATGGGGGTCACGACGCAGGTGAGTATAGGACCCCTTTTCAACACACTCATGCCCTTTCATCAATTTGCTCGCATTTAACTGACTATACCTGTCCCTTTCGGGGATTTTAGCTGTTGAGCTGGTTCAAGAAATGGCCGAGTTTCTCGTTCGCAGATATCCCACGACCTACTCAGCGAAACGCAGCGAAGACGGCGATACGTCCGGGTGGTATGGTTTGCCCCGGATCACCGAGATCACAATCATACCTACTGGAAGGACATACAAGGTGAACGAGGAAGAGCCAATGGCGCTCGCTGGTATTATGTCTGTTTTCCTTCTCCTTTTACGGAGTGTCTTCTTTTCTCGCGTGCTAAACAACATGCGAATTTGACAGCGCGCAAGACGACATTGCGATTATGATCGAGGGTGTGTATGCCATAGAACTTCTCTCAGATGGACACACGCTGACGATGACTCTGGTCCAGGCTCGGATGGCCAATACTACTTCCAAGCAGGGTCTGTGCTGATCCCAGGTAAGCCCGCACCATTATGCATATGCTCTGTTGGGCGGTATTCCCCAGTTGACTGTCATACCCCTGCATGCGTTCAGGCATGTGGCGATTGAAGGATAAGATCGGGATGACCCTAGATGACATTCATTTCAGTGGGACGGTTCCTCAGTGTACGTGCTTCTGTGCCGATGGCAATATCCTCCGCCAGCGGGTCGGGACTTGCTCACTGGCTGTCCTGCTTCTCTGTACACAGACGAAAGCAAACTCCAGCTAAACATGAATCGCTTCTTCGACCGCATGCCACTTGACAAACCCGTGACACGTGCAAACTATAGCTTCCAAGTAGTGGCGCCTCCTGCCATTGCCGACCCTCTCGATCCAAACGAGCTCTCGTGGGCGCAAACGATGAAGGGAGACGAAGAAGACGAAGACAACAAGCCGGGATACCTCAGAGCGAAAGACGATCCAAGCGAGCAGAGTTATGGTGGTGTTAACGGTGATCCTGCTGTTGTCGCTGACCTCGCCAATAGCACCTCACCTGTCTACCCGTCTCTCGTACGTATGCGCGTCGAACGTGAAACCCTCCGCAAACTGCCACGTACGGGGGCCATTATCTTCGCTATTAGAACCTATCAGACTCCTCTCGAGGACCTTGCGGCTGAGCCAGGAATCCCGGGAAGACTGGCGAGCGCGATCAGAAGTTGGCCAGAGGACGTCGCAGTGTGAGTAGCGTGTCTTTATTAGCTCATGAGCTCTTGGCAGGATCAAAGAATCGGTGTTAAACACGATCGGATTTGCAATAGGTATAAAGCACGCACTGCGTATGAAAGCGTGCTTGGTTATTTAGACGAACGGCATGCAGCTCAAGTTGCTGCTGGGTTGGTCTCGCCTTCAGGTGACCACATTAACGCATGAAGGGACACTCGAATATACATATATTACCATAACACCATGCACATTCCTAGTTTCATTCGATATGGCATCCGGCGACAACTTGAAAGCATATTTTCCTTTATTTCTAGTGAACATATGTATGCAGGGCACTGGAATATTACTCTAGATCAGTAGTGATATATTGATCTATGGATTCTGTCCGAGCCATGGTGTTGTTGAGTTGCCCGGACCTCAGGAACATATGTACAGCTGCAGTATAGCGAGTCCAGTATCGTACTACTAGGCGCTTATAACCATCTTGAGCTCTTGCCTCCATGTTGCCTCGGGGCATCACTTGCGCCCTACTTACGCGTCGAGGTTGTACCAATACCAGTAAGCTGCTTACTTATGCCGAAAACATATGGGCTTGGCTGATTCTGAGGCAATAGATAGGATGTTTGATTCTCTACCGGCCAAAAATGGGCTTAGTGGGAAGAAGCTACACACATGGATTGAACGTGACGTTCAAACTCCCACAGGCTCGAGATAATACTCTGGAATTTACTAGTTACTGGAGCTGAGAAATAGTACAACGTCCCAGCTCCGCGAGCACCAGCAACTGCGAAGTGTTTGTTTAGCCAGCTGGCATAACAGATACTTCCGGGTTATCAATTCGCCCATACCAATGCCTCGAATCGTCGATAACAGCGATATCATGTCATATTTTTGACAATACCTTCAATTCTTATCTTTGCTATGCTAGTTTTCGGCAATCGACTCACGATACGGTGAGAATCTACCCCGCTTCATTAGTCTCTAAATAATCGCTGATACGCTTCCTCGCATAGGTTGACTGCATTCCCTCTCGCCAGCCGTCAGACTAGTAGAGTCCACTGACAGAGAACTGTTTCTTATCTCCTCTCTGAGCTATCCTCGACGAATACACGCCGAAAGTAGCTCAACGATGACAACCACTATGCTGAACAATCTGAATCAACGGGACTTGGTACTCGCGGGTGCATTCGCTGGGCTCAGTCTCATCGTAATCCTGAAAAGATACAGTTCATACAAGTCAACGGCACCCTCTGTCGGAGGCACGAAGGCAATCCAGCAGGTGGAGAAGTCATCTCTCGCGTCCCAGCAGCGCGAACCAGGCGGTACGTACCCTCCAGCGTTCTCGTCCGCTTGTTTTCGCAAGCAGGAAATGGTTAAGACACCGAGTTGACAGCTTACCTATATCCTAGAATGGAACCCTGTGTCATTTGACTATCCTACTGTCGTCGTTTGCGCGGACGAGCCAGGGAGCATCAAGCCGATACCGTACCGACCATTCAAATGGGGCGAATATCAGTGCGTCTCCCCTTCGCTGGCCCTGGACGGATGGGCTTGCGGTACATCCATGTGTGCTGATTATGCTTCCTTGGGCAAATTAAATAGCGTCACAATGGGCATACGCAGCATGCCTTGGGATGAGTGGTTTGAAGTGAGCGGACTGATCTCGTGCCTCATTTCTTAGTGCCCTCTCTGATGAGCTGTGTTTATCGATCTATGATTACCGGTAACACGTGCGTTGTGGTCTAGCTAGCTTGATAATCAGTTCGCAGACTACCACCGCATTCGCGAACATCGTATACGGACACGAGGTGACCGTTTGGTCCAGGTCTTACCTACTACGCCAGGATTAGTCAAAGGAGGACGTGATGCAGGTAAGCTCAACTTCTCTATAGATTCATTTCCGCCAATTCTTTGCCATGTCTGATTAACTAACTATGTTCACTTTGCCTGTAACTCTCTAGCTACTGAGCTAGTTCAGGAAATGGCAGAGTATCTTTCGCGCAGGTTCCCCACGACATATACAGTGAAGCGTCGCGGAGATGGTGATGCTTCCGGATGGCACGGTCATCCAGCCATCACCGAGGTCACTATCGTTCCTGTAGGAAAGACCTACATTGTTGAAGAAGAAGAACCTATGACTCTTGCCGGCATACTGTATGTTTTTCCCCTTTTGTTCATCTGTGTATACTAGCCAACCTATGTTTTGATAGCGTCCAAGACGACATTGCGATCATGATCGAAGGTGGGTACGGTAGCTTCTCTCATACCAGCATCCTCTCGCAGTCATCTTGCAGACCTGTACTTACGGAGAGTTGTGGTCTAGGCTCGGATGGTCAATATTATCTCCAAGCAGGGGCGATCGTGATACCAGGTGAACACACCCATTCGGTGCAATTAGTATCCTGTCAGCTGACCGTCTTTACCCCTGCCCGTGTTCAGGGATGTGGCGGCTGCAAGATAAGATTGGTATGAGCTTGGACGACATCCACATCAGCGGAACAGTTCCTCAATGTACGTGCGAACTCATCGACACAGGGGGTGTCTCATCCTAGAAGCCTAGACTCATCAACCGGTTTCAATATTTCTCTATACAGTCCAAAGCAAACTGCAACCAAGTATGAATCGCTACTTCAGGCGCATGTCGGTAGACAGACCCGTGACCCGGACGAATTACAGCTTCCAAGTCGTCGCGTCTCCCGACACTGCGGACCCTTTTGACCCAGACGAACTCTCATGGGCGAAGACAATGAAGGGGGACGAGGAAGATGAGGACAACAAGCCTGGGTTTCTCAACGCCAAAGGAGGCAATGAGAGCAAGGGTGGTCACGGCCCTCGCGGCGTGTTTACCGACCTTACGAACAGCACCACGTCCGTCGACCCGTCTCACGTACGTATGCGCGTAGAACGGCAGACTCTCCGACGTCTTCCTCGTACAGGGGCCATCGTCTTCGGTATCCGCACCTACCTGACGCCTTTAGAAGACCTCGCATCCGAGCCGGAGGTACCGGGCAGACTGGCGAGTGCAATTAGAAGTTGGCCAGAGGACGTCGCAGTGTGAGTCAACCATGCCGTTATGCTTGCAGCTTTCTTTAGTCTTTGCGTATTCGGTGGATGTTGATTGTTATATTGACAGGTACAAAGCTCGGGCCGCGTTTGAAAGCGTACTCGGCTATCTCGACGAGCGGCATGCAGCGCAGGTTGCTGCTGGATTAACTTCGCCTTCCGGCAAGGACGCCGGAAAGTGAAGCAGTCGTACACAGAATCTGCATACGTACGCGTACGTGTACTACATGATGTACAAGTGCTGTATGTATCACGATCTTCGACAGAAGGCCCCTGGGGATATAAGGTTCTCAACCTACATTATGTACTTACGAGAACGCATACTCCAAACCCTTGTGCTATCTTTGCACTTCCATTCGAACACTAACCGAAATGCATGCCATCAACCTCAAGGTTACAACGCTGTCCGCATCTACGCGTAAGAGCAGAAAGCACCATCGTGCAAATAGATTACAATTAGAACCGAAATTCCAAACCAGAACGTCCATTTACGTATGCTGCATGCTATAGAATACATGAAAAATGCAGATAAATCCAGAGTATGTGAAGCATGTGTGTATACTTAACTCGTCTTTGTAGTGGCGAGAGTGTATATGAAGGAAAGAAGGAAGATTCTATGGGGGATATGTAGTGAATAGAAAGATACAATAGAAAGGAGGAAAAGACGACGTTCGAATCGTAGTCCCCGTTCCAGAAGAAGAGAATAATGAGATACGTGGCGCGTTAATACGTGGAGCAGAGCGAGCATTCAGAAGTCGTAGATCATCACATACTCGCCAGTCAAGACGGGGCGTAACAAATGAATAGAAAAGAAAGTGAAAAGAAAAGGTATCCGGAGATGATGAAAGAACGGGGGATGAACCGTCCGGACACTCTAAAAGCAGGCGTCACGGCGCACCTCGCTCACTCACGTCACAATCCTCACCACACACGTCCCCCCGTCCTTCAACAACCCCACTGGGCCCTCCGCACCCCTTCTGAACACCTCCGGCGCCTTATCAAAAGGCACTGACTTCCCTCCAGCACCGGCACCGTCCTCGTCTACACCGTCACCCGCCCACGGTTTGATCCACCCCTCCTCAACCATCCTCACCACCGCGCCCAACGAGTCTCGCACGTCCTCGCCCTCATAGTCCACGTCTGCCGCCACGCTCACCCACGCGTAGTTGACAGTCCTCTTCGGTGCCTTTGGTCTCCCGCGCCATGAGTTGCCTCTGCGCAGGACCGACCCGAGGCTGTCTTTACTTGGGGACGTCAATGCGAGACTCGTAGACGACTTCGTGGGGCTGACACTTCCACTCCGCGTGCGCGATTTGGAGCGGTTCGTTGCAGACCTCGACATGGAACGGAACCCAGAGCGCAGGGTGTCTTGAGCGGTTGGAATAGGTTTGGCGGGGGTGTCTCCGACGAGTGTCGTGAACTGCGTGAGCACAAGCGCCTTGTGGTTCGCTCTTGAACTCGCTCTCGACAACAAATTTGATCCTGTTCCCGAAACCGAGGAAGAAGGTGCATTGGACGGTGTGTTAGAGTCACTTGGAGAGTGTCGTGTGACGTCTTGTTCGGGGTCAGCTAATAGTAGTCGTCGACAGGTCTCCCAAATCTCGGTACCACCGACGGTGTCCAGCACGACGTCAAACGACCGACCGTCCTCCGCCATCCTTTCCACAACCTCGAGTGGTGCACCTACACTGATCTCCTCGGAACCCCACGCTTGCAATCGCGCCTCAAGCCTGTCGAAGCGAGTCTGCCTGGGTACGTTCTTCCCTTTATCGACGCCTTTCCCCTTGTCTTTCGACGGACTCGCACTTGACGTGGACATGTGCTTCTTGGCTATGGGCGTGGCACTATCATCCCCATCGTCGCTGTCACCCTCGTTCGTGTCGTCTCTCGCAGCCGAGTCAGGTACCTGCACCGACACATGCACGCCTCTCCTCGCCAAGATCTGCACGGCAAGTGCGCCGATCCCGTCGTGGCCGTGTAACACAAGCGCGTGAAGTTGCCTCGCCCGCCCATCATCAATCGTAGGTCTTGATTTCGTGGGTGCTATGACGTCTTGGCAGGTGCGTATCGCCCGGTGTGCTGGAAGAGCACAAAGAGGGAGGAGCGCAAGTTCCTCGATCGTCATGTTCATAGACGATATGAGGTCTCTGTGCAGTTGCGCGAATGGATGAGGGTTCATTTGACTGGGCAAGGATTTGGAACGGACGTGCGATCTCCGCTGTTGAGGAAAGAGGGTCGTAGGGCGAGAAAGTGGCTGTGGTGCGCGGTGCACGCGGTGTCGTTCTATTACCACGAACTCTGCCAATGCCCCACTCTGTTTGTACAAAAGTTTATGTCAACGATTTGTTATAAATAGACCGGTAAACACGATGAAAACACACCTTGCGTACATCCAAGAGCCCAATGACCCAGTCATTCTTCTTGCACACATCGCCCTTGACCTCCCAGCCACACTCAACTACTTTCCCAACAAGACTCCGACCAGGTATAAAGCCCAATCCCTTACTTCCACTCCCGTTTCCCATCTTCTCGTGTACAATCAGCGAGTCTAATGCGTCTAATCCGACCGCGAACACCTGCACCAACACATAACTCGACGGAACGTATGACGGTGGGGGTATATGCGACAAGAACGCCACAGGCAGCGGTAGCGAGTCCAATAAATGCGCCGGCGTTGCGTCCTTGCCTTTCCCCTTCCCCTTCCCTATATGCACAGGCAGCTTCAATGACAAGGTGAACGAAAAGTGTCTTCTCTTCTTCCGTCCGTCGGCTCCGCCATTCTGCTCTGCCGCTCCCCGCGTTACTTCCACCGTCGCCATACTCGTCTGCGCGAGACCCATCCTGACCAAGTCGATCTTGCCGTCTCCTGTCTCTGCTTTCCCGTTACTTGAATACGCCGCACGAGGCAAGGTCAGTCCGCTGTATCCCTGGGGAGTCGACGACTCTGCTACCATCGGTGTGGGTGTCGGAATGGAATGGGTGGGTAGGTTCTGCGAGAACGAGAAGACGGTAGGGGATATGCTTCGTGATAGCCTTCTTGTATGCGAATATGATCGCCGCGGGGATCCAGTCACTTTCGACACCGCATACGCGCGTAACCTTGCATCTGGGTTCTCTGCACCTTCGTCGCTCGAGGACATGGACGACTCCTTCGCGGACCGTAAAGACTTTGATCTCGACGCTGTACCTAATGGACTGGGTGTGGCCAGCATCTTTGTCGGACTCTCCGTGAGATATCGCTCGCGTGGTTCTTCTGGTACCGGCGATGGTGCGCGGCTTGGTTCAGTACTGCTCCCTGTTGGCGTAAGGTCACTGTACTCGCTCTCATCTTCCTCTAACAACGCCGACATCCGCCCTCGACTCGATCTGCTACCCCTCGACCTACGACTGCGTCTCCTGTGTTCTGAAGATTTGGCGGGTGGTGGGTAGGACCGGCCGCCTTGTTGAAGTGGTCTGGAGGGCGTGATGGACGACGGTAGCCCTCCAAACTCTTGAGGTGGCAGCAGCCGTCGGGGGACATCGCGTGGAGAGTCCGACTGAGCTGTGATGGCGGGGGCGAGCCACCTGACCTCCTTCGCCCAGTCCTCGTCGGTATACGACGCCCGCCGCAACTCCTGCTTCGACCGCCGCCGCGTCGCCGCCAGTGGTCGGGGTGGAGCACGGCCCGCCGCCGTGGCTTGTGGTGAAGGTGATGACGTGGGGACAGAAGGGGAAGACAGAGACCTCGTGTGGGACCGTGCGATGGTTACGGTCTCCACCTTCGAGCTGTAGTCTGAGGTGAGCGGAGTTGTAATCCTTGTCGAGACTGATACGCGTGACATTGAGCTTTGTTCTGAGCCGACGGTCCCGCCAGCTGAGGATGATGATGTGGTGGACAGCAGGGACTCTGAGGATGTGGTTCGGGACGAGTTTCTTGTGTCGGGCTGCTTCGATTTGAGGGAGGATTTTGAGAGGACCTTTGGCAAGGTCGAGGTCGAGAGGGCCTCGGCTATTGCCCTCGGGTCTATCAGCATTGCCGCGGACGTACGTGAGGTGCGGGGAGAGACGTAGAGTGATTGTCGAGGTGTGTAGAAGACTTCGTCGTCCGAGTCCGAGACCTCGGTGGAATTGGCCGAGGAGGACTGGCCGCTACTGCCCGTGCGGGAGCGAGTCTTTGACGTCTTTGACGAGGGACGCTGCTTGGGATCGGTGGACTGGTGGGAGTGGTAGCTCGATGGAGGCGTGGACGTCGCGGAGACCGAGAATTCAAATGTGCGATCTGTGGCGGGGTCCGTTATCGTATGCGATGACGCGATGGACTTGGACATTGATCGCGAAGAAACGTAGCTCTGCGTGTGTGCCATTGACACATCCTGCTCCCAACAAATCAGCTCGTGCACACCCCCCGACAGTCGTACTCACCTCGAAATCGCTGTGCACCCGCTCCTTGCCTGTCGACACAGATGCTACCTCCGACAATGGTCGCGCCCCGCTCTCACGCGATCCCCTCGACGACGACGAAAAATAGCCAGACTCAGAGTCTGGCGCCGACACAATAGACCGGGTGTATATTTGCTGTTGCTCGTCTGACAACCCCACTTGCTGGGCCGTGGCTGCTCGAAGCAGTTCGTGCTTCGTGGAGTGGTAGTCTTTGTTCGCGGGGAAGCTGTAAGATTGGGACGGCCTGCCGAGGATGGACTGGAGGATGGTGGGTTTGGTCATCGTACGACGACGACAAAGCAGACGTCGAGGACGTGAGGAACGATGAGCATGCCACGTTCCCGTTGTTGCCGAGAGCAGCCTCAGCCACCCACCACGTTCGCACAGTAGATGGGCGCTAAATCCAAATCTTTTGACGTCAGCCCCGATTGGGATGCGCGAGATCGCCGTCCACTGCCTGCAAATCCCGAGAACGCTGCTTGGGTCAGATAGCGAAGACAAAAGAGCAACAGACTATTTTTCTGTCATAAAACAAACCAGCCAGCGGAGGTCTAACCTAATCGTATTTATCCTGGCCACACCATTTATACGCCTGTTCGGCGGCTCATCCAATTTCTCGACCCACCTGAACACTGCATTCCACTTGCCAACTATCGTTTCGCAATTTCAGTCATTTCAAAGTGAGAGACACCCGTCTCACGCACAGCATCACACGTGTAGATGCGAATAACTCTAGACCTCCATGAAGAGAGATAGCGATAGAAAGATACAGCGTAGCATTTGCTGCGCGATACCAATGGGTGTATACAGCACCTGTATATACAACAACACCTTAAAAGAACTTCCCGAAATCATACTCATCACCTCCACCTCCACTACTCGCGGGTGCTGCGCTCTTCTTCGAGGGCGCATTCGCAGCCTTTTTCGCCGCAGGGGCTGCGTTGCTGGTAGACTGCGCCTTTGCTTTCGGGACCTTGGTCGCGGTTTTCAGTGCTGACTTCGCCGGCGCAGAATCAGTTTTGGCTTTTGCGAGAAGTGAACCAGCCTTGCGAGCTTGCTTCGTGTTTTTGGGTTCGGCGGAGAAGGCGACCTTCTTGGTAGGTCGTGCATCGGCGTCCTTGACAGGTCCACGTTTGCGCTTCGTTATCACTGGTTCTGGTTCTTCGTCCTCGTCATCTTCGCTTCCATCGTCCTCCTCTTCCTCATCTACATCCTCCTCATCCTCCTCGTCATCCCCGTCAGCATCGACGCTCTCGCCCTCACCCTCATCCTCGCTCTCGTCGCCCTCACTGTCCTCGTCTCCTGCCCATTTCGCCTCTACTGTCAGCTGCCGCTCGTCCGTATCCAGAGCCTTCAGTTTCACGAGACCGGTGCTGGCTCTGAGCTCCTTCCTTGTCGGCAAGGTCGCTAGGATCTTCTCATCGCCAGCGTACAAAGCAGCTAAAGCCTCGTTCGTTTCGCTCGAAGCAGCGGAAGGGGCAGGTGGCGTGGTGTATCTCGGTAACCTGCCCGTACTCCAGTCACGGAGGACGATACGCGAGGCACCAGCAATGTCCAATACACCGCCCTACATCGTAGTTACCAGCATCAGCACGGATAAATTGGATCAAAAAGAATAAAAACGCACCTTTTTAATTAACCCACTAGCACGAGCAAGCGCGCGAGAGAACGCCTCAGCATCATTCTGCGCAAACGCAGGCAAGTTGTAGAAGAGCATCAGATCTTCTTGAGTTGCGCGTGAGACGATATGGTGGACTACATAACCACAGAACCGATACAGTATGTTAAAATTCGGGTCGTACAAGGACATAGAAAAGCATGGACGTACCAACGGGCTCAGGGTCTTTCAACCGTTCAATTCTCCCCTTATTCCTCACAAGGATATCTCTCGCCCTGATGGCTTGGATAGAGTCTGCACTCTGCTCTGGGACGTGCTCCCACGAGTAGCCCGGAGTGTCGATAACACGAATCTGCTTGCCCTCAATCTCCATCGTAATCTCCTGCGCATGCGTAGTCGTCGTAGGTCCGTCTTTAGACGTAGACGAGCTAAGCTGGTACACGGACAGTGCGGTTTTTCGCAAGAGGGAGTTGACCAATGAGCTCTTTCCGGAGTTTGTGAAGCCAACGACGGCGACTGTGAAGGGCTTGTCTGCGGAATGGGATTGGGACCATTGCCCAAGGAGGGAGAGGAGGGCGTCGAGGCCGAGTGCGTCATCTGCGCGAGCTTTCCCTTTCCCTTTCGAAGGTGTTGATTCGGTAGACGGGAGGAAAGCTGATGCAGAGCGGAAGAGTAGGGTTGGGTGGGAAGAGCGGAGGTGGGAGGACCAGGAGGAGACAACCTCTCGAGGTGTTGCGTCTATGGGAAGGCAATAAATACGCCTCGATATTGGAATACGAAGCAGAGTACGCACCAATTTTGTTCAACACAAACAGCAGGTTCTGTCCCTCCTTCGCCTTCACTAATTCTGCGAGGTGTTGACTGTGGTACGCCAAAGGATCACGAGCGTCCAATACTTCGACGACGACGTCCGCGTCCTCCAGTACCTCCTTCAGCGAACCAAGCTCAGACTCCACCACATTCACCTCCTCCTCTGCCTCCTGATCCGCATCGGCCACAGCCGCAGCTTTGCTCTGTCTGCTACTCCCTGCGGCACGAACTGTATTTACGCCTATGTACCCACCAACATCCGAGCCCTCTCCGTCGGACGCCTCGTCTTCGGCATTCTCAGCAGTAGCAGCACCAGCCTTCAAGGCCTTCTTCTGTTCTTTCTTCAACTGCTTGGCTTCCTCAGCCTGTCGTCTCTTCTCAGCGACCTCCGCAAGAATTTGGTCCTTGTACGGGAAGTTATTCGGGATACCAGGATCCTTCTTATGCTCTACATGTCACAAGATTGTTAAAAAGAGTGACTAAAGCTTTCAGGGACACTAGCACGTACTAGACTTCCACTGAGGATTCTTCTTCGTCTCTTTCTTCCTCTTCTTCCTAGTCTCAGCGGCCTTGTGCTTAATTTTCTCTCGCTGGTTGGTCGTGCCACGTCTGCTCGTCTCTGCGTCGTAACATATCAATAGCTGCACTCGGTATGAATGTCACACACGTTTGGCTTACTCTTGCGTATCCGAGGCATGGTAGGAGTAGGTGAAGAAGTAGTCGAAGAGTAAGAACCAATCACAAGACGCGAAGCCGAAATTTAGATATCCCGAAAAGGCAAGTCTCCTCAAAGCTATGTTTCAGACGTTTTGCGTTGTTCAACTTACCAAAGGACAAAATATGCGGTGACATCCAATGCAGACAGTTTTGTTCGAGGATACAATAATATTACGATCATAATACAATACATCCAGCGGAATGGCGGGTAACGAGGGGGCCACACAGGAATTACGAAACATACATACCTCCGGACGATGTGCGCTTCATACGCGACAGGCGGTGTTCATAAAACCTTCGGTGGCTGACACGAGTTCCGCATAGAGCGTTCTCCTGCGACCGCGGCTGCGCTTGGTTTGTACACGAGGGAAAGCGCACCATGCCACTTGTCACGTCCCTGATGAGCAGGCCATAGCCGGTTAGCGATTTACCATACATTACCTCTGGGATCAGCGCCCTCGTACAGGGATCACACCACAAGGGGCAGCTCTTGTCCTCAGCGCGTTTTGGTATTGAACATTGATACTTGCACCACAGGCACCTTGCAGGTAATTAACGGCGATTTGCCCTTGATGTGTACTTGAGAATATTCGATGCGAGGAAACATTCAGGTAGCAACGAGATTACAGGAAAGTTCGGCGAGGCGATACGAAGAGCAAACTTGAGACAACTTGGGTTTTTGTGCTATTTGAACGATATTGCAGACTGGAATCTTCATGCAGCAGGAGAAAATTTAGGATACTTGAGGCAACACGGCGTTCTGCGGCCCTTCCTCTGGACGCTCTTCAGAAATTTTGCGACTTCTCCACTTCGCTTTCACCCATTGACCGCCGGGGCAAGAGGCTCCTCAACAGGCAGCAACAAAGAAACAAGCAGGTCAGTCAGCACCAAGGCTCACCCTTCACCAACGGGGCTCGCCAGCTGGAGGCACTGAGGATGGGGCATCGTAATCCCGAGCACGTGCTGGGCTGCTGCCACGAGGAGGGCTTCTGGAGTAGCTCCTGCGCCTCCGGTAATCAGGCGAGTAACGGCTGCGAGGGGCAGGACTGCGACGGTCACGCCAATCCCTGTCCCTCTCCCTTCCATAGTCTCTGTCTCTATCGTCTCTGTCGTACCGGCGGGAGTAAGGGTCGCGGTCGCGGTCACGGTCGCGGCGATCACGGTACGAGTCGCGATAATCGTCGTAGCGGTCATCACGGCTACTGTACGTGTCGCGACCACGACGGCGACGATGACCCATGTATTCACCCGGAGTTGGAGCGTGAGGCCTATCTGTGATAGAGTAGTCCACTCGGATGCGACGACCATTCAATTCCTAAAGCTCCCAGTCAGATGGAGTGGCAGATGAGCATATATCGATGTACTTACAACACCGTTGAGCTCTTTGATGCAGCGTGTGGCCTCCTCGACAGTAGACATGGTTATGAAACCAAAGCCTCTGGACCGGTCAGACTGCTATAGGTCGGATTCAAAGAGAATACGCGTTACGTTTTACAAGAATGACTCACGCGCTGATCATAGACAATCACCACCTTTTCAACACGACCGAAGCGACTGAACTCTTCATCGAGGTCGCGCTCGACTGTACGAATGCTAAGACCGAATACACCAAGTACGTTGGTGGGGTTAGGCGCCTATATTGCCACGTTAGTACTGCGGGCAGGTGAAAGACATGAGGCGACTAACGATGGGCGCGTGGGTGGGCTTTCTTGACGGCGGAGACGAGCGGCGGTAGCTTGATTCTCTAGCAGGGCTACGCGAACGCGAACGACCCCGGGCAGGAGGAGGTGGTAAGTCCCTCTCGCGGCTCTCTGACGAAGCAGGAGGTGCGGCGGGTGGCGCCTCAGTGTATGCCTCTGTGTAGGGGTCGACGGGAGCGGGAGCAGCGTCACTGTACTGCATGATCACAGGAGGTCAGAGCGCGTCGTACACAGACACGTCGGCGTCGAGATGGACGTTGCGGACAAGAAGAAAGGAGTCTCACTCACCATGACCGAGGGCGGTGGTTGAAAACGTTGGCGTTATTTGGCGCTGTTTGCACGTGCCGAGGGTGGGCAGTTTAAGCACAGAAGTTCGATCTCCGCGAGTGTCCGCTTCAAATTCAGACGCTCAAACCTTATTCTGCAGACCTTGCCAGTTCTTCAGCCACTCGTCACATCCGTCGTTACCCAAGATCCATATCCGCAAGTCCCGGCCACAGCAAGATGGTGAGCTCGCTGTTGCTCTCGTTATGCTTCTATAGTTGCTGAACACTGTCTCCGGAATTCATAGGGTATCGATATCGTCAAGCACCACGTCAGGAAGGTCAACCGGACGGCCCCCAAGAGTGAGGATCCTTACCTCCTCTTGCTTGTGAAGGTGCGTCTCTGCATACGGGCCCTATATCGACAGGACACTCATATAACGTTCAGCTATACCGCTTCTTGGCTCGTCGCACCGATTCCGCGTTCAACAAGGTCAGCATACTGCTCGGGATTTTGATTCGAAACCTAAGCTAAAGGATACGCAACATAACATAATACAGACCATCCTCCACCGACTCTTCCTCTCCAAGATCAATCGCCCTCCCATCTCTCTCTCCCGCATTGTGAAGGAGACCTCGGATGCCTCCGAACGTGACTCCAAGATCATCGTAGTCGTTGGAACTGTTACCGACGATGTTCGCCTCCTGGAAGTCCCCAAGCTGACCGTTGCCGCCCTTCGCTTCACCAGTGCCGCCAAGGAGCGCATTCTCAAGTCTGGTGGTGAGACTATCACTCTTGATCAGCTCGCTCTCCGTGCGCCTACCGGTTCCAACACCATCTTGCTGCGAGGGAAGAGGAACAGCCGTGAGGCCGTAAAGCACTTCGGCATGGGCCCTCACAAGAACAAGAAGCCCTACACGACCTCCAAGGGCCGCAAAGTACGTCTCTCCTCTTCGATCATTGTTAAAAATACTAATGCTCTGTCATAGTTCGAGCGGGCTCGTGGTCGCCGAAAGTCGCGTGGTTTCAAGGTCTAAACGTACCTTCAAAAACCCCGTGCGACCGATGTTGCTCGAGATGCAACGAGGGGACATATGCTGGAGGCAATGTCACCTTGTGTGGTATGGGTGGCTGCAGTTTTTCTACGATTATTATATGCGAGAGCTTCCACTCAATTGTGATGTATGCCTTGAACCCGGTCAAATTGTCAGCCTTGGCGGCCTCGATGACGTGTACCGTCCTGCCTTGTAGCAGTGACTTATGATTCGACTGTAAGTGAATTCGTTGATGCAGTTCATGATTAGGTTGCTATCGCGGTACATTGTGTGTGCCAGATGACGCTATACGGAGCTTGGTACGTGTGCGTGGTCGTGAGTTGAGAGATCGTTCGTGAAGATTATGCGTCACATCGAAGTCTTTGAACGAGGTATGTATCAAATACTCAGCACTCGTGTCTCAATCCTCTGCTTTGACGGCTAAGTACAACGTTGCTGGCCCACAGACCTACGCAGTACGCATACAGCCCCTTGTCTGTATTAATTTATAGCTGTTGTCCTTCAATGTTTTACTTAACTACACCTCTTTCAGATCTCTGTATTCCTGGGCCTACGCTTGCAGCAGTCTTCCTTCTCGGAGTTATGATTCTTTATGTCACATAGAAGAAGAGCAGCGTTCGATTTCAACTGTCTAAGAGTGTCTATCGCACGCGTAGCAAGTACGTCCATGCATGGAAACAAATATTTTATGTTCCTGTGGCCTTTATTTTCAGATGTGTTCGGTCTGGATTGTCCGTGCAGGTCTTTCAGGCACGGCATTTCAGCCAGGGCCGTTTCGATAACTGGATTCATTATTGCGTGATAATCCATATTTAGACCACTTATCACGATATACATGTGGTCGGTCGCCACTAACGTCGATATGGTTGCTTTCCAACGCGCAGATACTGCAAGACAAGGCTGGCGCCCGAGATAGAAGCATATGTACAATCACTCACAACATTCACTGATACGGATCCGTCATTGGAGGTAGGTTTGTCAGGTTATAGTAGCGCGCAGAGTCATATTCAACTTGCCTTCCTACTACAACCATTATGGAGGTCTGGAGGTGGTCACAAGTTGTGTTGACGAAGGAATTGAACGCGGAGGTCCAAGGCCACCACTCACGAAAAAGGTATGTCTTATTTCAAGGCGCCCGACGTGTGTCGTTGGACATATTCTTCGCCTGCTGACGCGTCTTCCATCCGTTAGCATTTGGCTCGACGAGAGAATACTTCCCGCATACGTTGCGGCAGTATCTTTCCTCGTCCTAGCTATTCAGGCTGTCGTTCATACGAAACCTGTACAAAAGCTCTTCAAGAGCACTTCCCAGCAAGATGCTCAGCCTCAAGGTACCTGGTTGAGCAAACGCGGAGGGCCGGTGATATTCGCGTTCAAACTTGTTAGGCTGGCCATTGTTGTTGCGGTCTTTGTTGTGACCCTAGTCTCTTCCTTTGGCTCCGGCTGGCATTGGTATTCATCGGTTTTAGCATCAACTTTAGTAAGGCTCCCTTCTTTCGCACCAAATCATGCGCTGAACCGCCATCAATTATAGGGATACGCAATCCTTCTCGGCGTTTTCAACGTTTTCACGCTCGCAGCAACCGCCCTCACCTTTTCCTTCCACCTGACGCTCGTCACTTTGGGCGTGTTCATCCTCTATGCATATCGGGATGTATGGCCACTCATGACATTCACGCTTTCCCCCGCTGATGGTGCGGAAGGATCGCTGTTGTGGACCAAAGTCATATTGGTCACGTTGGCTGCGGTAGTGCTACCAGCTTTTGAGCCGTATCCCTATATCCCTGTCGACTGGGCGGTACGTTATGTCTGCTTTCTCACACTGTCACGATAACGAGCGAGTTCCTACCAGGATCCATTCCCTGTGGCCAACCCAGAGCAAACTACTTCACTCTTCAATTTCTTGCTGTACAACTTTTTGGATCCTCTCATTTATAAGGCATCGCGTACCGAGCACCTTGGTATCGACGAACTCCCTCCGTTGGCCGACTACGATGCCGCGAAGAACCTACTCAAGCGCAGCTACCCGGTGAGTGACGTTACTTGGCCCTACCATGGTGTCTTATCTAACGACTAGAACAGCGACTCGATCCATTCGCCGGTGCTCCGAAGCGCAATCTCTTCTGGGGCTTAATTATCATCTTTAGACGTTCACTAATTTATCAGACAATTTGTCTGTTGCTGTTGGTATGGAAGTTCTCGTCGTGTGCTCCGTCTGCTTCATGTTCACCTGCTTTTAGGGACTGTCAGTCATAGCTGGCCCCATTGGTACTAATCGACTCCTTACGTAAGTGTAGCTTCTGCAGATTCTCGGTCATCCTAAAACGCTTTTGAGCAGATATCTTGAGAATGGGGGAGAGGGTGCCCTGGTCAAGCCCTGGGTTTGGATTCTGCTCATTGCCTTGTCACCTATGGCTTTCTCTGTCCTCTTCCAACTGTACATCTTCCTCTCGGTGAGCAGTTCCTCCTTGTACCGTGTACGTTTAACGCTGACCAATGTAACTCAGACCGGTTCGCTCGCTCGTGTGGAAGCTATCATCACTTCTTTGGTCTTCGACCATGCCCTGCGTATCAGGTTGAAGGCGGAGGCTAGCGAAAGCAAAAGTGGCTCTGCTACAGCGAGTGCAGCCAATAGCGCACCGGGTAGCCCGAAGGACCAGACTCAAGAGCCTGCTTCTGCTGATGACGATGACGACGAAACCATTCACTCTCGCTCTGCCACTGCTGCCTCTACTACCACTACCGCCACGGCTGCGACTAGCTCTACGGCGACTGTCGTCTCTCCCAAATCTTCTCAGAGCAACTCAGTGGACGCCAAAAAGTCCGGTTCCGTGCCGCCCGCTCAGACGGCTCAGACTAAGAAGAGTAACGTCGTTGGCAAGATCAATAACTTGGTGACCAGCGATTTGGATAACATCACTCGTGGGCGTGATTTCCTGTTTCTTTGTACGTGTTTTGTCACGGTTCTTTGGTCTACGTGACTTACCGCGGGTATTGTCAGTCTTATCCGCTCCGCTCCATGTCTCTCTTGGCATGTGGTTCCTGTATGTTGTCCTTGGATGGAGGTAAGGTGTTAAGTGACCTACATCCTCGGTCATAAAGCTCACTGCTCTTGACAGTTCGTTCGTTGGTTTAGCTGTCATGATTGCTCTCTGTCCGGTGCCGGCAAAAGTAGCCTCTTTGACCAGCGGAGTACAAAAGCACAAGATGCAAGCAGTGAGTGTCACCATTTGCCACTCGTACGAGCACGACTGAAAATGATTGAATCCAGACCGATGGACGTGTACAAAATGTTACTGAGAGTAAGGAGATCCCACGAGCGTAGAAGAGATTGATGCTCACTTCGAGTCATATATACAGTGATGAGCGTTTTGCGCATGGTCAAGCTTTTCGGCTGGGAGACACGTGTCAAGGAAACTATAGCAGAGAAGCGTGAAGAAGAGCTCACATGGGTTTGGAAACGCAAGTTACTCGGAGTCATTAACGACTGTGCGAAGTACGTCCGGAAGTCGTTAGCTCACACCATGCAATTCCGCTGCTGAACTTGTTCATAGTTACACTATCCCTCTCGTGCATATGGTAGTAACCTACGCCGTCTTCGTGAGTATTCTTTGCTCTGTTATTGTGACGTGACGCTCAACCAATGATTGCGTAGACGATCGTGCAAAAGCGGACTTTGACTGGTGCGCCCCGCTCGATGCCGTCTTTGTTCCTCAGCTGATACCGTTCATAGCGTCGATTGTATTCTCCTCTATGACTGGCAAGTCTTTACCGTGTTGCATTATCGACATCTGTGAATTCTAACACCGGCATTAGCCTTTAACATGATTCGTTCGCAGATGTTCAGAATTTTCGGCTTGTTGCCAGGGTTGATTACAGGTGCGCTATAATCAGTGGATTCGGTTGGAAAATTTACTAACTTTGCTTGTTCAGCGAACGTTTCGCTTGGACGTGTCGCAGACTTCTTGTTCAATGTGAGAATACGGTTGTACGCACTCGGCCGATCGCTAACAACTGATATAGACGGAGCTGCTCGACGCATACACCGAAGAACCTGCTGATTCAGTAATAGCCGACTCATCCGCAGAACACTCTGACGAAATTGGTTTCGGGAGATCTACATACTCATGGTCTAATGAACCATCCGACGGTACCCTGACCCCATCCAAACAGTCATTCCGCCTCCACATAGACAATGAGCTGATCTTCAAAAAGGGAGCCTTCAATCTCATTATTGGACCGACAGGATCCGGCAAGACATCTATGCTCATGGCTTTACTCGGGGAGATGCACTACATCCCGAGTGGACCGGAATCGTGGAGAAATCTCCCCAGAGCCGGTGGAGTCGCATACGCAGCTCAGGAATCATGGGTACAGAACGAGACCATCAAGGTGAGTTTAGAAGCTAATATATGAGGAACTGCGGCTTCAATCATGCTATAGGAGAATATCGTGTTTGGCTCGCCTTATGATGAGCAGCGTTACAAAAAAGGTTGATACGCATCTTCTCCTCTTGTTGACTGTTGTTAACATGCTTGCAGTCATTCATCAGTGCGCCTTAACCCGCGATCTTAGCCTTTTCGAAGCTGGAGATGCTACTGAAGTCGGTGAGAAGGGGCTGACGCTTAGGTGCGTCTATGACGCAAGCGAATTCCTTAATACCATCACTGACTTATACGTAACCTACCCTATATCAGTGGAGGCCAAAAAGTAAGTCCCTTTCATTTATTCATGCCCATGCAGAGATGTCCTAAACAATGTAATTCTTTAGGCCCGTATCACCCTTGCAAGGGCGGTCTACTCCAAGGCAGAGATTGTGTTGCTAGACGACGTATGTGGCCCAATAATTCGGCATAGATAGTGATGTTGACATGATCCTGCTAGGTTCTTGCGGCATTAGTGAGCTGAATGTCTAGTCCGACCGTGAACGCTACTGATGTCCCACGTAGGACGTACACACGTCGCGATGGATAGTGGACAAATGCTTCAAGGGCGATTTACTTCGTGACCGCACTGTAATCCTTGTCGTAAGTGGCACGGAGCTCAGGATTTGATGACGTGCTTCATCTTTGTTTTACAGACCCATAATGTCGCAATGGCCGGACCTTTGGCCGATTTTGTGGTTTCGCTTAACACAGACGGCCATATCGTTAGCCAGGGATCGGTCAAAGAGGCTCTTGCTAAGGATGCAACGCTGGCGCAAGAGGTGAAACATGAAGAGGAGACGATTGAACTAGAGGAAGCAGAAGAAGACAAGGCTGACGAGTCTACCGATACCAAGAAGGGACAGCTTATCGTTGCAGAAGAGATCGCTGTTGGACGTATCAGTTGGCCGGCGTGTGAGTGAACTGCCCGTCTTTGTGAGATCAGTTCATTAACAACTCCTCTCAGTTAAACTCTTCCTCCATGGCCTGGGCGGCCGCTTCGCGCTGTTCTTCTGGTTCAACTATCTCACAGGCGAGGGTTTGTCGGATATTTTCGACGTACTTGAAATCTGGTGGCTTGGATACTGGGCCCAGCAATACCTGCACACTGAGCCCTCGAAGGTCTCTGCTGCCTTGTAAGATATCTATCACGCGCTGCCTGGACGGTAACTGATTACGCGTCATAGCTATCTGTCAGTCTACTCGCTGTTAGTTCTTTGCGTCATAGTTACCCATACGTGGGGTTATCTGAGCTACACTATTGGCTCGCTGCGCGCATCGAGAACTATCCACGCTCAGCTCGTAAAGTCCTTGATAGGTTGCACATTCAGGTGAGTACATCGGACGTTAGTGCGAGGAGGTTGAAGCTGATTCGCGAGTCAGATGGCTCGATGTCACTCCAGCATCCCGAGTCATTGCTCGTTGCACCCAAGATATCCAAGCCGGTATGTGTTTGTCCATCTCCCAACCATGGCATACACTTAACCGATTTTACAGTTGATGGTGACATTGTGCTCAATCTTGGGAACTTGAGTAAGTTATACCGTATTATTATCTGTCAGGTTCTAGAGGTCTAACGTGCCACCCATTTACATCTATTAGTCTCGGTCACCCTCACTATGATTGTGAAACTCTTCGCTGTTGTGTACTACACCCCAAGGTTCTTCTTCCCTGCGGTTGTAATTGCGATCATCGGGGGCTGGCTTGGCAATGTTTACATCAAGGCCCAGTTGTCCGTCAAGCGAGAGATGTCCAACGCGAAAGCTCCTGTGCTTGGTATCCTTGGTGGTGCAATTGCAGGTCTGAGTAAGTGAAAATCCCCTGTGAACAAAGACCCTACGTCTGATGTATTATATTAGCTTCCATTAGGGCCTATTCCGCACAAGACAACTTCAAGAAGAACATGATCTTCCGCATAGATCGGTATATTCGCGCCTCGAGGACCTTTTATAATCTCAACAGGTAGCTTTTCCCAGTGCGATTGCTTCTTTTTGTAGCTGAAGCCGCTTTGTTTAGGTGGATTGGTGTGCGGATTGATGCACTATCCGCAGTCTTCACGTCCTCCCTGGCATTCTATCTCGTTTATGGCTCCGGCGCATATACATCTTCCAGTATTGGTTTCATCCTGTCGATGGCTAGTAAGTGAACTTGCTTCAATTGTAAGCACCTTGAGCTAACCTCGTATAGGCAGCTTTAGTGAGCTCATCCTCTGGTGGGTCCGAATCTACAACGATTTCGAAGGTGTGTAACTTGTGTTTGCGCGTCCTACATATACGCTGACACTCCTGGCCATCAGTAAGCGGCAATAGGTTAGAAAAAACATTTTCTTGTGTATTCCTCTGTTGATCTGATTGTCTTTCTGCATAGTCTTGAGCGCATTCAGCAGTTTATCGACATCGAGCAAGAGCCGGAACCGAAAGATGGTGGCAATCCTCCCGCATACTGGCCTGCAAGCGGGAAGCTTGAAGTGGAGAAGCTCACCGCTCGATACTCTCCTGTGAGTCGCTGAATGATATACTACCTATGCTCCATATCTTATGTCTTTTCCAGGATGGTCCTAAGGTTCTGCAAGACGTCAGCTTCTCTATCAAAGCAGGAGAAAGAGTTGGCATAGGTGCGTATATCGAGGTCTTCTATGACTAATGTACTAATACGGAGTTGACAGTCGGACGCACTGGTTCTGGAAAGTCCACGCTCACACTTTCCCTTCTTCGCGCCATCCATACTGAAGGGAAGGTGATTTATGATGGAATTCCAACCGACAATCTTAATCTGGACGCCCTTCGTTCGAATGTTACCATTATTCCCCAAGTGGTATGTCTTTTGCATGTTGTAATGAATCTTCGAACACTTACTCAATCAATATAGCCTGAGCTGCTGGGCGGAACTCTCCGCCACAATTTGGACGTCTTTGGGCAATACGATGACGCAACGCTCAATGACGCTCTACGCGCTGCTGGTCTTTTCTCGTTGCAACGTCTTTCGGATGAGAACAGAATGACACTCGATACCGAAATTGCGAGTGGCGGTGGCAACTTGTCTGTGGGCCAGAGACAAATCATTGCTCTAGCTAGAGCCATCGTTAGACAAAGCAAGCTGCTTATCTTGGACGAGGCCACATCCGCTATCGGTGAGATGTTTTCTGAACCATCACCTACATACAGAATCTGATCGCCGATTGTATAGATTACGAAACCGATGCTGTCATTCAAGAGTCCCTCCGACACGAGCTCAAGAACGATGTTACGGTTATTACCGTGGCCCACCGTCTTCAGACAATCATGGATTCTGACAAAGTGGTAAGCCTTCCGGTGCTTTGAGATCTGGTCGGGCGTCGCTGAATGCATGAACAGATGGTTCTTGATGCCGGGAAACTGGTCGAATTCGATAGCCCTCAAGAGCTACTCAAACGCGAGAGTCTTCTCCGTTCATTGGTGGACGAGAGCGCAGATAAGGATGCACTGTACGAGATGGCCAGTGCTAAGGCTGCCACCAATCCTGCCTAAATGATATTATCCATGAATCTGCTCACATTTACCCGTATGTAATGTAGTAGTTAGTGACAATGTTTTGGACAATCGTTGGTTTACTACTACCGTGACGTGTTTACACGCAATCTTCATATCCACGCTACGAAACCCTCTAAAGAAGAACGAATAGAAGAAAAATAGAAATAAACCGTTTATTCTGCCTCCCGTACGCGTAGGAGTTCCTTGTATATATACACGACGTCGTGGCCAATAAAATATTTATGTAACGCTTCCTATTGGTCGGTTGCTAACGCTGCTGTATTGATGCGTTCGCCGATCGAGATCGGTCATAGAGGCGCTCGCGCCACAAAGTTGAGTGGGTACTGTTTTTGGAACACGACCTTTGACTGTGTACTACCACCAAGTGGACCTTCCTATCTAAGAGTTCATATATTCATCACACATCTTAAATTAAACTAATCGCTACGACAGGGTGAGCACGCTCCGAACCTGTGAATTACTGCAGTCCGTCAATGTTGACATAAGTAGCATTCAGGTTGATAGGTCACTTTCGAACGGGATGTTCATACCTCATCATACCTAAGTAATAGATTGCTGCTACTACCCTTTGAGGACAACTGGCCATCGATATCGCTCGCTTTGTGAGTTGATTCAGCATTCTGCTCGAAGCCTCGCTTGCACGCCTTCCACACTTCCCATATGGGCTTCTGAGGACCCCGCAAAAATGTTACGGGAGCGCAGAAGATTAACGACGGAATGGGCGGGATACCTTCTGTACAATCTCCTTTCATGTAACACGTGAAATCTAGGGCTTTCATGCGCATACGCCTAGTCGATCACCCTGTAAGGTACTTCTCTCGATTACAATCGGACATATACAACTCTGCTCATCTGATCATGATTGAATCAATAATACAGACGGAACAAAGTTCTTTTGAAGGGCCTGTGTTCTTGGAAATAGACCTTCCCTCAAAGCGAAGAAAACGTGGCCAATACCTCAACGGCAGTATTGCGGAAGAATCAATATCTGGGAGCTTACAGCCTCCGCACTACCTACTCACCGAGCTTAATCTCATCGTAAGGGTTTATCTCGCTCTTCTGCAGCTGCGTACTGAAGGCAGCAATACCAGACGTTGGGGTCCGTAGTACTCATGTCAAACGGCCTGTTCCATAGGCTATGTTCTAGGCTGAGCCTGTGCGTCGGCCAATCATCCAACGACGCATACGCAGCGAATCGCATGGAACGGTCTTAGTATACCACCAGATGTCCAGACAAAGCTTATCCCGGATGATCCTTTTTCAGGTTATGGGACATAGATGCATCGCAGGCACGCTCTATCATCCTGACCTGAGCCTGAGGGAACTACTAGTAGTCATTACTAGTTATTACGATTACGGTTGCCAGCGGGGTGCCAGTGAGTGTCATAATGCTATTTATTTTAAGCGTACCTATTCTTATATCTGGACTAATAGCTTCGTATTTTCTGCACATGCCAGTGAGGGTCCAGTAACCCACGAACATATTCCGCAGATTTCATAAAGTGAGTTCAAGACGCTTGCACACGTCTAGACCTCACTCGATATGAACAAATATTTGTTCACGGAGTGCGCAATGAGGTGCGCAACAGCACTCACTGCATCCTGTCTTCGGACACACCCTGGATTTCTTCCGGGCGATATCAGCCAGCTTTGTATAGCTTTACTCGGGTCCAGCTATCGATTCACAGTCGGCAGGTTGAGTGTATCACTTGCCTGGTTAGGGGCTCAAGCTCAAGGCCAAGGCCAAGGTCAGTTAGACTCAAGTGTTTGAGAGCCAGAACGCGCGTTTTTACGCGAGCTCAGATCATGCGGCGCGTGATAAAGTTAGGGGTCAGTCGATATTTTCGTAGCGATCTGTTCAGTGTGGCCTGTTGATTCATTTCAAGATCAGATCAACCAAGCAAATTTGTGCATCTCACTACATGTGCCAGAGTGAGGTTGCAATGCGGGGTAAGCTGCATATAACGCGCTCATACAGGGACGTACTATGTATCGATGCCTAGCGCGTGGGCTTAGTAGTACATGCTGTATTGTGGTCAGTCAGGTACGTTCATTTCACTCTCTTGGTCACGAAATGCCTCACGGATATGATTATTAGAGCTCCTCAGGCTGGAGACTATTGTTGGTATATGATCGTCGCGAGCGGAACTCGGTATGACATAGAGAAGTCTTGTATCCCTGAAAAGGCATGTCGGTCAGTCACCACTTAGTAAGACTTGTCTTACATCAAACTCAACTTACCAGTGACACGGTCAGCGCGTCTTTTGACAGTGTCAACCATTCGCACGACTGATGGCCTGCAGTTCAATGCTCTTTTCTGGAACACACGCACGTGTGTGTTGCCCAGTCTTGTCATTTCATCATCATAGATACGTCGAAGAACCCATACGCATATCGGAATGCATGCTCAGGTGAATTGCGCGATAGCAGAATTCGAAGTCAAGGCAAAGATTCACTACCGCTGTGCTATTGCACAGTAGTCCCCTCGGTAGCTCGGTGAAGGGTTTTTCCACCCGCAATGTAAGTGGGTACAATTGCTGCGTGTGTTCACCAGCAATATTGAAACCTCCCGAGGCAACCTTAACTGCGTCTCCATAGACCTTGTCTAGGCCCTCTTCACAGGAATCGCTTTGCGAATTGGTCAAACCACAAGATCATCGATCATCCGCCAGCCCTGCTGAGGCTAAAGACTACCAGTCGGTGGCGGCGGCGTCCCGAACACTTGCAGCATGTACGAGTCCGCTGATCATCGCTCGGGCCAGTGAACGGTTCAGATGTATCGGACTCGCGTTCTCGACCTAATACAGCAGTGTAACCACTGCAGCTTGTGGCCACGAATGACTTTCAAGTTGCCGCGGCGTTATAGTTGAACGAATAATCACGGTGGCTTTGAGTTTGTCGAGGTCGTGGCTTTGGCTTTGGCTTCGCATCCGAGCGTTAGAGTGTGAACGAGCTGACGATTCGTGGCTTCGCTTTCTGATCGTTCGACGGCCAGAGCTCTATGACGGAAATCGCGATAACATATCGACTTCATCCATTGAATTCCGTCGGAGCGCTGGGAATAGAGGATGCGGTCATGGGTGAGCTGGGTTCTTCCGTCGAAGGCACGCACAAGCAAGGAAGGAAGGTTCGAGGTGAGTTTCCGAGAGAATCGCGATCGATGTGGGACTACTTAAGTACTCTATTCGATTGACTGCTGTCTAGGTGAGCTGGATTCCCGAGCTCACTGGTATTTGCGAGGGGGATCGTCGTCGTTTGGCTAGACGTATGACTGAATGGAACTAGTATTTCATCGTCGTTGTCGTTCAACCCGGGCTGGACTCAGGCTACCTAGTACCCTCCAGACACTCGGAAAGACGAACATGACCGAGATAAGAGGGCAGTTCGTGGCGACCAGCCTCAAGGCTCTCAAATCCCCTTTTCTGCGTCATCAATTAATATTGCAGAGCTAAGTAGCCCAGAGTAGCCCTCGATCATCCATAGATGGCGCCCCATTGCCATCTATTGAGAGCATCACCCATTCTAACAATGATTTATGAC
The DNA here is from genome assembly GCA_037042295.1 of Irpex sp. Y119-03. Taxonomy (NCBI): domain Eukaryota; kingdom Fungi; phylum Basidiomycota; class Agaricomycetes; order Polyporales; family Irpicaceae; genus Irpex; species Irpex sp. Y119-03. The sequence goes on along the minus strand of JAXQKB010000947.1, from coordinate 231,245 downwards.
ATACCGTCTCATGTTGCAGCTGATCTTGCGACATACTCGTGTTACAATAGTACGCATCTACGGATCCTCATTGAACGCCACTAGTGTACCTCGAGGCTACAGCTCATACAGTACGGTAGATGATATACTCACCGTTTCTCCCGACGCCTTTCCAGAATGTAGACATGCTCAAGTATGCATATTGGTGGCTGCGCGGAGATGAATACACCCTTGCCCGACATCGCGTAGATTGATCTGCGGTTATGCGAGGAGTTCATATGTAGTGAATTACTGTGCAAGGTTATAGATCTGTCTAGAACATGGACGTGCATACCCGAAGTGCAGATTAGATACAATGATGCGTAGACGGAAAAGGGCAGGATCTGCGCTTTCATGTACTAGTCCTGAGGCTTACAGTACGTTGGTCTGCAACGAATTCGAAGACTATTGAGGTAGATATATGATTCAAAACCCTACAAACGAGAAGTGGTGTGAAAAAGCTTTTTGAAAACCGCACATTCCTCGACCAGAGGCGAGAACCGTCGATCCTGAGATTCCCTTTCATAGGAACAATTTATTCCGAGATGTATCCTGTGCGTGCGTGTGTAATATGTTTGCAGCCACGGCCTACATTATGGATTACACAGGTCGGAGTTGACCTTTCCGTTTTTCGAAGCAACACAAAGCGCATCACCGCCGATCGCAGAGTGGTCTTGATCCGACGCGCACATAAACCAATACCAGATAACAGATGGCTTGCAGACGTCCAGGTTTTAAAAAGCCTATCGAAGTGGAGTGGAGCAACCTCTGGCCACGCTCGTTGCCGTAAGCACCAACGGAGGCCAACGAAGAACGGATGAGCCCGAGAAGCCGTCATGGTCGGTCATTTCACACGTACGGTGCCTAGACCACGGAGAACAAGAGACATTTCGTCGACCAGCCAGACGGAGAGTTTGATTGATAAGGAAAGAAGACTGAGAGATAGCCAGACCTGATCAGGAACCAGTGGGAACAGCCAATCATGGGGCAGGCCTGAAGAGCTTAAGGTCGAAAGGAGATCGAGAGGACATTGACGTGAGAGAAGCTTTGCAAGGCTTTCGAAGTCTTCTGTAAATCGAAGCGCGCCTTGTCGTAAATGCTCCGAGCCCAGAGAAAGGAATGAGCGTGTACGGGGGTCATTCTGGCGTAGACAAGGTGACAAGACGTGAGGATATGACGGTGATGGCGGGTATGTGGCCAGCGAGCGCGTAGATTGCGCTACCGTAATCTACCGCTTGGTGGCAGTGCGGTTGCTATTCGTTGCTCAATATGACGGTTGGACAATCCATATCAATCATGGCGTGTCATGGCAAGCACATTCAGAGAACCCAGCCACGGGAAGTTGGCGAGGCCTGGAGGCTGGAATTACAATTTGTGATTAGTGAAATGACATTGCATTGTCAAGGAGATGAGACGAACTCCAGACGATGTCGGGGAAATCGTCATATTCACCTCAACTCGAGAGCGCGAGACATGGTGGCGGAAGCAAAGACAATATCTGCGATAGGGTGACAAAGAAGACAATGAGTGCAGGTTGGGGAAGGCGGGGGATTAAATTGATAGATGCAACGTGATCGCCGACGAAGCGCTACTTCCCTGAGTCGGTACCGTAAGGGGCTACACGCTCGAGAAAACGATGTGAGAGCGACCGAATGATGGCCTTGTTCCGATAACGAACCAGAACACATCCGTATTGGCAGGGAAGACGTGCAATGTGAGAGACAAGAGGATGACCCGGATGTCCAGGAAGCTTGTCTCAAGCTCGCAGAACAAGGACAAGAATTGGCTAGTTCGAGAGCCATCGGCGCGACGCTCTTTCGGTGGTTTGTAACGTCCTAATTGCAGAAGATGGTACGAAGATATCGGCGACTGAGAGACGAAACGGAAGAAAGTAGAGCTTCAGGATTTCATCCACTAAAAGCAGCACGCGCCTGAGCTCGTAGAGTTCGCAATCGAGGTGCGGATCGTTGGGACAGAAAAGAGGTTTCTGGCAGCGCATTGCATTCGGTTTATTGAAGAAGGTTGGCGATATTGCTCAGCGTGATGAAAGGTTGTGCAGGCCGAGATAGGCAGAGAATCGCATTAAAGAGAGTTCGAGAATCCGAGACAAGCAACGTTTCGGACGACGAGCTGTGCGGTGGAGCAATTGGAGGTATAGAGAGGGTGCAGCCACCGGAAGGGCAGATTACGAAGCAAGCAGAGCAGAGGCATGGAGAACGGCCGTGTCGGCAAGAGGAGAAGATCGAATGGGCGGAGAGCGAGGACGTGGGTGAGGCCCGTCTCGGGCAGCACATCAAGTGGCCATGAGACCCGTCTTATTGGATTTTATCTAGCGCGGCTCGGCAGACTCACGCCCTGGAATGAACAGAGAACTTGTTCCGAAAACTCTCTGGCAACGGGATGCGTGGGCACGACGCAGGGGCAGACCAATGAGGGAGACTAATGGCCACAGAACAGTCAGAGAGGACAAACAGCGATTGCAGCGTGGCCTGTGGGGATGTTCCGCGTCGAAAGCAGCGAGGATGGTGTGTCTGATGTCGAAACGATCTGGACCTGGCTTGTGCAGGGAGACAGTCGACAGCGGCTGAAGTTCGAGCCTGATATGGGAACGGGGTTGGCGTGGATTCATCATCACAAAGACAGCCGCGCCCGTCGTGCTCGTCCCCGTCAACGACGTCTCCTGCGTTGCCGCCCGGGGAATACAAAGGGAGGGGCGGGATGCATGACGTAGGGCCCGCCGCAGAAGACCTCGAGATGGGGCGCAGCGGCGGGCGGAGGCGTGGTGGGATCGAGGGACTTGGGCGGGAGACCGCGTGAGGGAGGAGAAGGTTCAAATTGATCAATGCCGCGTGTGATTGGAAAAAGGCACCTGATCTGGGGATCTGGAACACATTTTCGGTTGGCGGGGTTTGAAAACAGATGACGCCATGAACGTCATAATGTAAGGGGACAGTGATGGGGGGGAGTCGAGTGCCCTCCTCTCTCCCCCATTCCACCAAAAACAAACTCTGCGTCGTCATCGTCCACCACAGCCAACAACACACGTCACCGCTCCATTCATCCATCTGTAAGGCCCTTCATTCTTTTGTTACTCCCATACAAACCCGTACTTACCCGATAACAAAAAATTGTTACCGTCTAGTTCTATTGACACCGACACGACATCATCGTTGAGTCCCGACCCACGTCATGCCCGCCGAGAGCACCAAGTCGCCCACGTCGGCTGCGTCGCCCGCCTCTGACGTCGACCCCGCCAACAAATCCCGCCCTCCACCCCGTCCCAACCGCAGCAACTTCGACCTCGAACCCAACCCCTTCGAGCAGTCCTTCGCCCGCCCCTCCAACGACTCCTCTGTCCGCACCCAGCAAAACTCGCCGTCCGCCGTCGCCGAGTCCAACGATGGCCGCACTCAGTCGCGACCAGATTCTGCTGATAAGACATCGAGCACGACCACGCCGCCCGATAAAAACAACAAGACCGTCCTGCCCCCGCTCGCTGCGATAGCGTCGCCATCCGATGCTCACTACTCGTGGGCATTCTCCTCGTCCTCCTTTTCCAACTCTCTGCGATCGGGGCCCCTCTCTCCAGCGATGCTCACAGGGCCCCAACAGCAGTCGGAGCAGCAGCCCCTAGCAGCATTTGATCCCGCCGCTTTCAGAACGGGCCTCACTCCGCGTATGGGCCTCACTCCTGGGACAGGTCTTACACCTCTCCTCGGTGGCCCCGTCTCATTCCCACCCGCCTCTCCGAACACCGCTGCTTTCCTCTCCTCCGTCATGAACAACGGCGGCACGCCAAGCCTATCAGGCGTCGCCGGCACCATCACTCCCAACACACTCTCTGCCATTACTGGCGTACTCTCTAACCAATCTCATGGCCATGCCCAATCACCCCTGTCGATGTCTACCGTCACATCGGGCTATCCTCCGCGATCAGACGCAAATGCTACCAACGGCAATGCCGCTGCAACGAACGGGGCCTCAGCGTCTGGCGCTAACGGCACATACCCTGCATCGGCTAACAATGCCGCACAGACGGCCACCAACGGCCTATTCTTGCTCTCTCAAGCTCATCAAGAACTGACAAAGCGTGAGGAGGAAGCTGCTGCTGCTCTCACCGGCTCAGCGAATACGAATGGTGCTGCGAAGCGCGGGACGAAGCGAAAGAGTTATGAGGTGGAGTCTCCCGTTATCGCTGCACCACCACCTGTCGCTCAGCAAGCGCCTGCCAACGGCAAGCGGACGAGGAGCCAAACGACTTCAAGCAACGACCGAAGAGCGTCCACTGTCAGTCTTGGCGACGAGGAAGAGGAGGAGGAAGACGACGACGATATGACCAAGGTTGCGAGCAGCACCGGCTCGCAGAGTCAGAAGAAGGGCGGCCAGAAGAAGCCTGAAACTGAGGAGGAGAAGCGGCGAAACTTCCTCGAGAGGAATCGACAGGGTGAGTATAAGGTGGATCGAGTGATCACGCATATCATCATGCTCATATATCTCTAGCTGCTCTCAAGTGTCGGCAACGCAAGAAGGCATGGCTTGCGCAACTTCAAGCCAAGGTCGAATTCCTGCAGAATGAGAACGAAACCCTCAAGCAGGCCCTTGTCACCTCTCGAGAGGAGATCACGCGCCTGTCTGGCCTCGTCGGCTCGGGTCAGGGTAACACTCAGTCGTCCGTCAATGGCAACGGCATGGTCAACGGACACGGACACCACCAGCAGATGCCTGCGTCGATGCAGGCTGGTCTGGGGAGCGTCAACGTCTCGATGGCCAGCTCTGGGAAGAGCATACCTGCGATGGTTGGAGGAGGTGGTCGATTCGGATACTGAAAGTCCTCGCGTTTTATCGCTGTCGTGGAAGTGGAACCTTAGAGCCGGCTGGGATAGATGGTCTCTCCTAGTCTGATATACACGCGCATCGCTCTTCCACCATTCATTCATCGTCATCGCCATCGTCAGTCTCTCTATCAGACGTTATATCATACCCCGAAGGAAGAGAAGAAGTTCTTGGGAACCATTATTGCTCGGCCGCTTCTCCGTCCTGCGGTGTTACTAACGCAGGTGATATGCGGAGGAGAGTTTTGCATCAACCGTCGTCTTGGCCGCCGTGCGAGGCGCCATTTGCGTTTTGCTCACGCGGCGACGGAGTCGCTATCGTGTGGTACCAAGAGGAGTCTCAAGATTATGTGTACTCTAGCCCTTTAAAATCTTACTTGTTGCTTTCACACTTGTTCTCTTTCTTCACCCCCTCCTGTGCTCTTCTTGGCTTCTTCCCCGTTATCACGATTCTCTTCATACTTTCATCTCCCTTCCGTGCTCCGCCTGTTACTTCTCGCACTTTACTTCACTTCTCGTATGACACGCATGATTTGTGCTTTTATCTTTTTTTTTCTTCACCGCCGGACTTGTGTTAAGCGTCATTCCCACCACCTCTGTCCTACTTGATGACCTCAACGAAACCCGTCCATGCTCTGCTTTCCCGCTGATCCCTCCCCCCTCTTCATGTTTCCATATCTGTTCCACTGTTGAGCCATAGTCTCGTAGTTCATAACTTAACATCTACTTAAATCACGAAAAGTGTACATACGAATACAGGTACGAATCTTACTGTATATATCGTACGTGGCTGCGCTGTGCGTGATGTGGTGGCAAGATGGTGGAGTGATGTCGAAATGCATTAGTCTCGTCGACGCATGAAGCAAGCCGTGTGGCCACAAGCGGTTAATCAACTTAACTTCCTTTTATGGAAATATCGGAGTGGAGATTAACAAATCGCGAACACGCTGAAGCTGACACAATGTCATTGTATACTGAATAACCACGAGGAGGTTGTATACCTGCAACCCATAATGATAGAAATAAGTACATCCAAATGATGAGGGGTATCATAAACATGTAAGTACACTGCTGGCACACCTACCAAGTGAGTTGTAAAACGAAGGAGAGTTTCCAAATAAAAGAGCGCAAATAAAGGAGTGACTGCAGGTAGGAGAAACGAATGGCGTGTGCAGGTTGCATGGTGTCCACTAATTGTCTGTGTATATTAAACTAGCGGGAGGATGCCAACTTCCGTGGAACGGGTCTATGAGGGAACCGGCAGAAGAAAGGGACGTTCATACAGGAGGTGCATTGTACCCAGGGATTGGCCGTGACGGTGGAGAATAGCTGGGTAGCGCCTCATCTCCCATGCCAAAATCTTGCTGCATCCGCATCCGCTCCATTTCGTTGCGCAAAATGGTGATTTGGCGCATCAACTCAACCTCAACGGGAGACGTCGCGACGATGTTGGCGCTCGGATTTGTGCTCAGAGTGCTTGATGGAACCAAGGGAAGTTCTAGCTGCTGCTGGGTACGAAGCTGTTCTATCTCTGCACGTAACCTCTGAACCTCATCTCCCGAAGAGCTGGCAGTGGTCCGCGCTGGTGTCTCGGTGAAAACATAGCCTCGATCCTCGACTGAGCTACCGCTGGAAGATGACTTTGGTAATCGCGAGGCTGATGACACCTCCGAGTCAGATACGACCGTTGTGCTTAACGCGCTCTTCGAGCCTGAAACACGCGCTTCGGCCAGTCTGTTCTGTAGCGTTTGTAGCTCTCGTTGCAGCAGAGCCTCCGAAGCACTAGACGGGCTCGACATGGGTGATGTCCCGTGATGCGAGACAACAGACTCGGAGTCCGCCTGTTCCGTGTATGTCGTGGAATGGAGCAAAGAGACTTCGCTGGAAAGAACAGCTTGGGACTCTTTTCGTTGGTCGGAATATCCGTTGGATATTCCAGGCTTCTCCGACCGGCTTGAATTTGTTCTCCGTAGAGGCGGTACAGCTTCCCTTTTATGTGTATCGAAAGGAGTGACTGTAGCTCGCCGACGCCGACGCCAGAGGAAAGCGAAGAGGCAGGCCAGCAGCAGAACAACCGCACCTACAATGCCGCCAACGATAGCCCCCATGTTCGTATATCCAGAGTGCGAGGGATCGGAGCCAAGAGCCTGTGTAGGTGGCACGATGGGTGACAACGGTGACGACCCGGTAGAGGTGCCAGAAGGTTGTAGTTGGACAACCTGACCATTCACAGTTACTGTTGACGTTTGCGATAATACGGATAATGAAACCGACAGCGAAGGAGAGGCGGATAGTATTGGGGCCGACGACGTTGGTGATGGCAGGGATGTTATCGAACTGCTTCCGTCGGTAGTCGAGGGCGGTGAGCCTTCCGGCGAATTGGAGGTGACAGTTGGTTGTAGTACGGATGCTGAAGGTGGACCCTCTACGGTGTTGGTATTCGTCGATTCTGATGTGGCTGAAGGTGGAGAAGACGGAGGGTTTCCTGATTCGGTAGTTCTACATATTGACGGCATTAGTAAGATTTAACAAGTCGAGAAGCTCAGGTTGATGACGCACGTGTACAAAGCATAATCAAACAGAACAAGTGTTTGGTCTGATCCATCGGCACTCATCTCGACAGAATGCTCACCGAAGGCCAGATTACTCGCCGCAAACACCGGGACATGATACAAGAACTGCGTAGAAAGGTCTGGACGATTGCTATATCGAGCCGCGAAGTTACCGTCAATGGAGATGCTGACTTCAGTGAGATCTCCTCTGCTAAGAATATTGTAAAGGTAGACAGCCGTGCCTACAGGGGAATTATTACCATGTGCGATGTCGTTCAATACACGGCGTACCAGTAAACTTGAAGGAAACTGTGATAGGTGGATCTCGAGAAGGATTGCGAGAACCATCATGCCATGTCTCTATGGTAAAGGTTTACGATTTGTTTTCTAAACAACTGTGAGAAAACGTACGTTGCTCTGTCTGGCTCGCATCTGGCTTCGCAGAACATCCGCCGCATCCATTTCCCTGTGACCATCGTTGTGAAGGAGAGTAGCTAACCTATATGCTTGGCTGAGTCTTTCATTTGTACATAGGCGGGGCTTGCATGACTCACCTGCTCCCCAGTAACGCTGTCACCGTTCTGGTCATCGATGGTACGGTTGACCCAACTCATCCCTATACTGGTAAAACGATAGCAGTCTAATTCGCCGTAATAAAGAGTGTGTTGGGCATAGTTCGCCCACGATGAACTAGTATGCAGAAGGGAGGAGAAGAGAAAGCAGGGAACGTGCCGGTCGCTGAGTATACGAGTGAATCATGATGCATCACCCTTCGACGATGCCCGAGCCTGCCAGGCCGCAGTAATATATATCGTTGATGCGAAAACTCAGATGGACGTATCGCACTGGACTCTACTTAAGTGTATTGAGTTTGTATCAGTCAAGACGTGACCATCACTGATGGCAAGGCACGCACATAATTTACCTGTTTGTCCCTGAAGGCCACCGACTTGGTTAGCAGCCATTCTTGAAGCTTGACGTAGACACTCCAGCTGTACACACAACAGGACAGTGGATTTGGGGGGTCAACGAAGCAACAAGGATGTGTCGAATGTCCCGAATGAAGGACGGTGTGACCCACTTCATCATCCGAGTACATGCGGCTTGACATGGTTTGGGTAATATTGGCACCGAGTTGTCAAGTAAGACGCCTGTGTTGCCATCACCCATTAGTCAGGTTACGTCTGGATAAAAGTTCGAGGACTTCCAGTCACTGCTGATTACAACTTGAATGAGGTATTGGCTCACAGACATATGCTCTCATTAACACGCATACAATCGGTGACCGGTGAGAACAGGTAGGTATTGAGGGGTTTCGCAAATTGAAGTGTGTCTCGTAGATTGAAGCTTGTCCGGCGTTCTCATGGCGCACTACGAACAGCGAAGTTTAGTAAGTTAATATTTCTACTAATCTTCGAAACTTACTTTGAATTGATCGAATATCACACAAATCTTGAGCTCAATGGCGTCACTAACGGTTCACAGCAATACCGCGTAGAGAACCCAGCCGAAGGGGAGGGACCTTGGTTTTGGGACTTAACAGCAATAGATTGCGCGGTAGTGGAGAGATTATACATAGACAGAAGACATAAACGCGCCTCAGATATGACTTACACGGCTTTGTCTTCGGCCATAGCGTACAAAGCTTCTCTATCCGCGCTCTCGTCCACCAGGGCGCGGAGCAAGCTGGGTCGCCTGAGCAACTCCTTGGGACTATCAAACTCTATGAGACGGCCGGCATCAAGTACCATCTGCTATAGGGTGAGGAGAGGAGGTGGATGATGATGTATCTCAACACATACCACTTTATCGGAATCCATGATGGTCTGGAGACGATGAGCGACAGTAATGACTGTAACATCACTCTTGAGCTCGTTGCGCAAAGATTCTTGGATGACGGCATCCGTCTCGTAATCTAAGGCCAAATGATGTGTAAGTTTTGAAAGACGCAAATTATCAATCAAACTTACCAATCGCAGAGGTAGCCTCATCAAGGATCAAAAGCTTGCTCTGTCGCACAATGGCTCTAGCCAGAGCAATGATCTGGCGTTGGCCAACGGAGAGATTACCACCGCCGCTGGCTATTTCCGTGTCGAGGGTCAATCTGTTCTCGTCAGAAAGGCGCTGTAGGGAGAATAGACCCGCAGCACGCAAAGCATCGTTGAGTGTTGAATCGTCGAATTGACCGAAAACGTCCAGATTATGTCGCAGAGTTCCGCTTAACAGTTCAGGCTATGCGTGGTTAGCTGTTCTCTATTTATTTTGAGACGTAGTTTACTCACCACTTGAGGAATGATAGTGACATTGGAGCGTAAGGCGTCGAGGTTAAGAGAATCGGTAGCAATGCCGTCGTATTTAACAGTTCCTTCAGTAAAGATGCAACGAAGTAGAGCCAGCGTCAGCGTCGACTTTCCGGAGCCAGTGCGCCCAACTATAAACAAGTGTCAATCATCAACCTATGGAATAGCAGATTATGGTTTCACCTATTCCTACACGCTCCCCTGCTTCGATGAGGAAGCTCACGTCGCGCAGTACCGTGGGCCCGTCCTATTCGAACGATACTCAGAAATGTGGATGCATCGCATCGAATAGTACTTACGGAAGAATATCTTGCTGTGAGGTTTTCTACCTCCAATTTACCACTCGATGGCCAATATGCAGGCGGAACACCTCCATCCTTGGGCTCAGGCTCCTGCTCGATAACCACATATTGATGAATACGCTCCAAACTAGGATGTCACATTAGCTACGTCGGATCGTAGAAGATTAATAGAGAGTTTCAAACCTATTGCTGTTGACTACAGTCGAAGGCAGTATTCAGAACGGATCTCTTCCATACAAAAGAAAACCTCTTACCTTCAACGTCGTTATAAAGGCGGACCCACCACAGGATCATCCCACTGAAACTGCCTTGACACGAGATTTGTTAGTGAACGATGGCAATGAATGTGGGTCTATCCTCACTAGCCATATTCAAGATAAAACCAATGTTGGATGGAGTATATCCACGGCCTCCATACACGAGATAAAACGCCAAGGAGGATGAAAACACAGCCGCGAGTGCATCGATACGAACGCTGATCCATCTGTATACGTCATATGAAATTTAATTAAGCGCAACACCTTAGCACGAAGGACTTGCCTGTTCAAGTTATAAAAAACTCTGGCCGCGCGCACGTAGGAATTGACACGTCTGTACGTCTCCAGCCGGAACGTATCTTGAGCAGCATAAGCGCGAATAGAGGCTGGGTGGTGGATTAGAATGGCGCTTTAGTCAGAGCAGATGGTAAGGCTCACTGAGGCCGGTAATGGCACCACTGAGGATTCCAATTACAGGTGCCTTTGCATTCGACATCTCACGCTTAACAGACAGCTGGGCCCTCAGATAGATATTCCCTAGCCAACCACCAATAATAGCAATCAAGATTGCCGGTAGAATGAACGTCGGCGTGTACAGCACAACAGCACCGAGTTGTGTTAGCATGCTAACAGTCATGCCAGCTGTAAGAATGTCAGTATTACATCGGCGTTGGTAATGACAAACGACACTGACCCAAGTAGTTGAACCCGCCCGCAATCTGGCCATCAACTACCAACTGACTTAGCTGAGTGATACAAACCATATTCCTCCATACATACCAGCTTGTATATCCTGGGTACAACGAGCGATAACACGGGAAGTAGGTGTAACATCGAACCACCTGTGATGGAAGGTCCCTTGAGGATAGTGGCAATCGACGAGAGTTACTGACTTACCGGAAGGTACTGCCGAGCAGTTTGGTAACAAGGGTGTCGTGTATGACTCGTGATGAGCGCAAAGTAGCGATTGTGTATAGGAGCTCCGCATAGGTGGAAGTGAGTACCACCAGAAGTACGAGCAAGCAATACATTGAGAGATAGCTTTGAATGCTGTGGTTAGACCCATTTGTTTATGTCACAGCCGTTATAATATCACTTACTAGGATACAGCGACCCGCGACGGCTCTGTGATGGAGTATTGACGAGCCCAATGCCCTAGCCACCACATTTCGGAGACGTCGAATAGCTGACTTAATACCATTCCAGTGATCCAGCCAATCCAAAATAGGGCAGGTAACCTTCCACCCAGACTACTCAAAAAGAGTTTGACTATGAAAAAGCAAAGTCATGATCAAAGATGGGGCACACAGCACACAGAAGATACGTACAGGCGTCCCAGCTAACATGTCCGATCGCAACTTCCTCGGCGACGACCAACTTTCCCTTCTCGGCAGGACCTTGCGGTGTAGCATCAGAATCTGATACTTTGTCCAGCTGAATCGCTTCTTCCTCGTGGACGAGTTCTGCTCGTAATTTCTGGTCCTCGGTAATTGCGTCAGAAACAGAGCCTTGGCTGACTATACGCCCATCAGTGTTTAATGAGACCACAAAGTCGGCCAGTGGGCCAGCCATCGCAACGTTGTGCGTCTTTCAACAATCAGCCCTCGGTTCAACTCAAGAGACTTGGACATACCACAAGCAAGATAGTCCTTCCACGGAGTAAATCACCCTTAAAACATTTGTCGACGATCCAACGAGAGGTGTGGACATCCTGAGATAGGATTAGACGAATAATCAAGCATTGCATCGCTCACGATCTTACCAATGCTGCTAGAACCTGCAACGGTTACCTATAAGGATCTTCAAACATGTCATATAACATAGCTGACTCACGTCGTCCAGCAGTACAATCTCAGCCCGTGAGTAGACCGCTCTTGCAAGAGTAACACGAGCCTGTAAATCGCATATTAGCGCATCACCTTACTGAAATTAAGGACAGAGACTATAACCTTTTGCCCGCCGCTGTACGATGTTAAGACGAGTCGATGAGAGTGGGTTACACGTGACAGTACAGGCAGACACATACCTAAGTGTAAGACCTTTCTCACCAACTTCTGTAGCATCCCCAGCCTCGAACAAACTCAAGTCGCGAGTTAGACCACACTGGTAGATAACTAAAGAGATATTGTTGGTAGATGCATCTCTCAAGAGGAGAGAACATTGGCGAACCTTTTTGATAACGATCCTCATCGAACGATGAACCAAAAATGATGTTCTCCTGTGTAGCCGGAAACACAGATCATAAGAGGAGCATTCTCTCCATTCCAGAAGATACCGATGACATACCTTGATCGTCTCATTTTGCACCCAAGATTCCTGCGCAGCATACGCAACACCACCCTCTCTTGGAAGATTTGTCCACGACTCAGGACCAGAAGGTATGTAATGCATCTCGCCCAAGAGCGCCATGAGCATCGACGTTTTGCCCGAACCAGTAGGTCCAATAATCAAGTTGAACGCGCCCTTCTTGAATTTTAACTCGTCGTCGATGTGCAGTCGGAATGCTTGCCTCGATGGGGTCAGAGTACCGTCGGAGGTATCATTAGACCAGGAAAAGGTGGCATGCCCAAACCCAATGTCGGATTTGTGTTCAGCGGAGGAGCCGATGATAATCTCGTCGGCCGAATTCTCGGTGAAAGAGTCCAGTAACTCGGTCTAGAAAGGCAGGATCAGCACAAGCATTAGCAGACAAAAACAGTTATTCACTTCGCGCAGAAATTCAGCGACACGACCAAGGGAGACATGAGCTGCGATGAAGCCATTGATATCCTTGGCTACGCGTGATTTGAGGCTGCACTCACCTGCAATCAGAAGAGGTATGAAGCTGAAGATCTCATACAACTCTGTTCTGATCATGTTGAACGCTGGTATTTTAGTCGTCAGCAGGGTCAACGACGGAGAGATGCATCCTGCTTACCCGACATTGAGGAGAATACGATGGATGCTGCGGGAAAGGGTAAGGCAAAATGGAAACACATCAGAACATCGTATTACTTACCCGTTAAGGGCTTTCCCTGTACAGCAGTCTGAGGATAGAGAAGTCTCAGTGGCCAGCTCGTACCTCTGCATTCAACTTGTACTCACGTAGATGCCATAGGTTACAACCATATGTATCAATGGGATAGTGTGGCTAACCAAGTCGGTTAATGTGCTTCATAGGGCAATGGAAAAACCGCATTCTCACTTTGCGACGTTTGAGAACATGCCGAGCAGCTTCCGTTTCCAGATCCACTTCAACTCTTCTTCACGCTTCTCCGCAACAGAGTCTCTGACGCGAGTCTCCCATCCGAAAAGCTTGATCATGCGTAGCACACTCATCACTAACGAAACAATTTTGTAGTAGGTCAGCAGTTGAGAACCTTATTCTGTGTGGGGACCCTCACTTTCGGTGACATTTTGGACACGTGCATCCGTTGCCTTCATTTTCTGCTTTTGAACGGTGTTTGTCAAAGTAGCGACCCATGCAGGAGCTGGGCATAGTGCAACCATCACGCCCAAACCAACGAACGAGCTCCATCCTAGCACGACATAGAGGAACCACATTCCAAGAGCCAGGTGTAGAGGAGCCGACACCACTGCATGGTAAGTATGAGTATTTATTCAGGTCGCAGAGTCGAGCACAAGAATGAGATAGACTTGCCAACGAAGAGGAAGTTCCTGCCACCGGTGATGTTGTCCAAGTCGCTCGTAACGAGATTCTGAACCTTTCCCATAAAGTTGTCCTTCTTCTTCGGCGCATTCTGCTTACTGTCTTTAGATCCGACATTGGAGACTTCGGCAGCATCTGTTGTATCCGCTGCTGTTGATGAAGCAGCTGTAGCACCTTGCGAATGAAGTGTATCTGTGTCGTCGTGCTCGCCATGTGAGCTCTGTTCCACTGTCGTTGTTCCCTTTGCGTCGCTTGCGGGACGACGTGGAGCGGCTTCCTCAGCACTTTCAGGGTCATCGCTTGTCTCAGCCTTCAATCGAACGCGTAGAGCGTGATCAAAAACAAGAGATGTGATGATCGCCTCGATACGAACAAGTACATGCGTCTGTGGACGATCAGTAACAGCCTGTAAAGATATATGGAGGCCAAACCTACCCCGGAGTAGATATTCAGCTGCCAGAGAAGGCTGTAGGTAATTGGCGATGCCGCGATGAGCAAAATCCAGACCCATGGCTTCACGACTGCGCCCTCTCCGCCAGACTCCAGGTAACTATAGGTTTAGGTAGGGTTAAAAAATACGCACATTCGCCACTACAGCAAAGACGTACGTCAATAATCTGTTCGTACCAATAGGGCCTGCAATGAGAGCCACGGCCTGCATAGAGTCATTGTTAGGCTTGGACAATAAGATTGAGCAGGTGTACATACACATAAGAGGAGAGTAGCTAGCTGAAAGGCCAACGAAACTCTGAACGTAGCGACAAGGCCGAAAAATAAGTGCCGCTTTGGCGCTCCAGAAAACGGATCGAGATGCTGGCGAAAGGGTCAACGTGGTCATCTGCAGTGAGAACGAGAAGGACGCTTACACGATAGCTTTGCTTAATCAAGTTCTTCGCAGCGTCGAAGTCGGACAAAGGAGGAAGTTCATCGGCTCCTAAATGTTTCACACGCGACGCTTTGAGAACAATTGGTTCGACGAAGATGTAAAAGAGGAATGAGAACAGGGACGCTGTTTGCTCGGGGTTTGCTATGGGAAAGGGGTCCTGAACATAATGTGACATCAGTGTCATTGAAATTATAGGGTGGCACATACGGTTGGGTCGACCGGAATGTATGGATATGGTTCGAGAGCTGGTAACACGATGCCAGCAAGCAATGCCAGAGTGACCTTAATCCACAGAAGCTTCCCTTCTGCTTCGTCGGCCGGACGGAGAGTGAAAGTCAGCAGGGGCCATAAATCGCGATAAGCGTACACAGCGAGAATCGTAAACGAAAGCAGGGACAAGTGGAACGATGCTATCCGGGATTGTTGAACGGTCGTGAAAGCGTTGAAACCACCGAGGATAACTGCATAAGCCTGCGAGAAGCATGATGTTAACATGGCGGTACCCTCTGATACTGTGTCACTCACAGAAGTCGCAACTGTAGCTGTATTGTACCAAGCCCAGCATGTGTTTGAAGCAGCAACCAAGGTCAGAGGAAATAGCGTGAGGAGGGTCAGAAACCGAGCGAGTTTGAACGCGAAAATGGTCGCGCTTCCCCGCCTGCTAAGCCATCCCACGTTTGGTCCATGGTGGACACTAGTACTATGCTTCCCGCTGTCGTCGACCTGTTGCTTAAAGAACCTTAAATACCATACTGCGAGTCCGTGAATGATGAAAACGAGAAGCGAAGCTGCCGCAACGTAGGCGGGAAACAGCCGCGTGTCTCGCCAAATCCTGCTTACGTGCATGCGTTAGTAGGTTCGAATTCGCGTCGGGGCCGGGGACGTGCCTGGTACTCGAATGTGCAAGTGCTTCCTGCCTGGTCGCGAACGAGTCTTCGTCCAAAATAAGCTGCCAGTCGGCCGACTCCACATAGTGCATGGTGGTTCCTGCACAGAATTCAGCTATGGTCATGTTGAGGCAAGAATCAAGCTTATTTATATACTCACGCCAATCCAAGTTGTTATCATGAAACTCACCCTCCGCCCTGGGCAGGTTGCCACATCCGAGTCATCAACGCCCTAGACCCAAATTTAGGCGGGACATCAGGGATATCTTCCGTATTTCGGTCGACAAGTTGCGCAATATGATTGATGTACACACATCGAGCATCACATGGGGACCACAGACGTTACTGAGAGTGTTACTTAGCCGGTGTGGAAACGCCGTACAGTGAGTCAGGATTATTGTAGTCTGCCTTGGAGTATGGACTGTACGGTACCGACAGGAAATGACTCTGGATGTTACGTAGTACAGCTTGGGCGAAGTTTCACTACACACGATTCTAATTGAGTCGGTTGGTACGATTAAGTACGTGACGCGTAATGCAAGAAGTCCAAGAAATGAGGGAACGGAGATAAGTACGAAGCATTGCAAACGACCGTGGTTCAAGCAGCCTTAGCCTCTGCCATTGCGTACAAAGTGTCTTTATCCGCGCTTTCGTCGACGAGAGCACGCAACAAACTCTCGCGCTTCAGCAGCTCTCTGGGACTGTCGAATTCGACGAGACGGCCGGCGTCGAGCACCATCTAGAATAGAGCATTCTTAAGTTTCAGCATTCATTGTAGAGAACCACAACACTTACCACTTTGTCGGAGTCCATGATGGTTTGTAGGCGATGCGCTACAGTGATAACAGTAACATCGCTCTTGAGTTCATTGCGCAGCGACTCTTGAATGACTGCGTCGGTCTCGTAATCTGAAACGACCGAGACTTCGTGAGCGAATCCGCGTAACACTGAGGAGGATAACAACCAACCAATCGCAGAGGTAGCTTCATCTAAAATAAGAAGCTTGCTCTGTCGGACAATAGCTCTTGCAAGAGCGATGATCTGTCGCTGACCAACGGAAAGGTTGCCACCTCCGCTAGCTATCTCAGTGTCAAGGGTCAATCTGTTCTCGTCAGAAAGACGCTGCAAGGAGAATAGTCCGGCAGCGCGCAAAGCATCGTTGAGCGTAGCGTCATCGTGCTGTCCGAAAACGTCCAAGTTATGCCTGAGAGTTCCACTTAAAAGTTCGGGCTGTCAAATGTTAGTTATTAGACTGACAGCTCACAATGCGACCTTAGACTCACAACTTGAGGGATAATCGTGACATTGGACCTGAGAGCATCGAGGTTGAGGGTATTCGTAGGAATACCGTCATATATAACATTTCCCTCTGTGAAGATGCAGCGAAGGAGAGCCAGTGTGAGTGTTGACTTTCCGGATCCCGTACGTCCAACTAATAAGAATCATGAAGATTGAGATACATTTATGAGATGCGCCGATCTCTTACCTATGCCGACGCGCTCTCCTGCCTCGATGCGGAAGCTAACATCTTGAAGCACTTTGGGGCCATCCTACAGAATGACACCTTCAGATATCCAACCATGATGCCAGTTGGTGAGGGCGTACTCACAGGGGAGTATCTTGCAGTGAGTCTCTCGACCTCCAGTTTACCGCTTGAGGGCCAGTACGCAGGCGGAACGCCTCCGTCCTTGGGCTCCGGTTCTTGTTCGATTGTTACATACTGATGAACGCGCTCCAAGCTACGAGTCATATTTCAGATATCCGGCCAAGCATATCCGGGAAAGGGAAGAGTCATACCTGTTGCCGTTTACTACATGCCATCATCAGCCCTCGTAACTCCGAATGCAGTCAGAGGATTCTCACCTTCGAACTCGTTATAGATACGAACCCACCACAGTATCATCTCACTAAACCCACCTTGGGAAGGTTAATTTAGAAGGGATTGTCGAATCGAGCAACACTTGACTCACTGGCCATGTTCAAGACGAATCCAATGCTCGATGGAGTGTATCCCCGGCCACCGTACACCAAATAAAATGCCAGTGACGAAGAGAATATAGCGGCGAGGGCATCAATACGAACACTGACCCAACTACATTTATTGTGTTAGTACCAATACAAGATCATTTTTCTAGATTATGAACGCTTACCGATTCAAGTTGTAGAAAACCCTGGCAACGCGTACGTATGAGTTCACTCGTTTGTAGGTCTCCTGACGGAATGCATCCTGTACAGCGTAGGCTCGGATGGATGCTATCGTGGAATATTACCGTCGTCAGTGAGCTAAAGTGGATTATAATCAATGATAACTTACTGAGACCGGCAATGGCACCACCAACGATTCCGAGTACGGGTGCCTTTGCATTGGACATCTCACGCTTCACAGAGAGCTGTGCCTTAATATAGACGTTCCCCAACCAGCCACCCGCGATGGCGATGAAGATGGAAGGGGGGATGAAAGCTGGCGTGTATATAACAACGGCGCCGAACTTCATGATCATGCTCAGAGTCACGCCAACTACAGACAGCTCAGCAATATACACTCGGCAGAGGATTAAGAGTACCTACCGAGGTAATTGAACATGTTTGCGACTTGGCCGTCGACTAGTATACTCATTAGTTAAATACACGGGAAAGAAGTCGATACACGTACTAGATTGCATATCCTGAGTGCATCGGGCAATAACTCGAGAGGTAGGTGTGACATCAAGCCATCTGTCACGGAGCCAACGTAAGAAAAGAAGAATGCAGGATCAACGTATGAAATCTCACCGGAACGTGCTACCAAGTAACTTGGACACAAGCTGGCTGTGTATAACTCGTGATGCTCGTAGAGTGGCGACTGTGTATATGAACTCTGCGTAGGTCCACAGTATCGTGACAGTGAGGACGATCGCGATGTAGATTGAGAGATAGCTATGGACAAGCTATGAGACTTGGCCACCAGAAACAGGAGATTACTTACAATTTGATAGAAACCTCTGAAGGCGCTCTCTCGGCGTATTGACGAGCCCAATAACCTAGCCACCACAACTCTGACACGTCGAAGAATTCTGCCAAGGCATTCCCGGAAATCCATCCAATCCAGAATGCGATGGGGAATTTCCCACCCAAGCCACTCAGGAAGAGTTTGACTGATAGCGTGTGTATGGTTAGCGATTCCAACGAGTTCAAGAGTGTGAAGTGTACTGACAAGCACTCCAACTGACGTGCCCGTGAGCGATTTCTTCGGCAACGACCAGTTTGCCCTTCTTATCCTCAACGGGTTTGTCAACAGCAGAATCTTCGGTTTCGTCTAGTTCAACGGCCTCTTCCTCGTGCTGGATCTCCTCTTGTAACTTCGAGTCCTTTGCGAGTGCATCAGAGACGGAACCTTGGCTGATTATGTGGCCGTCAGTGTTGAGTGAGACAACGAAATCTGCAAGCGGGCCCGCCATAGCGACGTTGTGCGTCTTCTCCGTATTAGTTGACGGTTCAAGAGATTAGACAGCTGTTGAACTTACCACAAGTATAATCGTTCTGCCACGGAGTAAGTCGCCTTTGAAACATTTGTCAACAATCCAGCGTGAAGTGTGTACATCCTGGAAGAAAGATAAGAAACTCTCTGAGAAGCAGACGGACGGAGTTCATCCCCTTACCAATGCTGCTAAGACCTATAAAACGAGCCATTGGAATCAGAGGGCAGACCATAGATAGGGCTATGTTACTTACGTCGTCCAAAAGCACAATCTCGGCGCGAGAGTACACTGCTCTGGCGAGAGTGACACGGGCCTAGATAGAAGCGATGAGCATAGTAGCGAACGAATTAAATAACAAAAATCTTACCTTTTGACCGCCACTGTTATTAGCACAGTTGGGTTAGTAGTGACGACGGACTATAGTAAGCAAAAAGATATACCTGAGAGTGAGACCTTTTTCGCCTACTTCCGTCGCATCGCCAGCCTCGAATAAGCTTAGGTCCCGCGTTAGACCGCATTGGTATATAACTAACGACCAATTGTCAATGAATACCAGTATTTGGTCTTAAATTGACGAACCCTTCTTATAACGCTCCTCATCAAACGGTGAACCAAAGACAATATTTTCCTGCGCATGCTTGTTAGAGTAATTTCGATGCTATGCAGAAGGCCTGGGTGTACCTTGATGGTCTCATTTTGTACCCAAGACTCTTGTGCGGCGTACGCAACACCGCCCTCTCGGGGCAGATTTGTCCAAGATTCTGGGCCGGAAGGTATGTAATGCATCTCGCCCAAGAGTGCCATGAGCAACGACGTCTTGCCCGAACCGGTGGGTCCAATGATCAAGTTAAACGCGCCCTTCTTGAATTTTAACTCGTCGTCGATGTGCAAGCGGAATGCCTGCTTGGACGGCGTCAGACTCCCGTCGGAGGCTTCGTTGGACCAAGAGAAGGTTGCATGACCAAACCCGATGTCGGATTTGTGTTCAGCAGAAGAATCAACAATGATATCCTCTTTGGATTTTTCAGTGAAGGCGTCGAGTAACTCAGTCTGAAAGTATCGATTAGTCCAGGCCCGGATGTGTGATCATAGACTGAAGTTAAGGCGCTCACATCACGTAGGAACTCAGCGATACGACCAAGGGAGACGTTGGCTATGAGGAAAGAGATTGGATTGCGCACTCTGCAACGATTTGAGTGCACTCACCAGTGATCAGCACGGGTAAAAGGCCGAAGACACGGAACAACTGTGTCCTAATCATGTTGAACGCTGGGGGCTCAATTAGCATGGCCTTGATTACCTAAGTAAAAAGGACAACCGCACCTGTCATAGAGGAGAACACGATCGAGGCTGAGACAAAAAGGTAAGATATAGAGCGGGCAAGTAGGGGCAAGCAGGTCTGTACCAGTCAAGGGCTTCTTTTGCACCGCGGTCTATAGCAAACTATCAGCTCATGAGAAGATTGTATCATAAGGTACATGCACTTACATAAACGCCATACGTTACCACCATATGGACCAGCGGGATGGTGTGACTGAGTATTTCAACAGTTAGTATCGTTTGAGAGGTAGTCCCCACACCACGACGCACTTAGCTGTGTTGGACGCCATACCAAGTAGTTTACGCTTCCACACCCACTTCAACTCTTCCTCACGCTTCTCAGAAACAGACTCCTTGACTCGACTTTCCCAGCCAAACAGCTTAATCATACGTAACACGCTCATCACTGACAAGTAAAATGACGGTCAGTAAGCTGGACATGCTATCCAGAAATGCCTCTTACTTTCAGTGACATTCTGGACACGCGCATCGGTGGCCTTCATCTTCTGTTTCTGGACAGTGCTCGTCAAGGAAGCTACCCAGCCAGGTACCGGGGTCAACGCGACCATCACTGCTAGACCGACGAACGAGCTCCAGCCTAAGATCGCATAGAGGAACCACATGCCGAGTGCAAGCTGCAGCGGACAAGAAACAACTGCAAAATAATGATATATGTCAGTTTTCTGCAATTTTGGTAGTAAACTGAATGAACCCACGAAGAAAGAGGAAATCCCGCCCTGTAGTGATGTTTTCCAAATCACTGGTGACTAAGTTGTTGATCTTGCCCATGAAGTTGCTGGTCTTCTTTTTAATTTCCTTCTCAGCCTCTACGACGACAGTCTTTGCGGTGTCCGCAACTTTGCCAGCCTCTGGAGCAACAGCGGTAGTAGCGGTGGTGCTGGTGGCAGTAGTAGTAGACGAAGCAGCAGTAGCACTCCGCGAGTGGACCGTCTCTTCATCGTCACCCTCAGACGAGCCTTCTTCTGGTGTGTTGGACCGCTCTGTGTCGCTGGCGGGTGCACTGGGAGGAGCACTTTCGGTACCTTCCTTCTTGTCGCCCGTTTCTGCCTTAAGGCGGATGCGGAGGGCATGTTCGAAAACAAGGGACGTTATAATCGCCTCCGTGCGCACAAGTGAGGCTGTCTGTATGGAAATGAGCGACAACTCGTGAAAACGGCATAGACCCCATACTCACCGAAAGGTAGATGTACAGCTGCCATAGCAAAGAGTAAACTATAGGTGACGCGGCGATAAGCAAAATCCAGAGCCATGGCTTGACGATGGCGTCCTCGCCGCCATTCTCGAGGTAACTGGTGGTTGGTGGTTCTATGGTGTCAACTTGATTTCCGTGTATGGCTTCAGAAATATACTCACGTTAATAGCCTGTTGGTTCCGATGGGGCCAGCAATCATAGATGCAGCCTGTACAACAATCCAATCAATGAATGAGAAGTTGAGGGTCACCTCATGTCACTCACCAGGAACACTATGCAGAGTACTTGCAAAAACAGGGACCGTCTGAAAATGACGACAAGCCCAAAGAATAGATTGCGTTTGGGTGCTCCGGAGAATGGGTCGAGACGCTGAAAGTAATATTCTTAGGAAACAAATCACTGCAACTGCCAACTTACACAACTCACATGAAAGCCACGCTTGATCAAATTCTTAGCCGAATCGTAATCAGCCAGCGGGGGAAGCTGGTCACTGCTCAGATGCTTGACACGCGAGGCCTGGAAGATGATAGGGTCCAAAAATATGTACAAGATGAAGGAGAACAGAGATGCCGTTTGTTCTGGGTTCGCGATAGGGAACGGTTCCTATACGCTGTATCAATATCGAGTTCTCTCCTAGATTCAGGAGCGGTAAACTCACAAAAGGATCCACGGGAATGTACGGATAGGGCTCGAAGATGGGGAGCACGAACCCAGCAAGCCCCGCGAGTGCTACCTTCACCCACAGAATTTGTCCCTCTGCCTCGTCGGCAGGACGGAGGGTGAAAGTCGTCAAAGGCCATACATCACGATAGAAGTACAAGGCCAGCGTGGCGAATGAGACCACGGACAAGTGGAAGGAGAACGTGATTGCAGGTCGAACCGTCACGAACGCATTGAACACACCGAGAACAGTTGAGTAAACCTGTGAGCTAGGTCAATACTTTGCAGGGGCGTTATGGAGTGACTGAGCTTACAGAGGTTAACACCAGAGCAACGTTGTACCATGTCCAACCAACTTTTGCAGAAGAGACCACAGTAAGAACAAACAACGCGAGGAGTGCCAGAAGTCGCGTAAACTTGAAGGCGAATATGGTCGCTGTGCCTCTTTTGCCAAACCAGGAGGATGGCTGTTCCGGGATCTTGACATGCTCCTCGCTCGTCTCCCTCTTGCCAAATAAACGTTGGACTGATTTTGTAGATAGAATTCCTTGGATAACAAGCACGATAACCGAAGCCGCCGCGACGTAGGCAGGAAAGAACCTTTCGTCCTTCCAAGCCCTAATTGGGTGCACGTGTCAGAAGTCGTAAAGCTCGAAACGTGGCGAATGAAAACGTGCCTTTTACTTGGCGCATCCAAGCTACTTATTATTGCGCCCCATCCGAGTCTTTCTTCGAAGAGTTCGTTCACTAACACGGTTTGTGTCCACCATCCGTAGTCCATGGTGGTAGTTCGTAGAGAGTCGAGGGGGTCGACCCTGGGCCTTTGCTATGTATCTGTGACTCAGCTCCCAGCCTTATGTACTCACTCCGAGCCGTTAATGCGTTATCGGCGGGGGCGCCCTGTTTAGTGGCTGCAGCCGGTCAACTGCCCATGCAGGCCGTTGTTCATCAGCGCAGTAGGGTCCGACATTATTGGGAAACCGCATGGGTCTCTGCAAATTCCCAGGGGTTCCTCAAGCCTATCACCGTTTGTAAGGTTCGTACAACAAGGCGGTGCACAGCCCCCAGGGGGCGCGCTTCTTTCCATGCAATATTCTCCCCGCCTTGCTCCCTCTTTTGCTCCCCGCCGCGTGATACTGCATCCGCATCCATCCAGCGACTGCGTCTTCCTACAACGTCTCAGAGACGCAGTGTACCTACTCGCGAACTTTCCAAACATGCCATAAGTATCAGTCCATATTTTCAGCTGCGCACTGGTCATCTTCCAAACTCAATCAACATCTATACAATCATGTACACGACAGTTTGACAGCAACTCGATGGCATTTGCTATCTCACAAATGCTGAACGAGGTGCGCGAAATAGTACAACAGATGTCCATGTATCTACTTATGACTACGGATAGATACGCTTGGCTCGCTACAATAATACACTTGGATTCTTTCTTTCTAAAACTACATGGCTCATAGGCCTTGTTTGATGGCTTGCAGGGCGCACAGCGCAGCTGTGGACAGATAAAGCCGTCAGCGGGAAGAACACGAAGAATGCATCACGAATGCCAACTGACCTCCGACGCCGCTTCCATCCTTTGCCATTCCGATATCTACGCGACTCTCAACTTCTTCACCAACCAGTTTGCGAAGTGATGCACGAAGACGGGTATTAAAGTTGGGGTAATGTTGGATCAAACTAGGAAGGCCCTCTGTGAGTTACGTTGTTCTGATTGGTCAGACTGGAAGCAGCTTACCTGCCGTCCACGCCCACAATGACATGCTCCTCTGGAGGTGTAACTCCACCACCCAGCTTTGCACGGCCGGTCTGTATCAATACAGTCGCTACGGCAGTCGCGCTCAGCTGAGCTGCACGGTTGGCGACAATCGAAACGGCCCAACGGACGATGGCAGCGTCTCGTAGCGATACATGGGCAGGGTCGAGGAAGAAATACTGTACAATGATGCTTCGGATCTTCTCGAGACGGGCAACGTCTTCCGGAGACGCTTTGTCCAAGTCTAAGAAATGGTGGGGGACCTCTTTGGCATTCGTCGCATGAGCTTGTGCAACTTCTGGCGAAGCGGCATCCAGCGCTGGGTCGTGCGCGCCTTCGACGGGCTTTACATGGACATCTTGAGGGCGTCCTGCCTCCCAAGCAGCTTCGATCTCACTCATGACGGCAGTGTCGATGCCATAATGGTCGTTAAGCGTGGAACTTGAATAGCCACTGAAGATGAGAGGGTTGGGTGCGGCGTCGATCAGGGTCAAGAGGATATTACGGGTGATTTCTCCAAGGTACATTCCAGAGATAAACTTCTCGAACGCGTGATCTTTGGGGTTAATCGACTTGCGGTCGAGTTTGTTGTCGAAGGGTGTGGTAGGCAGTACAGAGCGCTGTAAACCCGGAGATTAGAGAGCGATAATTGGGCACGTAGCTGGAATACTGACCGAGTTATCGAACGCACCCCATTCCGTGTTGATGACCATATCGCCGCCGTTCTTGCGCACAGGTGAGTCGCCGAGTTTGACGATGTTTTCAACCTTCTCGATGTAAGCACCATTCGTTCCTGTGCCAAAGATAGCACCTGAACAGAGGTTTGATAAGTAAGCTGGAATGAGAGGAACTTGCGATATGCGAAACACACCAAGAATGCATCCACCCGCGGTGTACGCATGGGAAAGGAGAGCACCAACGGTCTAAAAAGTGCTTAAGCGTGCGATTCAATGTCTGCCTGGAGAACACTCACGTCATTAACAAGAGCGACACAGCGGACGTGAAGATGTTTCCTGTTGAAGGCATCCTGCAGCAATTGGACAACATCGTGACCGACGGCGTTCTTTGCGGAAAAGCCCTTGGACCACGTGAGGATCTTCCCTTGATTCAGAGCGGTTTGCTCGACCGGGAAACTGAACGTAAGACCCAAAGGCAGCGCTGGATCAGAGGCTGGATTGATCTCATCGATGGTTGAAGAGCCCGCAAATGGATTTTGGGCGGCGGTTGTTGGGGAGACGGACGGCGTAGAGAGGAATGCGTCTACTGAATCAGCGAGATAGTCTGAGACGGGCTGATGTTAGTGCACGCTCTGCGGGACACTGAGGAATACACACCAAAGAGCACACTGGCTTCTCCTGTCTTGAGAGCCTCGGATACTTTGTACTTTTGCTGTCTCAAGCTGAATTTGTGGTTTCCCAGAAGTTTGACCTCGCAGACACGCCTACACAGCTATTGTCAATGCAACGCTCCACCTGAGCTGAACACTGCACGTACAAGTTCGTTCCTCCAAGATCCAAAGCCAGGAAAGTGCTGTTGAGCACATGTCAGAGATAACTCAATAGGACACGATCTATCTCGCGCGAAACTTCTCTCGCGCGTGTTGACCATGAAGTGATGTAATGCCTACTCACCCAGTCTCAGATCCGTCTGGCACGCCGGTCACGAAACTCGGTCTTGATAACAGTCAGATAACCAGCTGCGGAATAAACTCGTGCAGACGTACATCATCGCCATGGGATGGTTATATTCACTTAATCCTAGGCGGAAATCCTTCAGAAACTGGTTGACGATGTCATTTAGCTTTTCGTCGCTGAGATGGAACGAGGCCTCGATGTCGTCGAAGATAGCCCGCTCAGCCTCTGGGCTGGCGCCGTTTGGAATGGTTATGGGTGACATCGGGGAGAGAGGGGGAGTTGGGGGAGGAGGAGAGGCAGACTCAAGGTAGAAATATCTGACTTCTTTCTCAATCAGGGAGTGGTACATGACATCTTTGAGGCACATTCACGTGGGCCGGCGGCTCCGGAAGCCTGGTCGCCCTCGGTGGCCTCACGGTGCTTACGCGCCCGGCGTCTGCCCGCACGACCGCCGCTCTCGGCCGCCCCCACAGCGGAGTCGGGGCACGGCTACAAGGTTTATATGGCCCCGCCTCCGACTTCTGTCTCGCCCAGCCAGTCGTCCGCCTCGTCGAGAGCTGGCCAGCAAGAAACATATCCAGGAAATCTTCATTTTTCAATCTTGGCAAATCACGCAGCGTCGAACAGCTTATCCGACGATCCGTTGATCTCTCTTGTTTGGCTCTTGCGTAGAACGTAGAAGCATATGCCGAAGGTTTATCGCCGCAAATAGTACGCCCGACTCTTGTTCAAAGTGTAACTATCTCGTCTTCGTCGACTCTTATTCAGCCTTCTCTCGGTCCCAAAGATATCGACAGCCGAGTTATCTGCGATTGGTTGAGTGCATCCCAAAGCGTAAACAGGAAGAGGCAACGATACGCTGCTCGCCAACATACTTCAGTAAGAACTCGGCAGCGACTCAGGCTAAATAACAGCTTAGGGATCGCACTTGCGCGATTCAATGAGGAGAAACATCGCAGATTAATTGTCGTATCGTACTCTTCAAATCTCACGTTCAGTATTAAGTATCTGCTTCGCAACGTAAAGTAGCAGGTACATGTCTCAGGTGCTCCCCCTGTCGTGCGCAGCCTCGAATAAAACCGAGGTCGTCCTACAACGAATTTATGTATGAGTGCCCACAATGCGATACTTCGTAAATGTCATGAGGTGTCCCGCCTCTACTACCCGATTGGGAAGTCAGTCGGGGAAGCGCTTGTGATGCGCCTATGGGTGATCGAGAGAAATTTATTTTCGTGTATAAAATCCTCTGTACTGGCACAGAGGGACTCTAGTTCGTCCCACTCTGTGCCAGGTATGTGTAACTGCTGTACCGTCCGTTGTATCCGAATCTTAGTTCGTCCCACTCTGTGCCAGACCGCATACCGATTGTGACAGGTTATGAGCCCTTCGTTCTAAAGTCCCCTGCCGCAGAACTTCTAGAACTCGTCGTCAGCCGCCACCATCAGCCGCCACCGTCAACCCAATCTCTTATCACATCGACAACATGACTACCCCCGCTCACCTCGAGTCTGATGCCCGGAAGGTCCATCTGATGAAGCTAGACGACAAGGGCAGCGACAACAATTATCACCACTGGGCGTCTTGCACTAAAGACCGCCTCGAGTCGCTGAATCTCTGGAAGCTTATCGAGGGACCCGAATCAGAGCCACCGGTGATCCCCGACCTCATCAAGGAACACACTCACGATGCTGTATCTGCCGCTGACGGGTCGAAGGTGAAGGTGAAGGTAGCTGGGAATGAAGCAGAGGTTGAGGAAGCTCGAAAGAAGGCGGAACCCTGGCGCATTGGCGACCTTACGGCGAGAACTCTTCTCAAGGAGGCCGTACCTGCCCACCGTGCTTCCACCATTGACTTCGCCACCACCGCGAAGCAGATCTGGATCGCTCTGCAAGAAGAGTACGCACCGGCCAATGAGACTCGCGCTTCCACGCTGCATCAAAAGATCCTTTCCTACGTCTGCACCGCTGACCTCGACGTACACAAGTGGTTAGACAATATCAGGATCCTATATTATTTCCTCTGTCGCCAATCTCCTGGTCGCATGACCGACGCCGATTTCGGTAGCACCATCGCCAACCTTCTTCCCACCAACGACGAGTGGCGCCCATTCAACACCATGCTAGCACGCGATATGACAGTCGCCCGGAACCTCGGGAAGCCCATGAGGTCATCTGAGGTCGTCCAACGCATCAAGGCCGAGGACTGGACCCATCGCCGTGATGACCCTGAGATTCTCCCTCAGATCCACAGCCTCGAGGCCATGCGCAAGCGCCCCCATCCCACCGCTTTCCTCAGTCACTCTCCCAACAAACGTCAGGACCTGTGGTGCTCCAATCGTCACTGCCTGAAGAGGAAAGGCCACACGATCGAGGACTGCCTTGCGTTTGGAGGAGGAAAGTGTGGCCAGTATCCGGAGTGGTGGGTCTGGCGTAAGGATATTCACCTTCCCCCCGATCAACGCCCGAACGCTTCTCATCAGAATTCCTCCAACTCCCGTTCCCCTGCCA
Organism: Irpex sp. Y119-03; assembly: GCA_037042295.1. Taxonomy (NCBI): domain Eukaryota; kingdom Fungi; phylum Basidiomycota; class Agaricomycetes; order Polyporales; family Irpicaceae; genus Irpex; species Irpex sp. Y119-03. Next base: position 203,005 of record JAXQKB010000947.1, on the reverse strand, counting down.
CTGGCGCGAACCGAGCCACCGGTAAGCCTCGTGCAAATGTCGCCGAGGTCGCGGACGACGACGAGGGAGCACTCAGCGACACGTCCGCCGACGTCACCGCCACTCTCTCTCAGGAGGAAGGGTACTACGCGTTCAATGTTAATGCATACGACCCAGCTGATAGGATTACCTGCAACACGCTCGCTCTCCACGCAGCTACTGAGAAGTCGTTCGAGGTGTATCACGACTCCGGCGCTAACCGGCACATATTCTTTGACCGAGCTTACTTCGAGAACTACCGCGAGATCTCCCCTCTCACCATCAAGGGTTTCGGCTCCACACTTTCCACAGATGCCCTGGGCGTCGGAGATATCCACCTTCGGGCAACGTGCCATGGCCGCACCTCCACCATCAAACTCACAGACGTCCTGCACGTCCCCTCTGCGCGGTTGAACTTGGTATCCCAAGGTTGTCTAGACCGCCGCGGTATGGCCATGAGGTCTGACGGAGGCACCATGATACTCTCATCCAACGGGAAAGACCTGATCATGGGAAAGATCCAAAGGAACAATCTGTTCCGACTTCTCGTCACTCCGGTATCATCGCGCAGTCTCTTAGATCGCATCTCCGCGGCCCCTTCCCCATCACTAGCCGAGAGACTCTCACACCGCACACCTGCTGCCTTTAAGGCTGGCGCCCGTCGCCCAGCTGTTCGCAAAGGCAAGAAGGTCAGCTCGGGTTTTTACACCGCCTAGTGGGTCACAGAGGCGTAAAAGGGCTTGAGCGCGCTGTCACTGGGCTGTACACGGACAACGCCGACGACCACCCATGCGAGGTGTGTGCCCGCGCGAACATCAAAAGGTTCCCCTTTCCCAAAAGATCGGATACGCGCGCCGATCAACTCATCTTCCGTGTACATATCGACATCTGCGGTCCCCTTCCTATTGGCTACGGCGGATACCGATACTTCATGCCCATTGTGGACTGCTACTCGCGCTGGCGCAGCGTCCGTTTCCTGAAGAACAAGTCTGACGCGCTGGACGAATTCATAAAATACCAGAAAATAGTCGAACGTTACACCGAAAAGAAAATCGCCATCATCCGAATCGACAACGCATCTGAGCTGGTCCTCGGAGACTTCAAGCGTTACTGCGAGTCCGAGGGAATAATCTACGAGAAGATCGTTCCCGACGCCTCACCCCAAAATGGCTTAGCAGAGCGCTCTAACGCCCTCCTCTGTGGGATGGCCAGGGCCATGCTCATCGACGCCAACCTGTCGGATTTCTTCTGGCCCCTCGCGGTCCAGACCGCATGTCACATCCTCAATCGACTTCCCACCGCCGCCCTCCCTCCCGACAAGACACCCCATCACTACTGGCTCAAAAAGCCTCCCGACCTCTCTCACCTCCGTATCTTCGGTACTCGCGTCGTCGCTCGCAAAACGACTGCCGACAAACTCAACAAAATCGAGGAGCGCGGCGAGCAGGGTATTTTCGTCGGCTACGCCACAGACGCGAAAGGTTACCTCATATGGTTCCCTAACGTCCGTCAAGTTCGCACGCGACGTGACGTCGTGTTCCTGGCGCCAGATCAACCAGCCACCAACCCCGTGGGGTCGTCCCCTCTATGGGATGACGTCTTCTTCGAGTTAGAACGCCGGTTCCTCGACACCGCCCAACGGGCTGTACCTCGGACTTCGGTCCCTGTAACTCCGTATGTAACCTTATCGCTGTTGCGATCGTACCTGTACTCATGAGATCATAGATCACCCGTACCCAGTGGCCAAGTGCCTGTACCAGTACCCGTACCCGTAACCGTACCCTCAGTAACAACGTATGTTGTCGTATCCGCGTTGAGCGATTGTACCAGTAACCTAACGTATACATATCCCTTACAGTGCACCCGACGACGTGCTCGGTGACGTGGACCCTGTCCCCTTACCACGCCGTCAACGCAGGTTACCAGAGAAGTACACACGGGACAACCTCGAGTACTCAGACGAGGGGGGGCTGACTGTCAGAGGACAGAAGGGTGGCCAGACCCGCCTCACGAGCGACTCCGACCCCCAAGATGCCGTCCAAGTACTCGACGATCAATCGTTCCTTATCGAGGTCGTAGACGAACAGACCCTGGAGACTCAGATCAACGCGTTACTATCCCCGATCGACGACACTACTGCTACCGACCCCAAGACTGTAGCAGAAGCACAACGCTCCGGGTACTGGGACCACTGGCTCGGAGCGCTGCACGAAGAAATGGAGTCGTTGGAGATGAAGGAAGTCTACGAAGAAGTCGACTCTGTCCCACCTGGACGCAAAGCCGTTGACGCGAAGTGGGTACTTCACATGAAGAGGAACGAGGACGGTCAGATCGCGAGATTCAAGGCACGCCTAGTCGCCAAGGGTTTCGAACAAATTCCGGGCCAAGACTTCAACTACACGTTCGCCCCCGTGGCCCGCTGGGACTCTATCAGACTCGTACTCACGATCGCCGCACTCGAAGATATGCATCTGCGCCACATCGACATCAAGACTGCGTTTCTCAACGGTCCCCTGGACGAGGAGATCTACTTGCGAAAGCCAACGATCGCAGGAAAGGGTTTCTGGAAACTCAAGAAGGGTCTGTACGGTCTGAAGCAGGCCGGACGTTCATGGTACCTGGAATTCAACGCCAAGTACACCAGTCTGGGTTTCGCCCGATGCGAATCAGACTGGAGCGTCCACGTCCGTCGCACCCCGATCGCGAAATCCCTATCAACCACTAGTGTCGACGACATCCTCCTCGCCTCATCCTCCACCGAAGAATCTGACGACGTCACGAACGGACTTGCCAAATGCTTCGAGATCACCGACAACGGACCAGCGGGCTGGGCCCTAGGTTGCAAGGTCATCAGGAACTGGGCACGTCGATGCATCACGCTCTCTCAACAACCCTTCACCGAGTCAATCCTGCGAGACTTCCAGATGGAGACTTGCAATGCTGTGTCGACGCCACTGCCGCCTAACACGTCCCTCACCATGGACCTTTGCCCAACTACCGACGAAGAGCGCGAGGCGATGAAGAAGGTCCCGTACTGCAGACTGGTCGGCAAACTCATGTACCTCGTCACTGCCACTCGACCGGACATAGCGTCCGCTGTACGCGAGCTCGCGAAGTTCATGTCGAACTACGGCGAGGGTCACTGGAACGCCGCAAAGCATGTACTTCGATATCTCCAAGGCACTCGCTCACAAGGACTCACACTCGGGAACATCGACGACCCGTACCCCATATTCCGGGGTTTCACCGACTCTGATTGGGCGAACACCGAGGGACGAAAGTCTATCTCGGGATACGTCATGATGATCGGGACGTCTCCGATCGCGTGGTCCTCGAAACAACAGAACGTTGTGGCACTCTCCTCCTGCGAAGCAGAATACATCGCCTGCTCCCACGCCGCCTGCGAAGTCATCTGGCTCAGGAACCTACTGCTCGAATTAGGATACCCTCAACCGCGCGCCACGCTCTTGTACTGCGACAACAGCGGCACCGTCGATTTCGCACACGACCCTCACAGCCATACTCGCATGAAGCACATCGACATTCGCGCCCACTTCATCAGGAACCAAGTGAACAAGGGCGTAATCGAAGTAGTACGAGTTCCCGGCAAGGAGAACGTAGCCGACGTATTCACCAAGTCTCTACCGCGGGTACTCCACCAGAACGCTCTCAAGATGCTGGGCGTAGATGCGGGTCAAGGGGGGGTGTCATGAGGTGTCCCGCCTCTACTACCCGATTGGGAAGTCAGTCGGGGAAGCGCTTGTGATGCGCCTATGGGTGATCGAGAGAAATTTATTTTCGTGTATAAAATCCTCTGTACTGGCACAGAGGGACTCTAGTTCGTCCCACTCTGTGCCAGGTATGTGTAACTGCTGTACCGTCCGTTGTATCCGAATCTTAGTTCGTCCCACTCTGTGCCAGACCGCATACCGATTGTGACAGTAAATGCGTGAATTCAACCTCTGTTGCACGTACTTCGTGGTAAGAGTGGAAAACACACGAAGGCGCCGACGTCGAGGAGGTCGGCCAAAGCCGGCTATCCAGGCGACAATAGACGCGCGACCTCAGTCCACCTTCAACCTCTTCCTCAACGACTCTCACTCGTTTTATTGTGCGTAACCTCTCCGTGTACCGTCTATTGCTACATCTTAAAAGGAAGAATAGATTCTAGATGGCTACGAAAGCAGCGGCAAAGGCGGTGGTGAGTTTGACCGACATGCATCACGCGTATAACAGCACGTTAATTCCTCCACCCGACACGAAAGGACTTCACCCGTATCTACTCTACGCTTGGTCTCGGAAGGGGTGCGTCTACTTAACCCGTGCGCAGAAATTTAGATATTGAACAGTCCTTGCAATTACAGAGACTGTCGCTGCCCTCCAGGCCTTCCGCAAGCGTCACGCTGACGCCCAGAGAATACACGCTCAGCTTGAGGCTCAGCCCACCACCGTCGACCTCTCTCACTACCGCTCCGTGCTGAAGAACAAGGCCATCGTCGATGAGGCAGAAAAAATCTTGAAGGAGTACCAGCCCGTGACATACGATGTTAGCGCTCACGTCAAGGCCATCGAGGCCTTCGAGACCAAGGCGGTGCGTCAATAAACTTGGATCTCTGACTCGAGAGCACATCTGACACCCTTTGGCGCAATGAATAGATTGAGAAGGCTAAGGAGACCGAGACGAAGATTGGTGAGGAGCTGAAGGATCTCCAGGCTGCTCTTGTCAACATCGAGGAGGCAAGACCACTCGAGGACTTGACAGTAAGTATTCCTTTGCTCTCGCTGGATCTGACTATCCTAATAATCCCCAAAAGAACGAGGATGTCATCAAGGCCTACCCTCGTCTCCGCACCACCCTCGAGACTATGGTCAAGAAGGGCAAGTGGACCGTACCCGGTATGTCCCCTTTTCTTCCCGCGAGCATATGTATGATGTCTGATCACGACGTCCTCAGGCTACAAGGAGCAGTTCGGCGACTACTCTATCATGTAAACACTTTCTGTCGTTGCAATTTAGACCGTGCTGGCCCCGAACGCACATCGACTGTCATGTTTTAACTGGACAACTATCCTGGGACGCTTGAACGATGCATCAGAAAGATCTTGAAACCGGCCACTCGAACGCTTTGAATACAAAAGATAGTACAAGACAAGGTGAGGTATGCGCATGCCGTGACCGTGGGTGTGATGAGATGTCGTGAGTGCAAAAAGCCAGAAATCCGGTGAGGTCGAGAGTGGGTATGGGAATGAGCACAGCTGGTGCATTAGAACAAGTCCTCCAGTGTCATCTGTTTGACGATATCCTGTGAAGCGCGAACCCTGTCTCAATAAGAGGCACGACCAAACAACAATTGACATGCGCACCGTATTGGACACCATTTGAGCGAATTCTTCAAAGCTGAGCTTGCCATCCCCGTCTTGGTCTGCTTCCATGATTGTCTTGTCGACAATCTGCTGCAACTGCCCATCCTTCAAATTATTGCCAACCATCATCTTCAATACCAAGAACAGCTCTCCGTTGGAGATGAATCCGTCGCGATCCATGTCATACACCTTGAATGCGACTGGAGTCCCCAAACTCTTATGTTAGATACACGCCCTGGATGTGAACGCATCAGCGGAGCACGTACATCGAAGTTTCTCTTCTCTGCCTCCTCTGCTGCTGAATGCACTTAGACCGCCCACGAACTCCTGGAAGTCGACTGTTCCTCCACCACTGTTCAAGATGGTGTCAGCGGAACATGCATAACTTCAGTCGTAAGACAGACGCACTCTTCGTCGAAGATCGCGATTAAACGTGAGGCCAGAGGGTTGTTGGCAATCTGTGGTATCTGCAGGAACTCTTCACGGTCGATGGACCCAGATCCGTCGCTGCAGAGACGGGGTGGCGTCAGCTTATGGACTTGAAGCCAAGACGATAGCTGCTCACCTGTCGAGTTTCATGAACCGCTTCTTCAGCCGTTCCAACTCTCCTGCATTGACTGTAGTGCATTCATGAGGTTAATTAACAATGCCTTCATTGACCGTACAAGATAAACGGTTTACGAACAATTGGAGCGCTTCTGCATGTCCTCCATAAACTGAGATTCTGTGACATACTTGAACTCAGCAGATGCGCATGCGATGACCACAGACTGGACTAACGCGTTTGACCCATGGCTTCGACTTGTCTTGGACGATCTTCTGTTCTGTGTGTGCCGAGGAGAGATGGAGGGCAAAACAAAGGTCGTTATGGACCTGGAAATCGAGCGGTCAGTAGAATCCCATCAGACGCCTTCTTTGGCAGCGGATGCGAGGCGTGCACGAGTTCCGAGTTTTTGTCAAGTTGCACCGAACGCTCACGTCCACGAAGTCGACATTCTGCGCTCATCATGACCTATGCCTCCTAGGATGTTTGCCAGAAGCCTCGTGAGTAGGCGTGCCACGGGCCTGCCTTGGAGATCGCCAGTTGCGCGTATTCTACGGAACGAGCACCGGACATCTGTGACTTCGCAGGATGTCAGAATTAGAGGTAAACCGCGATGGGCAGAGTCTGGAAGACGTAGCGCAACGACACTGCACGCTCCTCGAAACCTCGTCCGTTCGGAGGCACAACGCAAAACCATCTACGCGCTCTCTACACCACCTGGCAAAGCAGGTGTTGCTGTCATTCGAGTCTCAGGACCGGAAGTCCTACAAGTGCGGAGAGACTTTGTGGTACTTCACGCGAAGAGCTCAAAGGGGAAGACTAAGGAACTGCTGCCAGAGCCTTGGAAGATGTATCGCTGCGACGTTGTGCATCCTCAATCACAGGAGTTACTGGATAGTGGGCTCGCAGTGTTCTTTAAGGGTAAGTCTCATCTCCTGGTTCGTTTCATTTTCTTCATGTATTTCATAGGCCCAAAGTCATTCACCGGGGAAGATGTACTCGAGCTACACATCCACTCGGGACGAGCTATAGTCGCCTCTGTATTGGATGCCCTGGGTAGCCAACCTCAACTACGTTTAGCTGAGCCCGGAGAATTTACTCGTCGCGCATTCGAGGTTGGGCGACTTGATCTTACAGAGGTCGAAGGCCTTCATGATCTGATCAATGCGGAAACCGCGAGTCAGAGAAAGGCTGCTCTGCAAGCCGTTGGAGTACGTTTGTATATGCGGTATCTTCACTGTCGTAACCTCCACTGAACGAATCATTATTACAAACAGGGCCAACTGCGAGCGCATTTTGATCACCTAAGACAAGACATTCTACGCTCCCTTAGCCTTGTAGAAGCGCTTATTGACTTTTCCGAAGAAGACGTCGAAGAAGGCGTGTATGATCAAGGTAAGTCTCTTGGTAGTCGACGGCTCAGGATATTGGTCATATCAAAGACAGCTAAGGACTTAGCTGCAAAAGCTGCGCAGAACATCCAATCATTGCTTTCGGATTTTCGAAAGGGAGAGATCTTGAGGTCGGGTGTCAAGCTCGCGATATTTGGTCCGCCCAACGCAGGCAAAAGCAGTCTACTGAACCTGTTAGGCCAGTCTTCGCTTTTACGTTCCTACGTAGACTTGTCACTTACTGCGATATATTACAGCTCAAAGAGAAGCCGCAATAGTGACGAACATACCTGGTACAACGCGAGACGTGCTAGAGTTGACGTTGGACATCGGAGGATTTCCTGTGATCGTCGCAGATACGGCTGGTATACGCGAGACGGAGGATATCGTAGAGAAAATAGGGGTAGAACGAGCGGCGAATGCGTCTGTATCTACTGCAGTACTTACTCTGAAATATATTTTATTGACTCTATCTTTCAGTGTCAATGATGCAGATATCGCATTATGTGTACTGTCACTGCCTGAACTGCTCGGAGACCTGAAGTCCGGGCAGATGGTAATACCGGAGGGTATCTCTACGTTGATTCTCAAGGACAATACCCTTGTATTACTCAACAAGATCGATTTGCTATCCCTCGAGGATCACCTCAAAATCAACGACGCCATCGACCAGCTCAAGAAGTTACTCGGCGTCGAGCAACTATGGACTGTGAGCATCAACACTCAGGACGGCTTTACAGCGTTTTTGCAGGACTTTGGGGGGATATTAAAGAGCAGGTATGAGAAGCAGGATTTGCTTCCTTCACTATCATTGACCCTGCAAAGATACGATATTCTAGATCACTCATGGGACCGTGCGGCGCCACTGGTTATCAACGCCAGACACCGTGCGCACTTAGATTCTGCTTTACAGTTCTTGCAAGCCTTTCTGGATGACCGTGAGTTCCGATGGCTGTCGTGGCGTTATTCAACTAAACAATAAGCCTCATTTCAGCCGACAATGACATCGTCCTCGCTGCCGAGGAACTACGATACGCTGCACAATCGATAGGTCGCATAACAGGTCGCATAGATGTTGAAGACATCCTAGACGTCATCTTCAGGGACTTTTGCATAGGAAAATAGTCCTGAGCATGTCTCTCAGTTGACTGGTAACACAGAGTATAATAGTAATGCGTCGAATAATATAGACGAGTCAAAATCGAATCCACATGTGGGGGCACGTATGATACAAAGTTTGGTATAGAGTTTTGTGGCAATGTGGTATCATCCCTAGCATTAATGAGTCCCTGATATCCACACGGCATGCGAAAACCCGACAAAGAAGCGAACTACCTAACAAGACAATACTAGCGATGTCAATGACAAAACAAAACAATTCGACTTATTTTCACCAGAACACACATCCGGGAGACACTGACTACCTCGAAGTGTGTATTTGCTTACTTACCGCCACCCGGAGGCATCCCCTTCATCCTGTCATCGGGACGCTGCATGACGTCCAAGAACTGCGCCCATTCCGACAATCCGAAGCCAACGGAAGCTCCCCACATGTATCCTTCGTCCGTGGTAGGCTGTACGTAGAACTCGCTCGACTGCTGTGGAACATTGGTTGGCACTTGGTGATGCATGTCAACCTCATACCCCATGTGGTATGTTGGTGGATGAGAGTTATGTTGGGACAACTGGTTCGGGTACTGAGAATGCATTCCCTGTGGCAGGTGATGATTCGGTGTAGAGTTGATGGGAGAAACGCCATGCATGGCGGATATCGCATCGGATGACGGCCGGTGGGAGTGAGTACTCGGCCCATCTGCGTCAGTGGGTGTCCAGCGCAACGAAGAGGTGGGAATCTGAGTCTGGGTCTGCTTCTGCATCGAACCATAGGTCGAAGGCGAAGGATCCTCCTGGAAGACGTTCTGCGACGAGACACCAAGGGCTGGTGACGATCCGCTAGACGAATCGCCTTTCAAACTCCCTGCATCCTGGTACGGGAACGCGAGCTTCCTCACGAGGTTCAGGACATGCGATTTCTTGCGTCGTCGTTCCTGTGGAAGCTCACTCGCGAAGTCGTCGGAATATAGGGGCGCCAGGGCCTGCAGGATCGTCAATGCCTTATCTGCGACCGGCATCCATCGGCTTTGCTCGAGACAGGTAATGGCCTTCTTGATGTTCTCGCGGAAGAGAGATGCAGGGGGTTGGTCGGGATGAGTGATGAGTTGGAACGAAAAGAACATCGCGGCACTGAACACGTGGAACGGCCCCCAGTTCATGTGGCCAGGTACAGCAAGAGCAGTATTGGAGAGGAACTCCGGGCTGGCTTGGCCTACCAGCGAGATGAGTTTGCTGGCAGCGCTCACAGCGGTAGCTTGAGAGGAGGGTATGCTGACGTATGGCCGATGGAGGGTGAACCGTATGTGGTAGTACGCAGCTCGGATGATGACACTCTGTACGCCAAACCTACGTACAGAAGTGACAGGGCTTGCCAGGGACCGGGCAATACGGAATTCATCCAGATCGAGCTCCTCGGGAAGCTCGTCGTACCAGTCTGCGAGTCTTTGATCATGCGCTTCGATGGAGGAATATGGGACAGGTTGGAATGACACTGCATCATGCATGATGTAGCCTAGCACACCTGCAAGCTTCATGAGCGCGATATTCGGTTGGTAGAGACGACCGGACTTGTCCAGCGCAGGGTCACAGTCAGCCGGCAGACGTGTGTTATAATGGTGAGAAGCAATGGACAAGGGTCGTCCAAACATGAAGGCCTGCCATCTACAAATAGAATTAGATACAGTGAACCGCTTTGCATATGCATCCGGGTTTTCTACTCACCGCTCAAACAGGATGATATGCCACCATGCCCAACGCCTACGTTCTGATTCAAACCGACTGAAGCGAGTTTCACCGGGATCCTTATGCAGACCCATAGCAGTTCCGATGTTAATGAGCTCGCCTTTGATGGCCCATGTCTCCTCTGGATCTTCTTTGGCGAACGTAAGGTAATGCGAGCGCACTAGCAGCAGCTCGATCAGGTCTAAGCTATATCCTTTTCCCATACCATCCTTTCGGAGATCCCGCTGGTGTCTCTCTAGAGCCTCGCGCATAACTCCGTAGTATTTCGTCGCAAGTTCTTCGGTTGAACCTGGCAAAGAAGCCAATAGAGGATGGCCCTTTGGCAAGTATCGCACCGCGAGCAAGATAAGGATGCACACTGTTGCGAGGATCACGCGATCTCCGCCGTGCCCTGACTTGTACCTGCTCCAGCTCTTGAGAAACGCTGGCTCATTGACATGTCTATAGATCCAATTGCAGTACTCGAAGTAGAAGTCGATTAATCCGTCGACGGCGTGTAGGGGAGGCAGAAGGGCGATCAGATCTTCGTCGTAGCCTTGGTAAGCCCCAGGGGGCGTCGTACTCTCAGGGAAGGTATTCGAAGAGCGAAGTGTCGATCCCAGGTTGTCAAGTGCAGTTGAGGACAATGGCCCATCATGGACCTCCTCGCGAACCTTAGTGAACACGTCAGCGTCAAAATTCTGACTACTTGCGGGAAAAGGCAGTTGTGCTGACTTACAGACAAAAGATGGGACAAGGCACTTGTGGGTCCTGCGAAGAATCCACTGTGATCGGACTGTCCCAAGAGGCCTGGGGCGCTGTCGGCCTTCGCCTCCGCGGAGATAGGTGAATAGCTTCCCCTGGTTATCTCCTTCTTAGGCATACCGCCCTGGATGGAGGTGGGTGGTGCTGGTAGCTGCATGGTAGGTTTCTGGGTGAGAGGGCTAGTCGCGACGGCAGAAGCTGTGTGTCCGACAGGCGTCGGCCTAGTGATTGATCCATTCTGGACAATGTGGGACTCCAGCAGAGCTATGGACTGCCTTATACGCGCGAATTCTGCTGCTGGATCTATACGAGAGTGTCTGTGTGTACGAACGCGTGCAATGGAGTTAGCAATGACCTTAGATCACAGCAGACGATGGAAAGAAGACGTGCAACTATCTATAATCACTCATAAAGTCGGTTGTAGCGCGATCGACGAGCCCCGTCATCTCCGCGGATCAAAGCAAGCTGCTAGGATTGGGAAGCGGGGCGAGTCAATCACCCACGATAAATTTGCACCGATCCTTGGTGTAAGTACTTGGGAAGGCGCACCGAAATAGCGGCGGCCGCGGAGAGAAGCACACGTGCACAGGAATACTGCGAAGCGACAACCAACGAACTATGACTTACGACTGCTCATCTGCTCTTCCTGAGCCATCGCTCTCATTCTGGTAACACGATGCTGTAGTCCCTGCTCAACGAGTGAAGATGTGAGGAGCGACGGTATGTACGTAATATTGTAATCACGTACCCCGCAGTACGCAAGACGAGCATGGTCGATTCCTTAAGCAGGTGATGAAGATGTAAGGGTTGGTGTATAGTTCAGAGCATTCACAGAAGGCTAATTCCTCACCTGTCGCATTTCAGCTTACTATTCCTACATGGTTCACAGTTGATGGCTTTACGTGCTCGTTTGGGGGCTGGAGGCTTGAGGTCATGGGCCTGGGATGGGTCTATCGATGCCAAGACAGGAGAATGCGGTCGACTATGTTTCACGCGGGCCTGTGAGGTGGATGCAACGGGCGAATGGGAGCCATTTTCGAGGTGGGCTTGCTGACCGTGACCGGTACTAGGAGGCATGGCACCTTGCCGAGAGTCGGCTGCGCGTGATAATGATACAGTACAGGCGTGCGGTAGGGATGTCGAGCCAGTGGCGTCGTTAGAGATGGCGATTAGATATTGCTCGGTGGTCTCGACGAAACAGTGGGGGTTGGAGTCAACAAATGGTCGTGAGGAACGTGCGGGGAATGGTGACGGTGGGAGACAACGTGTATATAAGGTGGACTTGAACCGGCGACGTGAGTGATAGGTACAAGAAGTTAGGCTGGATGAAAGTTGCGTCTCGTAGGATACGAGGATTAGTGAGCAGCTATCCGAGAGAAGAGTTCAACGCAGAGAGCCTGTTCGTTTACTGCTCGCTGCCACAGTCTCGCCCGCTCTTCCGTACCAGCGCTGTCCAGAAACGGAAGGAGGCGGCAAAGGCGCGTTATCTTAGATTGCGTCGGATCTCAGATGAAGCCGATCACCTATGCACTCTGGTTGGATATAGGGTCATAGCCAATACCTTTGGTGAATGGTTAGCTATTCGACATAGATATACAGTAGAGCATCTTTGACAATGCCAAGATAATATATACCATCCCCTTTCAAATAAATGCATGCACGATGGTGCCCCAATCGAAATGCAATCTCACGTCCATCAGTCTGAAAGGAAACGACCGCGACGACCCGAGGCGATGTAAGTACACACTGCAGACTCGTCCATGGCAAATCATGTACGTTTTAGTACTGCCGTAGCACTGCCCTGCTTATAAATGAGAGACATGGGAAACTTTCCGTAAGGCCGTAAAGGATAATAGTGCGTATTTCGATTGCTGGTTCAACGGCTCACTGGCAGCGGAGAGGAGCACATAGAAATTCAGTACGACGTGCTAGCAAACCATGGCTATTGTATATATATAGTTACTTTACAAGGATTTATGAGGGTTTCCGCAGCGAAAGATCTGGTTCGAAGCGAAGTTTTATTCTAAGAGCACCGTAACTTGAAGTATAAGCGGCCACCGTATACAGCATGAATCAACTGTCACGGCCTACCATCCTCGACACTGTGTTGTACTGTATGAGAGACAATCCTTAAGCTCAAACAGGGGGGAACATTTGACGCTCCTGCATGCTCTGTCCCACCGTGAAGCACTGCTACACGCATGGTCGCCAGCAACTAAACGAAACTAGTATTTAGTGCCTGCTCCCGTATTCCTCCTGCGTTGGCAAACAAGACACTTACATTGTGCGCTGCATTGGAATGCTCATAGGTGCCTCCAAAGAACGCGCAAGTAGCATCCTTGCCAACAAGAGCGACCAAGGCATTGACGCCGCCCGGGTGATCTTCTGAAAATTCCTCCACGTCGTGTATAAACCCAGAAATAAGTACAAGGCGGCGGTTGAGCGCTTGCTCTTTGTCTAAATAGACAAAGGGCATCAAGCCTGACGTTGTAAAACCATTAATGAAAGGCGTACATGTCTCCCAATCGACCACAGGCAGATCTTCGGACGATGGTGGCCATTGTATACTGTCTTGCTCTTTCTTCAAACGTTTGATGGTCATCGTAAAGATGCTTTTCTGCACTTCACCATCTGGGAAGGTTTTGAGATGGCTAGCCAAACCAAGCTTCTCGCACAAGACAATGAACCACTTGGTGGGATCCCATTGGTACCATTTGACCGCATTACGATAATCCATAGGAAATTGATGGTGGAAGTTGTGGTATCCTTCGCCGAGAGTAACGATCGCGGTGATGAAGTGGTCTCGGGGTGTCAACTTGTCGTCGAAGGTGGATTCTCCTAGCCAGTGCGCCAGTGAATTAACGCTAAAGACACACTATCGATTCAATCACACATATTAGCAAGATAGTTCATAGCCAAATTTGGGGCATAAACGCACATGATGTACCACCGTCAGTCGCAAAAAGCCCGCATAATAGAAGCCACCGCGCCAGTCTCCCCAACATAGTCCCGGAGTTATAGAGGGTAGTAGTAGACCAAAGACAAACGCGAGCATGAAGAATCTGTCGTGCTGCCATGCTACGACGACGTTATGCTTTAGGTCACTAATGTCAGCTGGGCCGTGGCGCTGACTCGGTCTGACAAGCATCCACCCAATGTGAGACCAGAGGAGCCCATGGTGCGCACCATATGGGTCGAAATCAGTATCAGTGTAGCGATGGTGAGCCCGGTGGTGCCTTGCCCACCACTTGATGGAGCCCTGCACCGCACCCGCACCTGCCACTGCCAAGAAGTACTGCAGAGGTTCAGACGCGTTGAATGAGCGGTGAGACCAGAGTCTGTGATATCCTGTAAGCAATCGGGGTGAATAATAGGGTCATCGCTTTGCAGCATGTGGAAGGATACAAACCAGCTGTGACTCCTGCAAAAAACATAAGTCATCTCAACTCAGTACACTACCGTGACGTCCGATGACTAACCTATCATGTTAAAAACGTGATAGCTTACACAGAAAATCGCAGTGCGAAAGTGCCACGGAGTAGTCAAAAGGCCATAGAGAGACACCAGCGGTGTGATTGATACCACAAGTAAATTGAACCAGATGATGGCTTGCAGGGTGTCATATAGTGTTTTGTTCTGTCTCCTATTGGGTACTGGTTCTCCTCCCAAAGCGCTGCCGTAGGAATTTGCTTCGTTGTCGTTGGAACTGGGAGGGGCGGAGTCGCGCATGTCGCGCGATGGTGTACGCAGAGGTGAAAAGGTTTTATCGTACCGAATTTCACGTCTGAAGGTGGCCCAGAGGACCCTCCGTTAACCAAAGCTGACGCCCTTTTATGCACTGCTAAACCCCGGAAAGATGCACACGGAAAACCACACGGCAGGCGGGATTTGCAATGTTCAACACGACTTGGAAGCCAGGAAGTCTATCAATAGCCTCGGTTCGGCGAACACTGAGCTCATACCCGCAGTCCGAGTCAATGCATGTAGCAGCATGCTGTAGGCCACTAATAGTGACGACGGCGCCGATATCCGCAACGGTCCTTTTCGGTATGGCCCGCACCAAAGGGCCACTTTCATTCCAGGCCGCACCAAACGAGGGCTTCTGCCGTTTAGAAGTCAGAAATGCCTTTGAAGATGAAGGGAAATCCCTCCTCACTCTGTTCGTCCGAAGGCACCCTCTTGTTCTCACACTATCGGTCATCGGACATACTATCAGAAGGCAAATTGGGTAAAGGATACAGGTTGGGTTCCGCCTGTACTGTGAGGCAATTCATCGTTGCGGCTTCAATGAAATGATGAATCGTCGAGAAGCAATCCTCCTCTCCCGCGAACCTATTTAAGAACTGACTTCGCAAAGGTGATTGATAAGGGCACCAGGGTCAGGGACTGCTTGTACCTTCTGGTGTACCATGTTTCGCACGAGACATCCTTATGCAAGATCCGTGTAAGGCCGGGCACGCAGTAGAAGGGCATTGCCTCCAGCGCTCCACTTGATTAAGGCTTCTAAAACACAGGTATGATAATCATGTAAATCTATTAGTCCCGAAAGTTGCATTGAACGGAAGAAATCGTACACATATATGGCTATGCCATCCCCGTTTCGTTCTAGCCAAAGCATTTACGTGGCAGATTGGCAAGTTGTACTCCGAATTACAATACTTACGTTCTTAGGGTTCGGAGTATTGCTTCCACGGCGTCGATGTGAACGTTCATGGGCTGAGTCGTATTCCGTAAATGTGTCCTTGGACCTACTTTTCCCAAATAGATCGTAGAAGCTAGCATGAACGCGTAAGAAACGAGGATTACGCACTATGGCTACGACGCATGCGTGTATCTCCGTGCCCTCGTTCGATCTTGATCGTCACTGAAGAATGCATGACAATATGCTAACAGCGTTGGATTGCAGCGAAGAAAGACCGGTACGCTACCATCGCCACTCTATATCACCCGTGGACTTCACTCTGACACCTTTGTATGGTTTATACATCTCTCCGGTAAGCTTCAGTTGCTCGACTTTCAACGAAGAGAAACTGTGCTGAGGAATTTCAAACGTGACGCGGAAGGCTTTCGCCGGGCGTGGATGTTTGCTCCTGAAAGGGAATATGAGTACCTTCCACAGGCTCAAAATGAAGGCTTACGTAGATGTAAAGCTTCCACGAAGGTTGTAGGTTGATGATGGTGACATCGACTTCATCTCCCATCGCAGACTCTATTCGAGCGCTAGAATATTTAGCAAATGTAGTTACTAAAATGTCAGATTGGACTTGCCTGAGTTCGAGGGTCGAATGCCCACGAGGCATTATTGGATGCGATACAACTGGCTCCGGTAGCTCCATCACCGAGATACCATTCTAGCGTGAGTTTTTCGATGGCTCTTGTTGTCAAGCGAGAAGTCAGAGTGAGGTCCACGTTCCCTAGTACGTAGGTAGAATCAGCACATATAGCTGCAACAATGCGAACGATCGAGATATATGTTTTGCCTCGTGTGCTTACCCCGACTCTCCTCGATGTTAACGAGGGATTTGATTAGGAACGGCACAGCGACAGGATGGAGGCCGGCAGGAACATATCGGTATTCCATGAGAGTGAAGCTGCCATCCGGTGGTACGAAGGACAGGTGGCTGTCTCTTGCCCATCGTGGTAATCTGGAGGGTCGAGTGTCGGTCTGTGTAAGGAGTAATGCAATTGCGTGAGTCACTCACCGAACGCAAGGATGAAATGAACAATCAGTCAACGCCTTTGAGTTTGCGAAGGAAAGCAATAAATCAGGCGTTCCTGTGAGACAGTTGAATGAATGCCGTAATCTATATGCGGCTCTGGCACTGACCTGACAGCTTGGAGGTTGCAAGGACTTTACCCCATACGTTACTGGCAGCAGGGGTTCCGTTCCTTATTTGCGCGTCATCGATAAGAAAACTATAGGAGAAAGTCTGAATAGTGACTAACCGGAAATGAACTCACTTGTTCATGACAGCCCTCAGCTCCTCGATGATGTCGAAGAAAATCTCATTGTTGTTGTATCGTACTCCCGTCTTACGCCAAGGTATTGGGGATGCGAATGGATGTGTACTAGATGACGAACTTGCGAGGCCGTTTACACCCGCAGCAGACAAAACTTTTTGGAGCAAGGATGGTGGTAGCACGATGTCGCGAAGTGCGTTGGGGTAGGTCGTAGAGGGATGTCCGCTGGCATCCAGAGTTTCCTCTAGTAACTGAAAAAAAGAAGTAGATTAGTATCGACACTGCGCTATCTTCTGAAGACTACACACCTGGTACACAACATCAAAGTTGTCCCTCAATGATTCAGCAGAAATATGGCCCAGGTACTCTCGCAGGATGTCAATGAAGGTCCTTAGGAACGCGAACACGTATAAAGGGTCCACTGTACGCGGTCATGAGTGAAAGAGGGTTATTGTGAGGCTGCAGAACTCACTGTCACCGCTCACAGGGCACAAGAACCGCAGGTCTCCATGCTTCAAATGACAACACGCGCTCGGGACTTCATGCTGTAGACTGGGTACGTATAGAACTGGATCTACATCTGCAGGTCGCGCTGCTTTCTCTAGCGCAGTCTTGAGAGCATCGATGTGCAGCAATGGATACGCAGGGTTGCTTGACCGGAAACCAGATTGTATAATCGCCTGTCTGGATAGTCTCAAATTGAGTTTCTGAATGATATCGTCTTCTCCACGAAACTTACCCACTGTTGTCTAACACAATTACGCCATCGATAGCCATGCTTGAGTCAGTCGTGGTGGTCGCAGAAGAAGAGTGTCGATGTTCACCATCATCGCGAGAGGAATGATCTCACTCACATCATCGGTCCGAACAACTCGCTCATGGTGGGCCAGGAATGTTGAGTGATATAATCACATTTACAGCGAATTTAGGCGGATCTACAGACTAGCAATGGAAGTGAAACCCTTACCGCTACCCTTCAGTTCGATGATAAATAGGCATAATGCTAGAACTCGTATACACATGCATGATGATAACGTGCACCTAACGATAAAGGAAGGATACATTCTGCGCTAACATCATGACAAGATGGAGAAGAATTGCGTATGTAAAAGTACAGGCAGCATCGAAACGTGAAAGATGTCCGTACACATAAGTATGCGCAATAATCAAAGGGGGAACCGTGAGCATCGAGCCCGACATAAGAAAGAATAAACACGGCAATGGGACAATGGGAGTCATGACAGATGGGATAGGGGGTGTTTGGCAAGACATAACAAGATACTTCAGGCTCTTAAGCAGTCCATGAGACAACCGGGAAGACTGTGAAAACAGAGGCGTAGATGGCTGGAAGGTGTGGCGCAGTCTGCTACAATCATAGGTCCAAGACGTCACCGTGATATCTTCTACGAGAAGGGGAAGTTCCGTTCGTGAACCCAACAGACTTCGACCGCTCCTCTTGTTCCAGACGAAGCTTCAGCTTTGCCAATTGCCTTTCTCGGGGCACATACCCACGCGATTTCGAGAATCGAGAAGCTGAAGGGGGAGCGATACTGGAAGAGACAAACGCGCCGAAATCGCTTTCGTTAGGCGAATTCGCGATGGTGGATGTCCTAGGGCTGGAAGAGATGAAATTCGTCGGAGAATCAATCTTAGGTGATGACCATGGCAGAGAGGGGATGAAACTGGTGAGCGTTTGGATGGCTGCAAAGGTGGGTGACATGAAAGGCGAACTCGAGGAACCGGTATCGGGGGAGAGTGCAGAGGTATCTGGCTGATGCGGAGAATCGCTCATCACTTGCGACGCTGCTGTCCCCATATGTTGGGAAGACCCGACGCTGTGAAGAATGATCAGTACGAGAGGGGTTTACAAACGGGACGAAGATCGGCGTACATACTCATGCGCGGCTTGTTCTGAGCTTTCGGCGGCGTTGCGATACCCGACTGAGTCTTCCGAGGCTGAGGGATGAACGATGAGGAGCGAACTTTAGGCGACGAAGCGAGCGAAGATGGAGAGGGGGGTGACTGCAAGGGACGCGGAATAGAAGACATGAGAGGACCACGTTTAGGGGGAGTAGACGGTGACGAAGGAGACTCGCTCATCCTGGGGATGCGGGTCGAAACCGGCTTGGCAGATGTGGAGGTGGAATGAATAGGAATGCTGGAGACGAAAGACCTAGAAGGGCTTGATCGGGGAATCGAAGATGAAGTCTGCTGAGGTGCCACAGGCTTGGTGATAGTCTGAGCCTCGATGGATGCATGAGAGGTGGGCGCAGACTCAACGACCTCGGGTCCTTCGAACGAAGATGGTGGGGTGAATGTAAATATGATACCACCCTCAACCTCTTGGCCTACGATCTCCTCGTCGGACGAGTTGACCACACCTTCATCCTCTTCTTCCTCTTCACCTTCGGCAATCGAAGTCAGAGTAGAGTTAGAACTCGATAGCGTAACCTCTACGCCAACATCACTTGGAATCATGAATGGAATGTCGTCCTCCGCGTCCGCTAGCGCTTGAGAGAACAGGTTCTTCGAACTCTCAAGAGAGCGAAACCTTGCATCCAGAGGTGGTGAATTATCGACGTCTTCTAAGCAGCCAAAGAAGCGGTCAATCTCCTCCACGTCACGAGCTAGGGTAGTCGACGGCTCCACTACCTGAGGGAAAGTCCAGGCCTTGACCAGTGATGCACGGCGTTCGTGACTGGGTTGAGGAGAAGGAGGCGCCGGCGTGGGAGGCGAAGAACTTGTCTCGCTGGACAGTTCGGGAACATATTCGCCGTCCACGGACATTTCAATCAGATGAGATGTATCCCGGGGCTCATCAGAGTCTGAATCAAAAGACGAGTTCGACGCTGAAGTTTGGAACGTGTAATCATCGTCTTCATCTTCATCTTCATAACAAGCGAGATCGTCATTGAGACCATCATCTTCCTCCTCTTCGTGAACGACTTTCAGCGAAAGTTGATGACGGTCGAGAGATTCATCGATAGACTCAACGTCAGTAGAAGAGCTCGACGAGTCAACCGAACGGAAGCCTAGACCGCCCCGCTTGGCAAAAACCCCACTACGAGGCACAGGGGGCGTGCGGTACTGCGAGAGCTCGAAAGTCTGCGGAGTCGGGGTCCTCAACACGCTCTCTAGTTCCTTCTCAACCTCCTCTCGCTTCTTCCTTTCTTCAGCCAGCGCAACCGTGAGTTGCGAAATCTCGAGCTCCAGCTCGGGCTCGCGGTCGGCCTGAACTCGGAGACGTCTACACTCTTCTTCGGCCTTGAAAAGCGCAGCCTCAGCCGCGTGGGCCTTCTTCCAGCCTTCTTCACCCCAGGCGATCTTCTCCGACAGAGAAGTCTCTATAGCCCTCTTCTCAGTCTCCATTAAGCCCATACGCTCACGAGCAACCCAGGCCTCACGTCGTTCATTTTCCACCCGCTTCATGAGTAAAGTGCTTTGATGTTCAAAATCGGCTACACGAGTGCGCCATCCATCAACATCCTTCTTCAGCTCGTCACGCTCGGACTTGAGGTCAGCGATGAGCTGGAGCATCTCATTGTTGGGAACTTCATTCTGTGAAGAGACGTCCGAGGCGTAAGATTGCGGGCGGGAACGAGGGCGGGCCGACAGAGCGCGCTCGAGGTCGGAGATACGTTGAACGAGCGCGTTGTGGGCCTGGTATAAAAAATGCTGCTCGGTAAGAGAAAGCGAGCGGGAACTACGGGAACCACTGGATGAGCTATCCTGGGAGTACCGACGTTCGCTGACGGGCGTAAGTTCGGGTGTGGGCAGACCATAGTTGCTAGTGGAAACCCTGTCGTCTGAGCTGAAATACGGGATGCTCGAACGACGTTTGGACTGAAGAGAGGCTACCGTCGAGTCCATCGCACCACCAAGCGAAAGACGTCTTATGGGAGGCACAGCGGAGGAAGAACCGTTGACCATCATTGATTGACGTCTGTTCGCCCAGGAAGGCAGTGTTTCTGCATCGGGAGCATCACTGTCGTCGCCATTGGGTGATGGCGACAGGTTCAAGGATTTCAAGCCGGGACGATGGCTGGGTGACTCCGCTGGAGTCGGCAGATCATTGTTCAAGGCTTGAACCAAGCCGGGACTCAGGGACAAGGGCCGAAGCTTGAGGGTAGCGGGGCGAGGGCGCACAGGAGTGACGGCAGGAGCAGAGGGAGGCGCCGCCTCAACTACCTCAATAGGAGAGCTAACTATCTCCGTTTCCTTTGGTGACGCCAAGGGAGTCGTTGCAGCGTTGTCGTCGCCGTGAACGGCGTGTTCCTCTTCCTCCTCTTCTTCGACCAGAGTACCGAGAATGTCTTTGGAGGACGACATGGACATAAACTTGCCATACGAGTCTCGTTTGCTTGAGGAAATAGAACTAAGACCACCATAACCCGCACCAATACCAGGAGGATACGATGGTTTGCTCGCTGTGTGCACGTCAGTCGAACAGCAGCTGCGTAAAAGGAGTGATAACATACGAAAATCGAAACGCTTCTCGATCTCAGGCGTGCCAAGCTCAGGGATTTCCACGCGAGAGAAGGCGCCTACGTCGGACTTACCCTCCAATGCTAGGAGGGCTCTCCGTCGGATTGAATCTTTGTCCCCCAGGTTTATGTTATCATCCGAGGATGACGAGGATGACAGTGACGGAAGGGAGAAGCCCATGATTTCGGCGGATTCGCGACGTGTAGACACAGAGGAGCGGCGCCTATGGTGGGAGTTGCGCTTTGAGCCGCCAACGGAAGGAGTGGGGGAAGTCGGAGGACTGCTAGAGGAGACTGAAGGGGCGGACGAGAGGGGGGGAACAGAAAGAGAAAGGGACATAGAAGAAGCTTGGCGGGAATGAGACCGTGAATGAGAGGATCTGTGGGCACGATGACCTGAGACGGACGACGGAGCATTGCCCCCTAGTTTGAAAGCATCAAGCTGAACACGAGAATAAAAGATATGTCAAAGTTTGCTGTATGCATGAGAACATTGGCACGCACCCTCTTCCTATCAGTGTCGACATCCTCGGATCGTGAATTGGTGGCGACTGCGGCATAGTCCATTGTTGGTGGTGATAAGGGTACAACGAGTGACGATGTTCGTAGAGAACGTGAGAAGACAAATGAAGGACTGGACTGTGCGACGGGCTCGAAGTCGACGACTGCGACACGCTGGCCGAGGGCGAGGGCGAGGAAGATGGCGAAAAGCAAGCCAGCAAATCCAACTCTGGCGGCTACAAGGGGGGCTCGGCTGATGCCGCTCAAGTCAAGCAACGTGTGATGGTCTCGTCTCCTCCCTCAAAGTCCATGTTCTGTGTTACGACAAGTGCAGTCAAGCTTTACGAGACTCATACGTAGATTTATCTATGGCTGCTGTGCATTTCTAGTGCTCCCTAGTCAAATACATCCTCGAGGCCCGGCTCTGCAAAATTAATTCTCAAGTGCATCCGTCGTCGGCCGGGAGTTGTTGCATAGAAACGACCTTTATTGGCTTTATTGTACCCGGCGTGCAATCAAGCGCCCCAGCTGTGCTCTGAGTCGCGAAGATCTACAGCTTGAAGTTACAGTAACATGAAGGATACGGAGTTGACAGATAGAGAGGTGACCAGAGCAGCTAAGGCATGGCAACCACAATGCGCGAAGCCTGTTCGTCGCAAAACCACTCTACTGACTGGCATATTACTCACTTGTCCTTGAGCCAGCCCAGCATCGGGATATCTACTAATATATACCCTGAGTAACTGCATGCTCGTTGTACAAAATAAATACACTTAAAATCTACTTACTAGCCAGAGTTGAACCACCCTATTTATTGCTAAGTACGAGTATGGGGCAGCGACCCGCTCGTGATTTCGAACGCACGGACAAGTAGGGACGAGTGCCTGGAGATAAGATAAAATATGGCGATCTCAAATGACCCCTGCCAGATCGAAGTCCATTGATCGTCCAATTGCAACTCTCTTCTTACCATCACTACCACATCGCTAGACACTCACCGCAATTTACTCGACACCATGGCCCTTGCATTTGCACCAAGTCCTCAGGAACCCACTCGGTCCCAATACTTATCTCATGGGGAGGCCATGGACTAAGGCGGCACTCCGGTCTTCCCCCGAGAGGAGACCCGGGCGCTGAGTATATATAATGTCAGAACGGCGCACACAAACGTCAGGCTCTTCAAAAACTGCTCTACCCAGGTCTATCCTGTACCACCACCTGACTCTACTCATCGACACCTCTACTATTCATTCGAGGCGCAATGGCAGCACCACAGGTGGTCAAGATCATTCCAGAGCAGTCGGTGATCTTAATCTGCGACTTGCAGACGAGATTCAGTGAGTTATTCGAATGTAGTTGTGCTGGTCGAGCTCGCTCTGAAGTCATTCTTCTCGTTACCTAGAGCCCGCAGTGAGCCACTTCGATAAGGTGGTCACCACCGTGAACAAGATGATCAAAGTGGCGAAGGTGGGTCTTAAGTACTCATCGAGCCCCTACCCCGTGTTCTCGCAGCTGACGCTGTGCACAAGGTCGTCGGCGTGCCCGTCATTGTCACTGAGCAAAATTCTCGAGGTTAGTATGTCTACGACGTCGACTTGAATGCCCCAACTTACCCCGGGTTGCTCCCACAGCACTCGGCCACACCGTCCCAGAGGTAGACCTCCAGAGCCTCGGCGTGCTGCATCTGGCCACCGTGGAGAAATCACTGTTCTCCATGTGCACCGCTGAGGTCGACGCTTATCTGAAGCAGCACAATTTCAAGTCTATCATCGTTTTGGGCATAGAGGTGCGCCTCTGTGGCACGGCGCAAGAGAAAATTTCAGCTTACGCCCTCCTTTCATTGGTTTCTGCAGGCGCATATCTGCGTTCTTATCTCATGTCTTGACTTCCTGTCACAGGGATATGACGTGCACCTTGTTGCTGATGGTGTTTCAAGCTCCAACAAGGAAGAGATCCCGTATGCTTTCGAAAGAATGAGGCAAGCCGGTGTGACCATCGGAACTAGTGAAAGCATTGCTTTCCAATTGCAGCGTACGTTGCCCATCAATCGTTGTATTTGATATCAACGCTCACCTTATATATCTGATATGTTGTGCAGTCGACTCAGCGAAGCCTAACTTCAAACTCTTTGCCAACACCATTAAGGAGGAAAAGGAGAGAACAAAGGATGTCCTGCAGACCCTTTTACCCACCAAGTCAGGATTGTGATGTTATACCCTCGCTCCATCTTTGTCATTCGTCTGGATTTGTCTCAGTTTTGTATGCTATCTGCCCAATATTTTCGAATAACTCTTGACTGCGTGCTGTGCCGCTATGATGATCACAGCTTGTCTCGGGCCGTTTGAGCCGGGTGGTAGTGTCGGCCTTTTGCCAAATCGAGACCATTGTTTGGCAAAGGCCTCTGATCCTAACAAACCCACGTGGTGAACGCGGCACGGTCAACGCACTGGCAGCGGCTAAAGGCAGTCGGCACTCTTCTGACTTAGAACCTCTCAGGCAACCGACTTTGGGTTGTGGCCGCCATAGCTATCATTCTCAATTGAACATCTGTGATAAACCGCATCCTCTTAAACCTACGAAATGCTGGGAAAACTCGTCCATATAGGCTTCGATGCCCTCCTCATCAGCGCGTTCCTTGCAGGTGTCAAGCGCAACACTGGTCTAACGTATGTATCGTTGTGTTGTGATGTTGGTCTCCAGCTGATCTTACTTGCTCTCCCAGACCAAAGCTGTCTGAAGTACCAAACAAGGATGTACGACGTGAGTGACATGTCGTAGCATGATCTCAAACCCACTCTTACTATGGCCCCGTGTTTAGAACTGCTGAGCTCATACCTTGAATTTGGTGAGATGATGTGCATGCCCGCTTTTCGATGCTATGAAGGCTAATATCAGCTGCTCCAGGCGAATACATATTTGACTTTGCTGTGGTCGTCTTCGGCGTGAGTGTCACACTACTCGTGCTTGAGCCACTCATACGGCATTACGTATTGACACACTCTCACAATACAGCGGTCTGCGTCCTTCGAACGTAAACACTAAACAGAACATTCTCTACTACTGGATCCTAGAACGCCGTCTCCGCATCCATCCACACCTCCCACGTCTTTCTGCATTTCAGTTCATTAAACATCCTCATATCACCTCTCTCGGCATTATGTATTTTTCGGGCTTGAAGATTTGAAACCCTCACTTGGCTTAATCCACTCTGTCACCTTCGCGCATTCATTGTGACCGCCGCTATCTTACAGGGTCTTCCACACGGCTTTACAGCACTGATGGTATATAGCTAATCTCCGTGCTTGCGTAGGCCGAACCCCATGCAGCACCAACCGCAAGACTGAACATTCATCCCAAGAAGTTATACACGAAGAAGTGTAGTACAACGGACCCCAGCGCAAAGTCTGCGAATGCTCTGAAGTTCGACGAGTTGAGTTTGGGGTTGTCTATTCTTAGCGTCGAACATAAGACTCACCGCTCTGGAGAGACGTCCTTGAACACCGTCCTGTTTTCTGGGTTCACTTGTGCACGAAGGGATGCGGTCAACACGAACTGCCCGACATTGCTTCCAAACCTGAGAATATGGTTAGCACACACAACGTCCTGTGCCCGCGCACATAACATACCCTGCTAGGAATGCATTGAATGGGAAGTTCGTCACGAGGATACAGTATATGAACTGGATGACGCCGGAGAGCATGAGAAACACGAGGAATGCGTCGATCAGCTTGAGTCGGGAGGAGGTGTTGTCGTTGTATGCCTTGAATAGTGTCTGGATGGCGTTGCTGGTCTCTGTGACCTGCTGCTGCGCTTGTTTGGTAGTGGTCGATGCGACAGCCGCAGGAGGCTTGGCGGGTGACTTAGCGGGCATGTCTGGTTTGTAAATGAGAGACCAAAGTTGAATGCGGCGAATGTACGAGAGAGGCTCTGTCGGGGTCTGTGGTCGACGTGGAGGTCGTCACTTGCAGCTGCGAAACGCGCTGGCCAGGAATAGAAACCCATCAATATGAATAAACGCCCAAAAATCGGACAGAACGGTGGCAGGCGCCTACCGAGACTTTAGACCTCTGACCGACTCCTGCTTGTTCTCTCCTCCATTCACGCGAACAAGTCTGCTTTTTTTTGCTGAGGACATCGGGTCTCACCAAGATGATTGGGTCTCGCTTTTTGGCTGGGGCCACGAGGGCTTCGATACGCGCTGCGGAAGCCAGACGTGTAATTGCTCCGGCTCTCCGTGTGTCGGCGCAACGTATACAGTCGAGACAGGTGCACAACCGCCTCCCACCTCCATATCCTGTTGAAGAGGGTCTTGGCGACTTCTTGCCACCACAGGCATTGAAAGTCGTTGCGGAGGAGTACCAATATGGGTTGCTTGAGCGGTTGAATGAGGAGGTTGCTGGTGCGTTCGTGTGCACTGCAAGGTATCCTATGTAGCCGATATTGAACTCACCGCCCTGTTTTTGTCAACTAGGCACGCACTTGCGAAGCTTATCTGTTTTGCAAACGGTCATTCAGGCGTCTAAGGACCCCTCTCAAGTAGTCATATATAACTATGCCAGCGAAGCTCTCAATAATTCCTTCTTCCTGCACAGTCTGGTACGTCAACTGCAACCGCTGGCAGGGATGTTTAGAATCTCATTTCATTACCACGTATCGTATGCTATAGCGTCCACTTCCGCCGGGTAAAACTTCTCATGAGGACGCCATTCTCCCTGACCTCGGTCAAGCTATCAACGCGGACTTTGGCAGTTTGGAGCAACTCAAGTCCACTTTCAGTGCAGCTGTGAATGGAATGCGTTCACAGGGATACGTGTGGTTGCTAGTTGACAAGACCGGCCATCTCGCAGTTTACCCAACGTTTGGCAATGGAACGCTGCTCGTTCGTTCATCCGATTTCTTGCCCACCAGGGCAAACGCGAAATACAGCACTTCTGTGGTTGGTGAAGAAGCGCAGTCTTCGTCTACGTCGAGCAACTATCGCGTCCATAACACGCCTCCCGCAACTTCCAGTCCTGCAAGCGGAGCTTCCCACCCACCGCCCCCGCTCAACCCACACAGCCAGACTCGATCGTACATGCCGGCGCCCGAATTCAAGACTGCTCCTATGCCTGGTGCCTCTACCACGGACGTCGCGACGGTCGGAGATGTACTTTACCCCTTGTTTTGCGTTTCTGTTCATGAGCATGCATGGATGAGTGCTGGGTACGGTGTCTGGGGGAAGGAGGAGTGGATAAAGAAATTTTGGTCGGTGGTGGACTGGGAGCAGGCCAGCAACCTCTTCCTGCAGTACATTGCTAAGCGTTCTCCGAGGAGCTTAAGACGTTGAAGGGATATTTTACACTTGTGTAGACGTATTAAAAGTAGACACACTAATACTTTGCTTACTTTATGAGTGTGAGGTTAGGGTTAGAGTCTAGCGAGCAGTAAGAAGGTTCTGGAAGGTAAGCGAGGTCGAGAGAAAAGCGACCCCGCCGCCACTCTTAAACTCACCGCTCAGGTCAGTTCTTCAGTCAAACATCCCAGTTCACTCTCCGTTCTCGACATCATGGCTGACGACCTCAAAAATCAAGGAAATAAAGCATTTGCTGCAAAGGATTACGATACCGCCATCGACCTCTTCACGAAGGCCATCGCGATCGACCCTACCAATCATGTTTTGTTCTCGAACCGAAGTGCCGCAAAGGCAGGCAAGAAGGACTGGTCCGCCGCACTGGAAGATGCTGAGCAGGTATAGCTCGGAACGTCATCGTCGTATCAATCCAGTGTATTGACCTCCATCTTCGTAGTGCATTAAATTAAACCCAGGATGGGCCAAAGGCTACGCTCGCAAAGGTGCTGCATTGCACGGCGCAAGGAGATACGACGAGGGTATCGCGGCATACGAGCAGGGCATCAAGCTCGAGGACAGCCCCGCCTTGCAGAAGGGTCTCAAGGAGATTCAAGAGGCGAAAGGTATGTTCTTCCGCAGATGTCAGTATGCATATTCTGACTTGTACTGCAGCTTCGGACGACGCTTCCAGTGGCCTTGGGCTCGCGAAGCTCTTCAGCGATCCAGGCGTTATCGCCAAGCTCGCCTCCAACCCTCGCACTCAGAAGCACCTCGCCGACCCCGTGTTCCTGCAGAAACTGCAGCTTATCCAGCAGAACCCTAGGCTCGCGGATGGCATGCTCTCTCAAGGAGATCCTCGTATGATCGACGTCCTCGGTGTTCTCATGGGTATCGACATCCAAGGGTTCTCAAGAGACGAGGGTTCCGATGAACTTCCACCCGGTCTTAAGAAGGCTGACGCGACACCACCACCTCCGAGCCAGCCCACACCTTCTGCATCTTCGTCGCAGCAGCAAACACAATCAACGCCTTCTTCGTCCAAAGTCGAAGAAGCTGCTGATGTGGAGATGGAAGAAGCCGATGACGAGGACGCGAAGGCAAAGAAGGAGGCTGAAGCTGAGAAGGCCGAGGGTGCGAAAGCCTACAAGGCGAAGAACTTTGCAGATGCGGCTGCTCACTTCTCAAAGGCCTGGGAGATGTGGCCCAAGGATATAACATTCTTGACCAACCTTGGAGGTAAGCCTACTCTCGTCCGGAATTCATTTGTTTGTAGGGCTAACGAAGATAACTATCTCAGCTGTCTACTTCGAGGAAGGCAAATATGACGAGTGTATCGAGACGTGTCAGAAGGCTATTGACGAAGGCCGTGAGGTATGTCTCGTGCTTACCGTTCCTCATTTTACTCGTCCACTCACCCATCCATGGCTACTCCTAGATACGCGCGGATTATAAGCTCATCGCTAAAGCTTACGGTCGTATCGGCACTGCATATGTGAAGAAGAACGACCTCCCGGAGGCTATCAAGTTTTACCAGAAGTCGCTCACCGAACATCGTACAGCCGACATCCTGAACAAGCTGCGCGAGGTCGAGAAACAGCAGGCTGAAGCAGCACGGCTTGCATATATCGACCCAGAGAAAGCCACCGTGGCTCGTGAGGAGGGCAATACCCTCTTCAAGTCGGGCGACTTCGTTGGTGCTGTCAAGGCTTACACCGAGGCTATCAAGCGCGATCCAAAAGACCCTCGAAGCTACAATAACCGTGCGAACGCTTACACCAAACTCGCCGCTTTGCCTGAGGCTCTGAAGGATGCCGAGGAAGCCATCAAGGTCGATCCCAAGTTCATCAAGGCGTACGTTCGTAAGGGCCAGATCTTGTTCGGCATGCGAGACTATACCAAGGCTTTGGAGGTCGCGCAGGAGGCCACGGATGCCGACGAGGAGCACAAGCATGGCAAGGAGATTCAGGACCTCATCTCGAAGTGCCAGCAGGCGTTATGGAGTCAACGAGAGGGTGAGACCGAGGAGGAGACCCTCCAACGGGCCATGCGGGATCCTGAGATTGCTGTACGTAACCTCGAGGATGCTTGTGAAGCGTATGATATACTGACGACTCGTACAGAAAATCATGGGCGACCCCATCATGCAGTCTATCCTCCAACAGGCACAGTCCAATCCCGCCGCGCTGCAGGACCACATGAAGAACCCGGCGGTGCGTCAAAATATCATGAAGCTCATCAACGCCGGTATCATCAAGACACGATAAAACCATCCTTTTCTCTTTCTTTCATCTGGTCGAGCTTCAAGTGGAAGGGTCGTGACTTTAGTATCCAACATCAATTGCTTTGTATTATCACATCGTCGCTAGTTTTTGCTATCGTATCAACATAATCCCTCGCTTCCCATCCCATGCCGTGTATTGAAACCCGCAAAAAGACTGAAAAAGCGAATAAAGTGATGACTACGGTGAAGACCATGAATAGTTCTTCAGCCCTCCCAAATGTTCCTGGAACCTCTTTTCAGCGTTCCTCCGAGCGAGATCGTCAGTCGCAGTCCTCGTCTCTCTCCATATCCTGATGGTCTCATGGACCTCCGCCGGCTTGCTGAGCCCCACAACATTCGGAAGCTGAAGCTCTGTCGCCTCGCGATAAGCGAACCCGAGAGCAAGGTTGACTATACCACCTGCCCACCCCGCCTTCTCAGCCTCTCGAGTAGCTCCTGCCACAGCAGCGCGCAATTCACGAGGAGCAGGATGCCAGACGGGTGGTGCAGGAGTAAGAAGACCCATGTTCAGAGGAGAAGCTGTGACGAGTTGAGGTATCTCGGCTTCGTTGTGGAAATGAGGGACGAAGTCTTTGAAGGAGTCGTTTTGCAGGTTGAGGTGCGAATAGCTCATGACTACGTCGATAGACTTGGGGTCCACAGCATTGGCCAATAACGCTAGACGGAGCAGCGTAGGTAGGGGATAACCTGTTACGCGGGGCAATGAGCCTGGTTTCTTCGAAAACAAAAGGGAGTCAATACTTACCCGATAGCCCGACATGCTTGATCAATCCTTCTTCCTTCAACTTCTTAAGCTCTGCAACGGCATTGAGGACTTTACGATCACCATCGCCCCAGACTTTCGCTCGCTGTTCAGGTGCAAGACCATACTCGCCAGCTTTGTCCGCGGTCAATGCAACCGAATGATCTCCAGTAGCTTGCGGCTGAACAGCGTCGCACACGAACTCGATGTCGTGAAGGTACACTACATCGAGGTAGGTGGTATTCAGTCTTGCCAAGCTGCGTTGAACACTCTTCCTTATCGTCTCCGGTGAGTAGTCGAAGTCTTCCTTAGTCGCGCCATATCGCCCACATTTTGTCAACTGATAGTCATGGGTTCTCAATACAAATCGTGAGAGCTGGTACACGATGCGATCTTACCAACTTGTACGACTCACGCGGGAACTCCGGCGCGAGAGTCTGTAAAGCTGTCCCGAGCACTATCTCAGAAGGACCGTAGTATGCTGAGGTATCGAATGCGTTGATACCGTATCTAAAGACGAAGATTGGTCTCGCCACTTAGCCAGAACAACATTTAGTGCTTACCGCAGCGCGAGCCTTATGGTTCGAAGGGGAATCGTACTCGAAAGATGCTCAGCTGCATTGTACTGGTGGGAGAATGCTGCAGCACCAAAGACAAGCTCTGGAAGCTGTAGAGACTGTTCAGGCCCTACTTTGTCCTATCCGTGATATGATGGTGAGCAAAATTCATCGATAATCCCATGTTTTGTCTTACGGGATAGACACCAGGAACAGGACTGTCCTCGTACTCATCTGGAATAGTTGAAAGCGGAGGAAGCTCAAAGATCGGCTGCGGCGAGTTCAGTGACGCGACCATTGGTAGTGGCAGTCGAGGTAGAAGGAATATACGGCTCAAACAGAGAGGAGGATATCTACTTATCCCATTCGCCGTAGTACAAGGTCACGGCGCTCGCGGACCGGCGTCATCGGTCACAATCGGCTCGCAATTGTCACGCGTAGAGGAATTGTTGGCAGTAGCGACGAAATGCAGTGTATTGTATATTGAAGACAAGTAATGCGGCCGGACAGAGAGCGCGACGTCGAGGCTATCCAACTATTGTTGGCTCACAACTTCTTACGATCCCAACTATAACACCCATAAGCAAGGTTGTACAGGGGAACCAAGTTGCATAGAAACTCACCCCTTCTCGAACGACTGGTTGACAGTAAGCAGCTTTGTGCCCTCGTTGGGCTTGATGTCGTTCCATGGCGTAGGGTTCTCCTTGGTCCAGACAACTACGTAAAGTCAATAACCGAGTGCAAGGGCAAGGAGGTGTAACACACCGGTTGGGCCACGGGCCAGTCGGTACAGGTACCACGACGCGCCGATGACAACTCCGCCAACGACAGCATAGCTAAAATAATAGTGGGTCAACGGATGCAAGTCACCTAGTTCTCTAAGGGAACTCACATAGGTGTAGCCTGTTGCGAAAACGACCATTAACTTTGCTCTAACCAACATGCACAAGCCCTGAAATTACTCACCTCAACGGCAAACCAGTTCTTCAAGAATCCTCGGCGGAGGTTGGGAGCCATAGCTGCGGTCTGCGGTGAACGAATGTGAATGGGTCGAGAAGGTAGAATGCATCTCCTCGCGACCCCTCGACTCGACGGTAGCCCCGCCATTTTCCCACGGTTCCGTGACTGCACGAAGCGCGATCAAAACATGGATTCTGAGTCGTCTGGCCCTCATCTAGATTCTGGACATGACACCCAGACCAAGCGCACCTCACTCGATATTGCAACTAGAACAACATTACACATATGAACAACTATAGCGATAGCACTGCATGTACAAGAAAGTTTGAAAGCGAGTATAGCAACTGTCCTGCCGACTGCTCAACATTATTACCAGTCCCTGAATCTCCTACCGCCCCGAAGCAGCTGGAACAAGACACTGCGACATGTAAAAAGGAGATGTACGGTCATTTTCGACATTGGTCCTTTCGGGGCCGTCGCTGCGTTTCCACCGCTGCTTCTTCAAGTCACTAGCAAAATAGGTCAGTTCAGTACCTCGACGGCTGCTCATATAAGGTTGCCCGTACGTGTAGTCAATTATGAATACTGATCCAGCCGCTGCACGCGTTTCATACGATTGGAGATCTCCGATCTTAGCTCGTTTTGCAATGTTTGTGTGCGTGAAGATACATTTTCTTGCGAAGAAGCCGCAAGAAGCACTTGGTCGAAGAGGGTGTAGGGTAGCCATGTCGAAGACGGAGATCTCGGCTGTTCCAGCGAAAGCTTCGTGTCGTCCTATAACAGTAATCGTAAGGGCTAGCATGAGCACGGAAAGTATGAATGAGACGCACCTTTCGTAGCATGGACAGAGCGCATTCAATTGCCGAGTCCAGGATCTCATATCTTAAGTATGTACGGATGAGGTATTCAGGATGCTGCTCCTGTGGGTCCTGGTCAGCGCCCATAACAATCGTCTGGAACCTACAGCCACGTACTTCAAGCAATGAGATGAGCCATGGTGGGGACGGGGACGATCGATCAAAGCTTAATATCGTTTCAAGCGTTATTTTACTGTAGGAATAGCTTGATTGCGACCCGTCGTGACGTTCTAGAGCTTGCCGCAGATATCTCCAAGCACGATCCGCGGCCGTACCTGGCCAAGATGATACCTTGTCTGTAAGTAACCAATCTGAGGAATCTTCGCTGCTACGATTGCGATGGACTTAGAACGCACTCATAACTTAAAGAAGATCACTCACAGAACGGTATCGGGGTTCCTGGCTATTCGCAGGCACCGCATTGTCAGTTGCGCGAAGAGCTCACTCATATCGACATCTAGGCTCTGTGCAGTAGCAAGTGCTAAGTCGAATGTGTTCGACTGTGCAAGTCTGCTTACCACCCCAGAGGGTGAACGTAATAACTCTATTGAATAGGGGGTTATTGCACAAAGCACACAGAAGGAGTGGTTGGTTCTCACCTATCGAAGCGAGGAGTTGAGGATCCTTTTGCACCAGCTCCAATTGAGCAGCAAGGAGCGCATACTCGTACTGAATATCACGCAGCTCGACGACTTCTACGTCCCTCGTTCCTTGCGAATACTTGTCTTCAGGTATGTGTTTGGACAATTTGCGTCGTTTCCGCGGCTATTGCGGCAGATAAGTGGTGAACCTTGTCGTTAGCTCTGCATGCACGTACCTCATGGGTGGATTCTATCGTTACAGGAAGGACAACCCAAGAACTCTTTTGGTCTATGAGTGATAAAGCATTGATGCTTACGGCATAGGCCTCAAGCTGCAGCTGTGCAAACCTTACGAAGTCCTCAGGCCTGCTATGCGCTAGGACCGCAAACTTTCGTGCTCGCTGGTACATAGTGGACGCGGCTATTGGTCGGAGGTTAGCCTGACTGTATACGCATGGAATAGAACGTAAATACCATTCCGGTAATCCCCTCTGGAAGTATACC
This sequence comes from Irpex sp. Y119-03, assembly GCA_037042295.1. Taxonomy (NCBI): domain Eukaryota; kingdom Fungi; phylum Basidiomycota; class Agaricomycetes; order Polyporales; family Irpicaceae; genus Irpex; species Irpex sp. Y119-03. The sequence continues at coordinate 169,332 of JAXQKB010000947.1, read as the reverse complement.
ATGTATACAAAATCTTCGAATAAAACGGTCTTATTTGCGGGTCGGCGTTCCGGGCCTTGAAAGAAAGTGTGGACTCGACTTCATCCACGACTCCCGCAAAGTTATACGACATTAGGCGATCCACGGCATGTTCTTCGCACATCTTCTGGACTAATGCGCCCACGCAGTCTCTCTTCCTGTATACAGATTTAGTACATCGGGAAGCAAGGAGTGTTATGGTACCCACAGTTTCTCATAGGGGGTTGCCATAAGTGCACCATATGCGTCGTCATAGAGGCCTAAATCAGTAAAGCCCTTGATCACGGCCTGCCACAACATGCTAGTGTTGACATCGATAGGGGCGCTCGAGATGGCATTCTGTGAGAACAAAACCTCATAGACTGTGACCGACGCGCCTCTGAATAGGGCCGCGGCGTGAAGGTAAAAGCTAAACTGCGAATCAAATAGCTCCGCTCCAGGCAGGACAGCCGCGAGGGCTTCGCGGTCTTCCCGAGAGATACTACTATCAGGACCTACGCCACCACGAGAATGTAATTAGAAGTGGTTTACGATAGGAAATACTATGCTCACCGAAACTACCAGCGAGGGTCTCCAGAGTTGCTGCAACATCCTCGTACCGGCCCTCGTCCAGCCACACTCTAAGCAACACGTAGTTCATCGCTGGCGTACGAGGCAGCCATGACAGGACCTCTCTCGCCGCTTCCCGATAGCCCAGTGTACGAAGCCTCTCGCAAAACTGAATCTCCAGTACAGTAGTCTCTGCCGTCGATATGGACTGTAATAGCCCTGTTGCTTCGAGGAGATGGTGGGCAGCTGCTGGTAGGCCACTTCGCGTGCCGAATTGAGTGAGTAGCCGGTGCAATAGCGAGTGTGATGGCTCGTGCTGGATTCTACCGGAGGTGACATTCATGTTTCGCATCTTCGAGATAATATCTTCTTCGGTACCGATATCCGCCGTTTGGGGAACAGCAGGACCGGCCGGCTGATGGGCCGTGTAACGAAGGAGGGCAACCCCTCGGAAAACGGCGAAAACTTCGGCCAGTTGGGCAGAGTCCAATTGCGCAGCTATGTTCGGTATGAAGAAGAGGAGCATCACGAGAGCAAGAGCAAGGTCGTATCTTGCATCGACAGAAAATGTAGCGTAGCTTGCCGTTAATGCTGCACTGAGCTCTTCGTTAACTGCTGGCAAGAGTAATTCAACCTCCTCCTCTTCACGCTTGACATCCTTATCGAATCCGCCAATAACGTCCAGCGCAGCACCGATTGCGGCGTCGAGGTTTCCTATGCCCTGCAGTCGACCGACAAGCCAGCTTATGAATCCCTCGTCAACCTGACTTCTGAGATCGAGCCGCACCGCAGTGTCTTGGATGATATCGGCGTAAGGAAAGGCAATCTCTTGTCCGACGATGTCCACGAGACGGGCTTCTGTTGCAAGCACTGTACGGGGTCCGACCTTGGTACGCAGCGTCCACACTATCTCGATGAGACTATAGTTAGGTTCGAGGGGCTCATGCTGCGGTGACGAGAGAATTCTGTGTAAACGTAGAGCGAAATCTTCTGTGACCAATGAAGCGATGCGTTCTCTCTCCACGATTATCACCTCGCTTTTAGGCTCTGCGATCCCGATAGCCAACGGCCATCGAGCGCTTCGCTCGATTTCGCGACATCGGGCAACAAAACCTTCCCAATCTCGTTTGAGAGCTTTCCAGTAGTTGTCGTACAGCAGGGCACCAGTCTGCGAATCCTTGCTAAGCTGCACGGTGCATCCCACAACCGATGCGATAGCTTCCGCTGTAGTAGCATACTGTCGGCTGAGCCGTGGATCCGTAGGCCAGGGGAGGGAACCACATGCTGAGATATACTGAGCAATAGCCGTCTGTAAAGTGTAAGACGAAAACACTCCTGGTCGCATGATGGCCTCAAAGAACTTGTCTGCTAGAGACCCTGGAGAGAGTAGAAGTTCATCAAGGTAAGCAGGCGTGAATTCCGGGACCGGGGGGTAGGTCGCGCTGAGCCAGCTTTCTCCGTCGAAACCATCCGATATTCCCAGCTTGTCAACCATAGATTGGCCTGACATATCCCAGAGCGTGTACACCCAGTGCGGCGTTGCGACGAAGTCTTGCAAGTGTCCATGTACCGTATGACTGGAACATTCGAATTCGGCAACCAGCGTCAGCTGATCATTAATTGTGTCGAAGACAGAGAAGTAACCCCCAGAGATGGGAGAAGACTCCGTGGGGACAAAAACAAGCAAATGAGGATTTGCGGCCCCATCCGGCGTGAAGACACGTAGCAAACGTTGCGGTGCTTCGTGAAGTAGCGTGACTGCCTTTGTTGTATTCGGCACGGAAGCTGCGTCTCTCGTAGACGGAAGAGGAGGCAATGGCCTTTCAAAAACACAGCCTCCCAGCGGGGTCCAGAGGCGAACTGTTCGATCGCGAGACAAAGTCCAAAGGTGGCCTAAGTCCGTCGGTGCTGGGTGCGATGCAGCAGAGATGATCGTGGACCCTCCGGGAACCGAAGGATGAAGTAACGAAGTGAGAGAGTTGAAAAAAGAACCGCGGTGTGACAGCTGCTCTGACCACTGATCTATTGCAATTAAATGTGAGTAAGTGTAAAATGCCGAGACGCAATCTACTCGCACCGTCTTGGCCATCCTGACTGAGTTGCTCAATCTCCAATCTCAGTATAGAACCGTCGGCACTCGCCAATACCACTGAGTAGACACTCTGGACATGTGCCAGGATTCCCCGAGTGTCGGGTTTCCATTTATTTATGAGGTATTCACGAATGGAGATGTACGAGAGGGATGTAGCTTGCCAGAGTGGCGCAGAGTCTGGGATAGGGAGTACGATGCGAAAGAGAGAGCCGGAGGATGTCACAGCTATGATGTGGATGTCTTGATCCAGGTTGACCATGACTGCTGGGTTGGGGATAACTGGGTCGGAAAATATGAAGCGTATGGGCGGTGCATTAGTGGAGAGCGAGATGAGTTCGAGGATGTGCCCTTCATGAATAACACGAAGCAAGATGGTCCCAGTTACATCTGTGTTGAATATTTCTGCATAAATGGCGTGCTCCGAGTCTGAAGACGATTGCGGGGTGGCATTGAGACGTGACCGTGTTGTCTGGACCACTACGCTGAGAGCATGAGTGGAGGGGAAGAGGGAAGACACTTGAGCGGCAACCAGGACACTCTGTTCCATCGCTGTCCTCGAGCAGCTAGGCAATGTGGCGGCCGGCGAGTAGAACGTGGAGAACGTCGAAGATGAACTTGCAGTCGTCGAGGGAGGCTACTTCCAGTTTGCCTTCCTCGCGTGCACTAGCCAACGCGTGACAAACGCGACTGTGACTGAGTGACACAATGTTATCAGCGCTTGCTCCACGTGGATTACACACTCAGCTGGCTGGCTGCCAGTCTCTCTTGTATATCGACCGCAACGACCGCAACGACAGCTAGGTTATTCATATGCATAATCTTTTGTATAACACTATGTTCCCCCTTTCTAGGATTAAGATTCTCGTCAATTCATAGCTAAGAGAGACCTTCTTCAAGTTTTTTGGACCAGTATCATAGTGTGAAACGTACGGTAAGTCCGATTCGCTCATTCACGGGCAGTTGGGTGATACTCCTCCACTAGTACATAGAAGGGAACAGATAAACATGCGCGATCTTCCCATTCGCGATCATCCAGTATATCGTTTCTATCTCTGTCGTCGACCTTGGCCAAGTGAACACACGCGGTAGGAGCTTCTGTGTTTCCTACAATGTACGTATTGACTCATACGTGACTTCCATCGATGTTGAAGGGTCATAACTTATGCGAAACAACACACTCTCTGACTCTGCGGTCAAATTCGGCGCTGTATGGTGCAAATGATCTCCAAGTTTTACCTCCTTACGTCTGGTCAACCCCTTCTCTTGATCGGTCGGTGAGTATTCTTCAATGGCGCAGTCTCAGCCATATGCATGATGTAAATCGATGACAAGGAAGTTCCGAAGTGCCAGCATCCATGAGCCCTTGACATCGAGTGCTAGTGACGCTTGTCCGAGTGCATATGTGTGAGGCTGCGTGCGTTGCACCCTCATTATTCTATCGCCCTGATCTAGCCTCGTGGGATTCATGAGTAGTTCTCGGAAAGTCCTGACAGCTGCGGTGAAACGATCCTCGACATGATGACGACTTGCTCTATCTCTTTCCACGAGTGGTGACACATACCAAACACTGTGGAGGAAGCCTGTTCAGTAAGCTCATCGTTGTAGGTATTCATTTGATGTACAGTATGAGTATTGCGTGACAAGAAATTGGCCGGTGTTTTTCAGATCAGGGTCAGGAGCCTAGGCCGATGTTCACATGCGTGAGCCTGCCATGCTGCCAGCGCGTTGAGATACTTCCACAGCACAGCGCATCTTCGCGGAGCCATTTGTTTTCAGTAACGAAGGCAGTGGTCTTAAAAACGTGCTCATGGTGGTTCGTAGTTCAAGCTTAAGCACGAGGAACAAATTTTGCACGTCCAACGGCTGGCAGTCATAGACGACTCGGATGGTTTTAGGGATGTCATGGCTCATCTGCTCCGAATTCGCGCTCTCTGAGCCCGGTCGGTCGTTCTCGCCGTATGCGGTTTTAGGCCGTTCTCACTTTTATTCAGCATATCATAGCTCTTTCCATCTGCACTATGTTTGCTAATCTCTTCGTACAGATCTGACAAGTGATACATCCTATGTTTCCCCGGACCGCAATGTCAGGATAAAGCAATTAAAGAGCGGTCGAAAGATCGGATGAACAGAGCTTCTATACATCGCCCCTACAACAATCAACAGCACGTTGGATCAAACAGCGCACTCGTCCCTCGCGGGGGTACGAACATCATCATCGACACTTACTGGCGTTGGGGCTGTTCATAGGGCTGGAACCGAGATACTTGGTATGTCACAGCGCCTTCTCCATAGGGGAGTCAGTGTGGCCAAATGCAGGCAGTATGTTCATCTATCGCTTTCCCTTCTGTTCGAATCCGACACCAGCAACCCACGCAGCCATGTCGTACCAACATAAAAGGGCTCAGAGTGGCAGAGCTAGGGTACCAACACCTCCAACACAGTCAACGGACTCCAAGTCGACTTGAAGTCGGCCACCTTTCTTCGTTCATACTACAGCTGTTTTAATCCACTTTTCTGTATTCTCGCCATCTCACTTTTGAGTGAGTTATACCGCCTCTGCGCCTGAGATTGTCTAACTCACAGAGCGATTAGCATGGACCATCTTATGCCATTCGAAGCACTTGTCATCCCTTCCGATGACCGCCAGCCTCACTTGGTGACTGTCATGACGAGTCCCCTGCCCACTCAGTCCACCGAGGAGCCATACCGTTGCGGTAGGATGCCTCACCCAGAAGTATTTATGGACTATGTTGCAGAAGGCATGGGCCCCGGAGCATGGGCATATCATGTGCGTTTTCGGTGGTTTTTTGGGAACTTGCTCCTTTGCGACAGACTCTCATGATCTATTCTGCAGTTGGTCGAGGCACTCGATTGCATGACAAAGAAGTTCGCCACGCCGTATATTATTTTCTACCCCGTCGTCTCCCGGGATGGCATGCCGTTCCCCGTCAACAAATACGTGCGTGAAAATCAGGGTAGGTTCTACAAGGAGCCAGAGGCATGGCGGGGCAATCTTGTCGTCGTGAAATACCGAGATGCCCAGTATTCCGCCATGACCAACATTTCCATGGCAGACTTTCCAATCCTGAAGAACTATCTGGCTACTCACAAACCTCGCAACAACTAATGAAGGTACGGTACTAATCCATCAGTTCATGCTTCTACATGATTCACGTCTTTGTTGATTTCCAGCATGTAGCGGAATCGGGCAGGCTTACCAATTTGCTATACTGGTTGTACTGTAGAAAGCATACAAAACAACACATATCTTAGGAGATTTCTGTTTCACTTCTGTTCCACTGTTGACTACGAGATCGCCATTGTAATACATATAATCGAATTGCATATTTATATCGTATAAAATCTCAAACTGTGGATGTGGATGCAAAAGGCTTTACAGTTCGTCACGGGGCTTCTTAGCCTCGTCAGGCTGCTTCACTTGTTCTTTGGCTCGCTTCGGATCGCAAGGTTCGGGGACTGGACTGCGGGGATCGATAGGCTCGTGTAGGACCTGACCCACTTTCTTGTACTTCGGGGACTCGGCGAAGAACTTCTTCCAATGATCCAAGCTCTACATAAACGTGAACTCCGATGAGCGGATGGACAATGCCATGGAGAAAGGCTCTTACTGCTCGCTCTCTGTTGTTCAGATCACGGATATCGTGAGTGCGATGTGTGGCGAAGCAACCGGTGGCGAACGCCCTCGCAGCATCTCGGCCAGCCCTATATCCAGATCATGTCAATTGAGCAAAGAGAGGTTGGCAACTTGATGAAAGGCCGTACATGAAATGATAGGAGCCCTCGGGTCCATATGTGTGGGGACTCGCGGAGACATCATACACGTCGCCGTCAATCTATACCACACGCATGTGTCAGAAAACGCGCCATCTGGTCGTGCAACGGAGTACTAACGGCAATATAAATCGGTTGGCCGGGCTTCTCTCCAGTGAATGCAGACAAGGTACGGTCAGAAAACAAGCGTTGATCAGTTGCCTGGAATTTACGCCGTCAGCATGGGCGAACTGCAATAAAAACGCATTGGATGTATCCTACCGGGATCCACGACACCAGCGTCTTCTGAAAGTCTTGCTCCCACATATAGCTACCGGTAAAGAACTTGCCTGCGAACACCACAATGGCAAGGCAGATTACAATAAATTGGAGGAGTCCCCAGCAACCGACTTCACGCTCGGCGGTGGGGTCAGGCTCCTCAGGTCCAACTTCCTCTCCACGAGCGAGCTTCAGTTCTCGCTCCTCTTTACGCTTCAACCACTCTTCATGCAGCTTCTCGCGATCCTCGCGATACTTTGCATAGCTACACACAGATAAGACGTCAACATACGATCATGTTTACACTTTCATAAGTAATACTTACTTGAGAAACGGCCGATTAGCTTGCTTCGTGGAGACCTCGCGGTCTTCCTCGGCTGGGTTTTGAACCTTCGGATAATTATCCTTCATGGGGAACTCCGCCCAAGGTGACCCAGGTATAGAAGCTGCCGAGCCGGGGGTTCTGGGGCCTTTGCCCGGTGTGCCAGGTGGACCATTTGTAGCAATACCGGTAGGTAGATTGGTGAGCTTATTGGGCCGCTGTCGAGCACGACGTCCTCCACCATCGCCTTCGGGATTGAGAATCCAGGACATGGGGGGCTACAAAGATTGTGGTGGTTGAGGAAAGAGATACGGGTGGAGGCCTGAGGGAGTGGGTTACACTCGCGCCTCCTACGTTATCTCATTTTCAGGAACAGCACATCACGTGTACGCTCCCGGTACGACAGTTGCTGTGTGAGGCCACGTCGACAGGCGTGTGTTCAGGACCTGGAAACACTCACAGACACGTAGCCGACCAATAAATTTATCGCACAATGGAAAGCATGATACAGGATGTGAGCAAGCCGACTGTGTATTAATGGTACTGTTCCCTAACTGTATACGAGGGAGGTGTAAAGTATTCATATGTGGTACAACTGTGGAAGATACTATGCGAAGGGAAAGGAACAAGAGAAATGATGCGTGCAGACTGGTCTTGGGCTGCAGTGGATAGAGAGGACCACCGAGTCAGGAATGAGACGGAACGAGGCGCAGGACGTGATTAATGCGAATGTAGGGAACCCCCAGGGTAATAAAAATGGACAGCGAAGAATTATGTGGGATAGGAGATGAGACACGTGAACCGGTTGTTGGAGTCCAAGAACGAGCGACGAGGCATAGAGCATACATGACCGACGAGGGCCCAGCGGCATAAGCATACATGTGTAGATGATGGGCATAATAGATCGGGCGGAATCACAGACCAGAGCTGCAGAGGGTACTGGGGCGGGCTCAGTGTTCTGGTCGAACCATGTTGGCCATTGCGCGCTGCGAAACAGTGACGTAAGCGCCACCTACCTCCTCGTCGTTGAGACCAGGAGGAGCAGTAGGTGCGGCTGACGTGGAGGATGGTTCACCCAATGTATCTTCATCATCGTCATGTAGCTTGATGTTCAGTGCCAGGAATCGTTGAGTTTTGATGAACTGTAACGAGCTATTAGTCGCACGTATTTCAGTAGGATGACCGCACGCACCTTCGGTACAGAGTCAGTCGCCATCAAGCGGAAGACGTGCGTTTGTATGCGCTCGTATAGCCGAATCATAGCCTGTAGCTGGGTAGCATTAAACCCAGCTGCTTGCTCCATCTCGACGCGGCCCTGGAACGCCTTGCCAGTCATACCGGTAATGAGGTCACTGACATACCCAGAGAGTTCGCTTCGAAGGCCGTGGTCGATGTTCAGCTCTCCAGTACTCGATGGCGCCAGATAGGTGTTGTAGATCTGGACAGCAGTCTGCACTAGAGTCTCGTGATGTCGCTCCATCGCCGCCTGACCGGGAGTGAGTTTTCCACGACCATTGGATGGTGCGGCGACGGCGCTGGACGTGATGTTGAACTTCCTCTTGAACTCTTGAACCTCTAGGTAGAACGACAGGTTCTCCTCGCAGTAGTTCTGCCTCAGGTATTCACGGAAGAGACTCTGAAGTCTCGGCTCGTCGATAATATGCTTCAGCCGTTCGGTGTTGTTCTCTCTTCGCGCTCGCCTCTCTCCGTCCTGCAGATTTTTCTCGGTCATCGAGATACGACGATGAAGCTTGGTATCGATGGATACCTTGCCACCCGCAGCACCCTCAGCAGTGATACTAACATCATCCGACGAACGGGCAGCAGTAGAGACGGCCGTTGTTGAGCTGTTGGGGGAATCACGGTGTTCACTGTGATCCCAACGAGCCAACCGCCTACCCTCATCGGTGATCTTGTAGATGGCCTTGTTCGTGCAGCGGAACTCGCCGACAGGCTGCTGGGACATTAGCTCGACTACCTCAGCAGATGAACAGATGACAACGTACCGCTATCGTCGAATTGGGACCACCTGGTGTTCCTCGTACAGTGAAGATAATCGCAGAGTCGTTGTTTCGCCTCTTGTCGCTGACCAGAACAATGAGACCATAGCGAACAAACTGTGCCGCCATCTCTGCTGCCTCCTCCCTGCCAATAACCGACGTGAAGTCACACAGCCACTCCAGACCCGACACAGCGGAGAAACAGTGCTTGTGTTGGACGGGAGCTTTGCCTCCTGGAACTTTCTCTGCGACATCCGTCAACGGGACACCATTCGAGCGCTCATTGTACTTGTCGAAAGAGCTGAGACTGTCGTAGTTGGAGGGAGTGTAGTTGGGCTGGCGACCGACGAAGCGGCGGAAGACGGCGGTGACGACGCCTGACGAAACAATAATCTCGTCGTCAGCCGACCGTCTCTCGAGATGCAGCAGCTTCATGCAGATGGGCTGCGTTTGGAAAACGCGGATGAGGTTCTCGTCGCCGCTCATACAGTTCTTGCTCATGAAGCGCTCCAACACATGGAGACCTTTCGGAGTGAGGACGTAAACACCACGCTCCTTGAAGAGACTCGAGCCCGGGTCGGCAGCGTTCTCTATCAGCCGTGCGTCCATGAAGTGCTGGCACATCGCCTTCGCCATTTCTCTTGACATCGTAAACGTAGTGGTGGTGGTGGTAGTGACTATGCGGTTTGGCTCTCGTGGGTCCGGTCCACGATTAGATTGCGAGAACTTGAGCTGGGCAAGATTACGCGCGGCATCGTCGCTGAAAAGGTCATTGAGTTTGGATGTGATGGACGGACAGCATGCGGCATACTCACGTCAAGAAAGAATTAGGAAAATTACGGAAGAATTGCCTATTTGTTTGTAGAGTCATGGTGGTTATGAGTGTTGCAAAGAGGTCCAATGTATCCTGGAGAAGAGATTTAGACGGAAAACGTGGGCGTTGGGCGGGGTACACACCTTGAGAAACGGCCTCCCTCGCTTCGTCGTCTTCATCAAGTGCGACTGCCCTTGCTGTTGCCCTCCTGCACCTCCATCCTGCTGGTAGGCCATGGGTAGTACAAAGAGCGAAACGTGAGGAAAGGAACGAGTGAGTCGGAGAGGAGGAAATTAGAGAAAGAAAAGGGAGAGATGGTGGTGAGCGAGAGGAAGAACAGGCACGACGAAGAAGAACGCGGGATCGACCAAGGGAGTTCAAGGCTGGGTGGGAAGCTTACGTAAGTCAGCGAAACGTTGGCTTCCATAAAAGGAATATCGGCAAGGAACCATTTCGCCGTTGGTCGCTTATCGCTTCACGATTTATGCGAAAAGTCGCGCTTCCATCGATTTGAATCACAGTTTGTTACGTGTGTGACCTGCCCTGGCAACGCGTAGCGCACTCGACCCTCCCCGACGCCCCGACAACGACGCCCACAGCGGAAACAGCAGTCCCCGCGCAGTGTCCGCGCTCATGCGGGGTCCCCCTCGGCTGCGCCTGTTGGAAACCATTGTTCCATTGTCTCCGGTCGTTATGTCGTTATGGGTCTCGACCGTCACAGTCACGAGCGTCGAGGTAAACTATGCCATCAACATTAGTGCATGTTAACCAACAAAGGCTACCACGCTGCAGTTTCATCGCGACATGGTCTGCAACCCGGCCAAAAATTTAGCGTGCCGATGCCAGCGACCCTCCCCAGACTTCCTGCTGCCTTTGGTCTGAGTCTTACCCCACTCCCCTCGGAGTTTCAGTACTACTGTAATAAGACTACTTACCTTACTGACCTTACCCATATGACATGCAAGCAAGTGTTTTATTTCTTTTAGCCATCGCAGCAGCGGCCATCTCGTCGGATGGATTGAAGGCTCCGCCGTTGGTGCATCACGTTGCCCCTGGTTTTGAATACATCCGACGTTTAGTGACCCGAAGGTAGGGCGAAATAAACAAGAATAAACATCTGTTCAGTATATACCGTGTTGATAAGCTGAATGGGATACCAAGCGCGCACACGCTATAGCCTTATTGGGACGTCACGTGTGTCACGTGTTTGATGGCGGCATCGCGGCGGACAAGCCTCGAGATAGCGATCGTAGCGGCTGGCTGGCGGTTCAGCTGGACGGTTCACCTATGAGGAAGGATTGATGGGATCAGGACACTTCGAGAATTCCCTCTGACCGTCGTGTGCAAAGGACATGAACGCGAATGATATGTGAGTAAGTAGACAGTACATATCTAAGTAATTATCAATGTACATTGTAACTGTCCTTTCGCTTCTGAGCTCGCTGCTCTACAGGGGGTCCAATAATATCATAAGTTCGTTTACTACTAGTACCAGTCGACCGTGTCCGAAATGAGGGCAAAGGCGGTGTCATAGAGCGCGAACGTGAAATCGTGACTGAAGGAGTAGGTGGGCCAGCACTATTTCCACCCACTAGTAAGCGCATCAGTCGATCAACCTGTCCCGTTATGTTATGCAATGATGCCTGAGCGTACTGAGTCCGCTCAATATCGCGCTCCCCCACTGCTAGTGATTCCAAGTTGTCGTCGTCGACATCGTGAAGTAACCCGGCAAGATGATCGAACTTCGGGGCGACAGTTTCGAGATCAAGGAGTACGCGTGCAATGGTTTGCTGGGTCAACGCCTGCCTATTCGTTCGTGCGAGCTCTTCGAATTCTTCTCGCGTCGGCCTGGTTGATGCCATCGAAGTGCTGTCCTCGGCGTCAGATTCGATGCCTGTAGTATACCCAGACTCAACGCCACTGCTGAAGTCGCTCTCTGCATCAATCGGAACCTCGGTGACTACAAGTTCTTGGCCATCATTCTCGTCAATAGCGCTTGTTGTTCTACGCGCCACAAAGCTGCTACTCTCCCGTACGATGTCTGCAACAGCGAGGGAAGCATGCTCCACAGGACTCAATTCCAACTCCAACGAAGTGACGGGAGCCGAAGCCTGAGCAATAGACTCAGTTGCAGAGTCGTACGAGGGCACAATACCCTCAGTGTGGGCCAGTCGGTAGGCTTCTTCCTTGGTATCCGGTATCCACGATCGTAGATTTGGTAAGTTGATGGATCTAGACATGCGCAGAATCTCCGTCTGCGCCACGGCAGCGCGAATATGCTTGCAGACACCACCTCGGTGTTGGAAGTCTAGGCAGGTACACGTGGTTCTCGTTTGACTGATGACTATCTCATAGCTGGTCGGATTCTGCTCATCTGCAAGAGCCAAAGACGAATAACAGGTAAACTTGGCTGAATTTAACGTGTCGTTGAATTCCGGCATGCTGATTTGTTTGTTAGACACCAGGAGTGCAGCGGCCATGTCCCGAGTTTCATCCGCGCACCAAAATGCAACGGGTACGAATGGAACGGAGATACGTTGCCGTCCCTGGAGAAGTGCCGCGCCGCCAGGAAGCTTCTTCAATTGAGTTTCCCGGCGCTGCAACTCCAGGTCCTCAACGTCGCGCTGCTGGAAGATGGAAGGAAGGGCGTGGAAAATGAGAAGATGAACAAGGACGTCGATGCGAAGACGGTGTCCTCCGTGCTGCCCTTGTCGTAGGTGTTTCCGCTTAAGTACACCATTAAAGGCTTCAAGGTGATTTGTAGTTGGCAGGATTTCGTTAATAGGACGTTCGAGGCGTTGGGCAGCCTGAATACGTCCCGCCTTTGACCAGCTTTTCCAGAGCGAATCACGGAGCCAATATTGTACCAAGTAGTCCAGGTGCTTTATCGCGCCATCGGCAACAGCAATATCGCACTGCAGGGAATCACGCGAAGCGCATATGGTAAGTCTCTCCTCCATAACGAGCTTCTTCGCGCTGTCGAAGTCAATCGTGTCAACGAGCTGATCTTCAAGCCGCCGAAGACGATCGCGTATGTCCTGATGTTCGGAGGTAGATCCCTTGACTACCTTGATGCGATGGTTCTTCCATGACTGACGCAGGTGGAATTTACAGATCAGGAGAATTATATGGGGGAATACACGGAGAAGTGCGCCGCGTTCCATGAGGTCGGTATCGGTAATTACAACCCAAACGTCGAAGTCCTCCTCATTACGGGTGCCCATCGCCTTCTTCCACGCCTGCAGAAGGCGCTCCAGAATAGCGGTGTCGTACCCTGCGGCTGTCTTGCGATTTGTGCCAGGCGCAGAGAACAGAAGGAATGCCAAAGGCACTCCTCGGTTAGACTCATCAACGCCCATGACAATGAACAGAAGCATTTTCTTGTTGCTAATTCCGAACGTTCCGTCAAGGATGACTTGCGACTGATGCCCATATTTCCAGGCGGCCTCCTTCATTTCGGGCGTCGCGATGCAGATCTCGAGCCGTTCATTCTCCTTGGTTCTAGGCGAGTAGTGGAAGATGGCATCGTGAAGGGTCTGATTGAACTGCGGTGAGTCGCGATCGAGCCATTCGTGGATGTTGATATGGTCCTTCTGCATGACCTTGACACCCTGCAGGCGCAAGAACTGGCGGTAAATTGATCGATGATCGTTTGTGTTGAGAAGCCACCGGTAACGCGAATTTGACAAGTCGCGAGGCATATCTTTGTAGCCAAACGTTCGGAACAACTCCCTGTTCTTATCCCTGACAGCAGCAAGTGGAATCCCGGCCTTCAATCTCTGCAAAGTATCTTCGTACACGGATGGATGGATCGGCCATATAGGCATGCGCGAGATTGTCGACGTAAGGCATTCGGGATTATGTGTAAGGTAACCACGGATTAAGATTACACGGTGAGTTTGGGTCTCGTACAAGATCTCGCAGTGGGCTAAACAACCAGTCAAATCGAAGGGATTGTTTCGCTTTGACGAGCCGCGGGTGGTATGATTATAGCTGCAGGAACTGGCAAACACATCTTGTGAGTACGACAAGCTCGTAGGCAGCAGTAGAAATGGCCATGCTCACCACTGGTAAAGCACTCTCTGTGTTTCCGTAACACCCTTCCCATCCTTTCTAGACCATCGGCAAGACCACTTGTTACCCAGGGCTTCAAGATTATCGAAGTCGAGACGATTCGCAGCAAGAATCGCGCTGGCGGCAAGCTGTTGCTCTTCATTCTTGGTATCGAACTTGTGAGTAATATGCTTCTCTTCCTGATACAGCTTTTTGATTGCTTCCCGTTGATCGTCGCCGAGTACCAGATAATCGAGATATAGTTTGGATAGCTCACGAGGAATTTTATAAGACTTCGCTCGGCTTGCAACGTCCTCGTCGACATGAACAAAACCTCGGAACCCTGGACGGACAGTGGCAGACGATTTTGACGTGGTTTTCGCTCGTTTGGGGGCGGGCTGGTTGTTATCCATCGAGCGGCTGACAGGAGGAACATGCACAACAGCGATTCCGCAAGCCTCGAAAAGCAGCAGAGTAAATTTGTGTTATTAGAAGTTGTAATACTGCTTGTAAGCACGGCATAGAGTTTTGTTTGTATCGAGTGATCAAAAGATAACAGAAATTGAAACGTGATTTTGAAGAGTTTTATAGTATTCATTCAGCATAGCCGCTCTACTCAGAATGTCGTGCTTGCGTGCCGCGTTCCACGTCGAGCACGAACTGAACCGCCAGCCAGCCGCTACGATCGCTATCTCGAGGCTTGTCCGCCGCGATGCCGCCATCAAACACGTGACACACGTGACGTCCCAATAAGGCTATAGCGTGTGCGCGCTTGGTATCCAGCTGAATGCGGACACAACTCCCTGAGCTGTCTCAGTCATCGGCGCATTACTTGAATGATCCGTACTAGTACAGATTACGCACAAACTTTGCGCATGCGCAAACCCACGAAGGTAGTAACAAGTGTTCAGAAACTGTTACTATTGGTACTAGGTCTATGTGCACCGACTATGTCTGACATGGGTGAGGTACTACAAGATCAATGTTCATTGTGACGGCGCGTTCCGCTGCCTCAGCGTCGACGTCTTTTGCCTCTCCGAGTCATACTGTCCAGAGTATATCTTATCATTCGTGAGCCTTGACATTGAAAGGGTACTTACGGGAGGTCACAGTATGCAAAGCCCTCGCTATTCATAATATTTCCCGGAGAGTACTACGAATCATTGAAGTACTGTATTGGTTGTCGTAATCCTTCAAAGCTTCATGTGCGCTACCGCCTGGTACCTCAGCATGTCTCGGTATGGCAAGACTTTCAGGCTGGATCCGGACTCGCGGAAATTGCATAGCCATGCATATATTTTTCGCCCTCTCTACCAGGGAGGCCTCGGCAATCATAGCTCGGGCATTTCACTACCGCGGGCCTCATACCGACTTACTTACGACAGTGGTCGTATGACATCAAACATCGAGGTCGGCATACCCCACTCGTCAGGGCCGTACTACTGCTTCCGATGAGCGCTGAACGCCACAAAGCTGCCGGCATCCCGGCAATCCTATTCGGGACGTACCAGCGCGACTCAACGGCGCTTTGCCACTCAAACCTGGACCACGACAGTCATTAGGTATGGACTTCAATGAAGTCAAGGTGGGTGCATTTGACCGGGCTGCTCATGTGTGACGCTTATACCTCACCTTTGAGGATCCCGCCGGCGTAACAGCGCTCTTAGATCAGCTGCGGGCTTCCCAGGCGTGGCAGCAGACAATTTCTAGCAACACCGCTACATCAAAAACAACCGGTAATGCTTACCTTACGCCAACAGGTCCACGCACATTTTCTGATGCAAGATTATCCAGGTCCGGAGGTTTATCAATCCAACAAGGAGGCAACGGAACCTAAGGCTGATAATAATCCGACTTCTGCCACTGTCGCGGCGCTGTTGTCACAACTCCAGGCTACCTCTTCTTCCGACATAGACATATCTTCGTATGCGTCTGGAAATGGAGGTTTTTCGTACGTAGATGCCTCGAGTTCTGCATTAACGGCGCCCCCGGCGCGTGCTGCAGATCTCCGTTCCTGTACCTTTCAGCAGGCCCTTGCCCATATTTCTCAACTTTCTCAGGATGTTCGTGTTGCTGACACCATACGTACTGTGAGTCATTTCGTGGCAATGTCCTTCGGCCATCAAACCGGATAAAATCAGATGAAGCAGGAGCAAGCGCAACTGGAGAACCGTCTCTGGGCCGACAGAGAGGCGATACAGCGAAAACATGAAGAACGGGTACAAAACGCAAGGAAAAAGTGAGGCTCTCACTCGATCGTCTCTCGTACTGCGTTCTATTTATGTTCTAATAGCTCATGTCTTGGTTAGAGCGGGCCTGATTGGCGCGGAATTAACACAATTCGAGGCCGACGTACGTTTTTTCTCCTATGCTTCGACACCTCGAAGTTCATCGCGCTCTCTCCTAAAACTTCGGACTTGCCCTGATTTGTCTACGGCTCGGATGCACAGAGCTTGACAGATAGCTTCAGACGAGAATTGCAGAAATTTGACGCAGAACGCGTGCTTCCTGCCTGGGATGGCCTCCTGGCCAAGCAGCAAGCAGCGCTAGAATCACTGGGAGTCCCTGCCATATATCCTACGACGGCTTCTGCGGAGATACAGGTGAGTTCAAAACAAATTTGCAGGTGCGTCACATCTGACTTGAGGCGTTTCAGAAGCAAGTCAAGGTGCTACAAGTGTTACAAGGTGCTCTTGAGTGAACCCCATCTGTAATCCACGCTCCACGTTATGCGTTTGGTAGAGTATTTGTCATTCGTACGTCCCTGACGGTTTCCTAGCGAAACCGTCAGGATGCTGATGTCCTCGAGGTCCCCATGCCCCATGTTGTGGCCTCTTTACTCTTGGGTAGCAGTTGGGTTACAGTGATTTCTTCGGGGAGCACTCCAGCTCCCCGAGCACACGATTGATCGACGATCTCTCGTCAGGACTGGCAGCGGGAACATCGGCGCACTGCTTATCTTCATCGCTGTTCATATTCATATTTCTGCAGATTTCTGCTCCCAAAGCCGATCAAATCCATCGTTCATTGTTGCCCTCTTCCTTGTGGCCTCCTTTAAGAGTTGCATTCCGAGAAACTCGGCATCAGTCACTATGTGTTTTTGGTGCCCGTAATTGTAAGGGAACATGCTCTCGCCATGCCCCTTTCGTGTGATCTGAACCGTAACGCCGAGGAAAGTGATTGGCTCCTCCTTGCGTCAAGGATCCATGACAGATAAATGGTTTGGGTCGAGAACAGTGGAACGTTCGATACACATGTAGATATGAAAACGAGGCACACCCCTGCAACGGTCGCCGGCGGCTAGTCATGTACATGTTCCCACTCTGTTTACACAGAGTTGATGAGCGTGGTGGAACTGATACCCGCGAACGTTATGGATGCGGGGCAGGTCAATGTCGTCGCGGACGGCGTGCGCATGCTATCCGTCAGCAGCTCCTGAGCAGGATTTCTTTTATTCGCAGCGAAAGTGCGGAAGCAAAATAGACAAACAGTGAATCTGAGATGAGCCAAAGAATAGCAGGCGTGACCAATCAGGAAAGGGGCAAGGGACAACTCCCTGGCAAGCGGTCTCTGATCGCGGCCTCTCGGTCGGTCGAATACTTACACCCCGAATTCTGTTAATCCGCCCTCCCAGCTCTTCGCCATTGACCTCCATGATCTCTCGTACTCCTCGTCGTCGTTGCTAGCTATCTGCACTGTCGAGCTTCATCCATGCCGTGCGTCGACATTGTCTCAAAAGACGACTATGTGTCGCTCTGGTACAACACCAATACGTACAACAATAATGTCAGCCTCTTCGACCCTGCAAAACCTACGCTTGTGCTCCTCCATCCAGCTGGATTAGACTCGTCATGGATGCAGACACAGGCTGAAGATCCTCGTCTACACAACGTGTACAACATGATCATGTTCGACACACGAATAACTGGTCCATCGGAGACACGGTACACTGGAAAGTACGACCTTTGGGTCGCTGCAGCCGACTTGGCGCAAGCGTTCTATCACTTACGACTTCCACCATCCCATATCTTCGCACCAGACTTGTATTCTGGTGTCGCCATGCGCTTTGCTGCCTTGTGAGTAGCGATAGTACACCAATTCTTGCCATGAATATGTCCCTCATAAAGCATGACAGATTCCCTAAACTATGCCTGAGCATAACTCTACTCAATGTCACGAACCCAGAACCGTGCGTTCCTTAGCTTCTGTATGATGCCGAGCTAACCAAAGTTATGTCTAGGCAACTGCTTGAACAGCTTGAAGAACTGCAAACTCTATGGGCAAGAGCGCCGGATTTGGAGACATTCGAGCATGTATGCAAGGAAATGCTAAAGGTGTATGCCGGTCATGTAAGTACTAAACCTATCTCCAGACGTCATAATTCTAAATCCAGCGTAGCACGCGCACCCCGATCTGCAAGACGACGTATGTAGATCGTTCAGTAAAGGCCCGCCAGTCTGTCCGCTCACAGCATGCATGGTAGATCGTTGCGTTCTGGGAAATGACTTTTCCACCGTTCAGACGAGTGGTATCGAAAATGCAATTGGATTGTCTTGTGAATGTTTGTCTGTCTACTTACTATCACCAAACCCTGAAATTAACTTGTAATAGACAACACCCCTGACATCAACAGAACTCGCTGCCATAACAGTGCCGACTCTCATCATACAGGTCTGAATGCTCGTCTAAAATCCACCGCAAGCGGCTCTGACATAAATTCGTAATGCAGGCGGACGATAATACTACCCACTCCCTGGCTTGGGCTGAGCAGCTCTCCCGAAACATGGTCAACGTGCCAGAAGGTGTCAGCATTTTCAAAGTAAAGAGTAAGTTGAACGCATCCACTACCATATCTGCGACTAACGTTTCGTTCTCAACCTGAGCAGCTTCGGCTGGATACCTTTCCATCATCAGTGCTTCTATCGTAAACCAAGTCTTGTCCAAATTCCTTGCTCGATTGCCTCGAAATGAGAAGCCATCACAGCCACTACTCGTCCAAGAATCACTACCCGAATTCATGGCTCAGGGACTGTCCCGGTTGGCGGAGTTGAAGGGTGACTCCAGCATTCTGCTGCGCGACCCGTCTTCTTCAATATCGTTCTCATGTCTACCTCCCGAATTGGTGCAACGACAATCAGATGGGATCGCTGAGTTCGCAAAGGATGCGCATAAAGCATTCTCCCCCCTGGGGCCAGACGGGCGACCTATACGAAAGTATGTGCTCTTATCGTGTGTTTGTATCGCAACGTCGTGGATATTCATAAACTGTTCATTTTCGTAGGTTCTCCGAGCGTCATGACCGTAATCATTGGCTAAATACAGGGCACGACGGATTCACGCGAACAGGTATGATATAACGCTATTTCATACCTACAGCCGCATTCAATCCTCTACCCTTCACAGAACTCCGAAAGGATGTCGAATCGAGTCAGAAGAAGCGGTACAACAAACAAGGGGACAACAAGAGAGTGTACATAGGCGACACAAGTGGCCGAAATTCACCGCCTAGTCCAACGTTTGCGGAAGACTCAGACCTGCAGATTGCTCGACGGCGACAGAAGAATGGCGTCAATCCCTCCACCGTCGACAAGCAGAACGTCCGGGGTGCCATGGGCAAGGTCGTATCATCGGCCAGCGTACTTCCACGGGTCTTGATGTAGGTGCCTGGTGCTACCACACGTCTTCCCTCGACGGTTGATCTGTTCGCCTGGACGTACCATCTCCTGGTTCACATCTCTCACCATCTCCCATCTCCCATCTATCTTTACTGGTCTGATTTATTTGCATGATATCTGTACGATTGCTTAGTTTTGCGTTGGTCTCCCTCATGTCGATCTCTTTACATCTCTGGTCTACTCATCTCTTACGCTTATATCTTCTGGCGGTGTTGTTGTGGTAAACGCGCCGCTGTAGTTGTTAGAATATCAGCTTATGACTTCTGGATACATCTCATCTTTCAATCACAACACACCCCGATTACTGCAGAAGTGTACATATTCAACAGATTCTTTTCGTTTTCGTCTATCGTCTACTTAGCTATAGCCGATTGCAACAATTCTATCGACGAAATTACCCAATCAATAACATTTTTTCTAACTACTGTTTATAATGCCACCCAGGTACGTAAAGGAACTTGAAAGTCTGTGAGAGATGTCATCGCGCAGGTGCTATATCCAACAGATTGGCGAAAATGTCCATGTCTAAAGGAGCCCGAGGATAGCCAGGAGTGAGAAACGCTCATAGCGCGGCTCACAGACTGCCCTCGGCCATCTTCGACTTGTAGTAGCGGACCATCTCCTCCAGACCCATACGGACGGTCCAGCGGGGCTGCCAGTCGAGGACTTCCTTGGCCCTAGTAGTATCCGGTCGCCTCTTCTGGGGATCATCGGTGGGGATGGGCTTGTAGATGATATTGACACGCTTGGGCTCCTCGCCGTCTTCCTTCTGCACCTTCTCAACAACTTCGCGGACGAGCTCAGCGAACTCGCCAATGGTAAACTCGTCACCGTTGCCGATGTTTACTGGACGGGTCTCGTCCGAGTTCATGAGAGCGATCATGCCATCAATGAGATCGTGGATGTACTGGAAGGACCGTGTCTGCTTGCCATCTCCGTAAACGGTCATGTCCTCACCCTTGAGGGCTTGAACAATGAAGTTGGAGACAACTCGACCGTCGAACGGGTTCACTAAAATAACGTTGTGAGATTAGAGATTAGAGTATCGGGATGGATCGACTTACTGCGGGGACCTATAGTAGAGATGATGTGACGTCAATGCAACTGAAATGAAAAGCCGACTTCATGTTGCCACTTACCATACGTGTTGAAAATGCGCACCACACGGACATCGACGCCGTCCTGGCGATGGAAGCCGTATGTCAATGTCTCCGCGACACGCTTGCCTTCATCGTAACATGCACGGGGACCAATAGGGTTTACGTGACCCCAGCTAATGGCACAAAGTCAGCCGGGAATGTTGTAGAGAAAAGGCTAAACATACTAGTCTTCTGGTTGAGGATGGACCTCGGGATCACCATAAACCTCTGCGGAAACAAAATTGGGATTCGGGAACTGTTTCTAATGGAGGGCTCATACCGGATGTGCTGCTAATCAAGAAGCGAGCTTTGGTTCTTTTGGCCAAGCCAAGCATATTCAGCGTGCCCATGAATGATGTCTTGATCGTCTTCACCGCGTTGTACTGATAGTGGGGCGGGGAAGCGGGGCAAGCCAGGTGATAGATTTCTGAACTTATGTCATCTCCACGCCGTCGTTTAACCATAAATACCACTCACGGTCACACTCAATCATGAACGGCTCGACAACGTCATGACGAACCAACTCGAAGTTGGGATGTCCGACCCAGTGGCTTACGGTAGTCTTTGATCCTGTAAAGAAATTGTCGAGTACTGTGACTTCGTGACCCAGGAGCATGAGACGGTCTACGAGATGAGAACCGACGAATCCAGCGCCGCCAGTAACGAGGATGCGCTTGCGTTGGGGTACCGGAAGCAGCCTGACAGGAGGGAAGCGGGAAAGTGTGGTGTAGGAGATTGAACCGGTGTCCGGGTGGAAGATAGACTTGGATAGATAGTCATCCGCGTCGTCTCCGCCAGCAAGGTTCTTCAGGGAAGACGTAGAATCGCTTGTCTTGACATAATGCGCCCGCAAGTACAATGAACGGAGCGCTTCCAGCGGCACCTCGGAGTCAAATCCAAAACGCTGGAAACCAACGGTGGTAATGTGGTTTCCGTCCTTGTCAAGGGTGTGCACCTGCTACAATCCACGTCAGCATCGGGCTGAACATACGAAATGTCTGGATATGGCACGCCGTTGTAAGTCGTGGCTGCCTGGTGCAACCGCGACAATCACGAACGTGTTATTGGCGCATCAAGCTCACCTCAGAAGACGACATCGCTGCAGCAGACTATTTCTGGAGGGAGATAGTGGGGGAGGAGAGGATAGTTCTCTGAACGACACGAACTCCGTCTGCCCTGTATTATAGCCACATATCAAGCGCCCATCTAGACAGGCCTCGCATCTGCGCGATTCGCCGGACCAATCAGAGCGCGAATTGACCGAAAATCTAGTGTGCGTCTATGCTAAATGTGCTTGTGGCTCACTTCGAGACCATCCCCGACGGCCAGGACTCGCCTCCTCGACATCCAGCACATCCAACACAACATGCCGCGAGCAGCGAAGCCCACAGGGAAGACCCGACATGATCCCCTCCATGTCCAGCTCGGCGAGGACGAGGTAGAAGCGAAGTACGGCAAGGTATCGAGACCGGGGAAGCGCAGGAAGTCGAGAGCAGACGATGAAGGAGACGAAACAGGAGAGGTGCGTCGTTTCTCAACGATATGCTCTGGTGATATTAACTACGTCTGTACAGATTATATTAGATCCCAAAACGTCCAGGAAAATCTTTGAACTGGCCAGGGACCAACAAGAGGAGCTGAACGAGGATGAAGAGGACGAAGATGAAGAAGAGGACAGCCGCGCAAATTTCTCAATACCACGCGGTCACACAGACGAGGACGATGAAGAGGATGATGATCTGGGTGATTACGACGAGGATGAGGAGGAGATTGAAGAGATCGTACGTCTGGACTCTACCGCTCTGGCCATGTAGCTGAATATACGACAGGAAATAGACGAGGGCGATCTGAAAACACTTGACGCCCTGTTGCCCTCCAATGCTGGCCAACGTAAAACCTTGGCCGACATCATCTTCTCCAAGATAGAGAGTGCAGAATCAGGAGGCACCTTGGTCATACAGAAAACACACAGAGGTACAGCTTCGTCCTTCGTCATAAGCTCGAAACTAAGGCATATCGTAGACCCCAATGAGGCACCAGATCCAGCTGCTGGGCTTAACCCAAAGGTAGTGGAAATGTATACAAAGTGCGCGATTATCTCGTTCCACCGTCTTTCCTTGACCAATTAAGTTGTCCAGAGTTGGTGTCGTGCTCTCAAGGTACAAGTCCGGGCCCCTTCCAAAACCCTTCAAGATAATCCCATCTCTCCCCGCTTGGGCGCGTATGCTTGCGCTCACTCAACCCGAAAACTGGTCACCCCAAGCATGTCATGCTGCAACGCGTATGTTCGTATCGCAGATGAAACCCACACAAGCCCGAGTATTCCTTGAGAACGTGTTGTTGGATGCAGTCCGTGAAGATATAAGATTGACGAAGGATGGCGTACGCAAGCACAAGAATAACAGAAAGCTTAACGTGCATTATTACGAGAGTCTCAAGAGAGCGCTTTACAAACCTTCGGCGTTCTTCAAGGGCATCATCTTCCCCCTTCTACAAGTTGAGAAATATCTTCACCGCACCGTCAACAATACCTGATTCTTTACTTAGAACGGATGCACGCTCCAAGAGGCTGCGATTATAGCTTCTGTACTCGCAAAGGTCAAGGTGCCCTTACTTCACTCCGCCGCTGCCCTCATCCGTCTCGCTGAGATGGACTATTCTGGTAAGCCTCTCCGTACGACTTTACCGTGTTGACCGACTCAATGCTTGTACAGGCCCCAACTCCCTCTTCATCCGTATTCTCCTTGATAAGAAGCATGCCTTGCCATATAAAGTGGTAGATGCTCTTGTGTTCCATTTCATCCGACTATCAAATACGTACAAAGCTAAGCTCGGAGAGTCAGAAAAGCT
This sequence comes from Irpex sp. Y119-03, assembly GCA_037042295.1. NCBI lineage: Eukaryota > Fungi > Basidiomycota > Agaricomycetes > Polyporales > Irpicaceae > Irpex > Irpex sp. Y119-03. The sequence continues at coordinate 145,770 of JAXQKB010000947.1, read as the reverse complement.
CCCTGTGCTCTGGCATCAGAGTCTTCTGGTTTTCTGTCAAAGGTTTGTGGGTCGAAGTTGTGCATGCTTTGTATAATGTTCTCATTTGCGATGACTGCCAGGTACGCCTCGGATCTCACCCCCGACCAAAAGGACGCACTTCTGGATGTAGTGCGTGCCAATCCACACCCTCAGATCAGCCCGGAAGTTCGCAGAGAACTTGTCAATTCGGTGGAAAGAGGTGCACCGAGGCCTGACGCTGACGGCGATGTCGACATGGATTAGATTCATCGACTTTTTTGTATTTGCGTTTTGTATTGCTTTTCATTGCTGTAGCATACTGCCGGGATATTCACGCGTCATATCTATCTGCATCACCTCATACAATCGACTAAGGAAACAGGTCAAACTGCAATCAATAGAGGTATAAGTTTCTTTTCAGCGTTAAGTCGTAAAGTTTTGAGAATTACTCCTCAAAGATCACTTCTTCTTCTTCGAACGATGACCTTCGTCGCGTTTCGGAGCAGCTTTGATTGCTCCCAAGATATCCTGTAATCCATCACGTTGCCCGTCCGCCTTGTGGTTCTTCCCTTGCCCGCTGGACGTACTGTCCTCTTTGCGTCCTTCTGCGCTGTCGTCGAGAGTCTTCTTCTCTAGGGCAGCCTTCTTGACCCTCTTGCCCAAGTTTTCCTCGAAAAGCTGATCTATCTCGTCCTCGCCGCGATGTTTCCTCTTTGAGCGCTTCTTTTCAGTCACAGGGACAGGCTGTTCAGCTTGTGGATCCGAGACTGGATCAGCAGTGGGTGTCTTCATGGGAGAAGGTTTATTGGTTGTTGCGGACTGTTCAGCCGGTGCGATTGCCGCTGCTCGGGACTTTGCCTGCGCAGACTTCCATTGTTCTGGATCTTTCTTGAGGAGATAGAGGTTCAAATTCCTTGCGAAGAATTTGCCGTAGAAAGACCCGACGAGGGTTCTCTCGTGATGAATGAGCGAGCGGGCTATCTTCTCCTATAAGTACTGTCAGCACCCTGATCACGAGAGACTGCCGAGCGGAGAACGTACCCTCAGATAGGGGTCAGCGAAAGCCCAGCAATTGTCGCCGACGCGGCTACCTATGCGATCATCCACAAGGGTGTGGTAGTGACCAATAAAGTGCATAACAAATTTGCGCTTCTCCTTGAACGGTACGGTCGAAGACTGTACGACAAGGTCGAGCACTCTCGAGGACGTTACGTCGTGAGCAATTGCGACCAGATCATCCATAGACTGCGCGAATACGCTGCACGACCGATTCAAGACCAACCATTTAGGGGTGGCTAGGAAATACGTACCTATCCAGAACTGGCTGATGGTAAGGCGAGGGCAGCTTGAGAATTGCTTGGAGCAACACCGCTCCCTGAGTCTTGACGGCTGCAGGGTCCTCTGATGGTTCTCCACGATCGTATCGCCTATGTTTGGTATCCTGCGCGGGCTGTTTCTGGATAAGAGCCTGCGTCTCCACGAGCTTCCGGTACTCCTGCGCCAGCCTGAGTATGTTGCATATATGGGGCTAGGAAAGCCTACCTCTAATGTGATGATACGTAGAAGACATGGGACAAGGGCCTTTACATCGTCGGGATTTTCTGTGTCGATACCAACAACGGAGAATATCAACTGCAAGCCTAACGTTAGTGGCACTTCGGACATATCGTTGCGGGACGAACTTTCAGCGCAGCAGCTTCACCGGAACGCAATGAGCCTGCGCGTTCAACGATTGCACGGAATACGCCGGTGCGTGAAGATTCTGCATAAATCTGTCAGTTAACCTTGCGCAGAAACGCAAAATTACTGACTGTATATCTTTTCTGCTGTTGCTCCTTCAATTTCTTCGAGCGCTTCGCGAAGCTGGTTCGCGCTTGCACGCTCCAAACCCTTTGCCACCACGAAGTTTGCAACGGGGTGGACAGCAAGCCGGGACAATCTTCCTACAAAGTATGTCTGCCACACCGCTGCAAACACGGGATCGGGCAGCCGCGCAACCAATGTCTCTAAGAGGTGGGACGACGTTGGATCTCTTAAAAGCGTTCCAACGTAATCAGAAGCAGGAAAATCATCATCAGGCTTGTGTACTATGTCGGTAGATGTCAGCTAGATAGGAAGAATGAAAGTTGGTACTCACAAATGCGACTTATCAAGCCGTCAAGCACCCGGTCCGCAAGGGAGTCTGACAATAATGCCAAATCCTGGCTTGCTTCGATCTCTAGCAACATCTGACAAAATGAAACAAGTCAGCAATAAGAATAAGGATATATCGGAAGGCCGATGATGATTACCTGCAGAAGCGGGCTCGCAACTGGGCTGGCTGCGAGGGCGCGGACTTCATTACCCCCAAGCGCATCTCTCAACCTGGTCACAAATTTGCCAGCCTGGGCTTCGTATTCCGGGGGCACTAGTTTCGTGGCAATACTGCTTCCATTGGGATTGTCCGATATGAACACGGAGGTCTGAGGTCCCTGCCTTGCTTTATGGGCTGCACTTCGGCGAGATCGAATATTCGACTTATGGTCGAGGGAGAAGAGGGTGGGAACGAGGACAGCAAGCAGGGCTCGAAGAACATGCGAGGCAAATGGGTCCATCATCAGAGATGTAAGTTCTGGTAACAGTTCCTTTGAATGTTCAGCATGTTCGTTGCGTCTTGGAAGATCATGAACTTACTTCACTGGCATCCAGAATTAGGTCTTTCATCAACAGCAGCTCGCCTTCATCGGAAGATCCTGAAGTAGGAGCAATTATGTTTTTGCACTAAATCCGGAAATTCAGTGAAAGAAGGGGTGGCGTATCCGTTAGATTCACCTCACGAGAGATAGTGTCTGAAGCGACCTCTATAAACGTCTGGCATACATGTGATGCAAACCGATGTTTCACCAATGTCTTATAGCTACGTTGTATGAGCATGGTGGCGTTTGGTCACTTGATAGTTTACTCACGAACCCGTCAGCCTATCAAGAAATACTCTGCGGGCAAAGTCGTCCATAGAATAAGCCATGCGCTCGAGGATGTTGGAGCAGTCAGGATCGGTTGACAGCTCCTTTTCTTTGCCGGACATCTCGGTCAATGCAGCCACAAAGAATAAACGACGATCTATAAAAAAAGTTCGGCGAATGTTAATAAATGCCACCGATATAAGTTCCACTAGGTTGTCTTCCTTACCCTCATTCGGGTCCGCGTCGCCATCTTCAGGGGTGTTATGACCACCATCTTGCCATTCGCGTATTTGTGTGTCCACGGTGCGGAAATACGCTTTCACTTCTGAGTCCACATATCCAAACGGTGCTTCTGCGTTGAACTCGGCAGAACGTGAGACAATCCATGACGGTCCTGCTTCTGCACCCTGAGGTGAGTCGTGTGCAGACTGGCTGTGTGAGTTCGTGGCCTCATAAGAAGGTTCTTCTGTCTGTTTCTTGTGCTTCTTTCCTCGTTTCCTGTGTTCTCGAGGCATGCTGTAGACGTAAGCTTCAGGCCAGGATCCTGCAGCTGAAGGCAAAGCAAACTGCAGTTGGTTCAGCAGACGCCCATGAAACTTCAAGCGCCTACCCTTCGATCATCGTGACGCGTGGCAATCAAAAATGAAGATCCAGTGGTTCAATTAGGAAAGAACGAATTTCGTTTCTACTACTCCCATGGCCCCTCGGAACTGCGCACTGTGCAACACGTCTAGGGCAATTCTGAAGAGGCCTAAAACGGGCCAGCAGATATGCAAAGAGTGCTTCTTCTACGTGTTTGAGACAGAGGTGCACAATACCATCACTGAAGCTGCTCTTTTCAACCGTGGAGATCGTGTGGCCATAGGCGCTTCTGGTGGCAAAGGTGTGTCCTTATTCCGAGGGTCCGACCATGGTATCTAACCTTATCCGTGGAAGACTCGACTGTACTGGCATACGTTATGAAAACATTGAACGAGCGATATAAATATGGGCTGCAGCTGTTTCTACTCTCAATCGATGAGGGTATCACAGGCTACCGGGACGACTCCTTGGAGGTGCTGTTCTGGTTCAAGATAATTTATATATGTACTGACTCACGGTTCAGACAGTCAAGCGCAACCAGGAGCAGTACGATATGCCCTTGAAGATTCTTTCGTATGATGAACTATACGGGTGGACTATGGATGCCATTGTTGCACAGATCGGAAAGAAGAATAACTGTACATTCTGCGGAGTTTTCCGACGGCAGGCTTTAGATAGGGGCGCCACGATGCTAGGAGTGGACCATATTGTGACCGGTCACAATGCCGATGATATTGCAGAGACCGTGTTGATGAACAGTACGTCTTCAGCGTCTGCCGATATGTTTTGTGCGAATATCACAACTATCTATAGTCATGCGTGGGGATATTGCGCGTCTCGGGAGATGTACATCAATATGTACTCAAGGCGAAGATACTATTAAGCGTTCGAAGCCCTTTAAATATGCCTATGAAAAGGAGATCGTCATGTGCGTTCGGAACTTGTTCACTATCTTGATGAGAAACACTTACCAGGCATTAGGTACGCATACTTCAAGAAGCTTGATTATTTCTCAACGGAATGTATCTACTCTCCGGAAGCTTACCGAGGGCATGCGCGTGCTTTCCTCAAGGACCTGGAAGCGGCCCGTCCTAGTGCTATCATCGACATCATCCATTCAGGGGAGGCATTCGAGGTGAATGAAGAGATCAAAGCCACGCAAAAAGCGCAACGTAAGTTTTTCTCGTTTCTCATGTGCGCTGTACTCTGATAAGACTAGAAACGTGTCGACGATGCGGTTATATGTCGAGTAATGACCTCTGTAAAGCGTGTACTCTGCTGGAGGGACTTGAGCGAGGAGTAGCCGCCATAGCAGTCGTAAGTTTCACGAATCATTCGCGGGCTAAACGTGATTTTCATTTGGATAAACAGACGGACAAGGCACGTAAAAAACTCGACACTACGGAAAACGGTGTTCAAGTGGACAACATGCGGACTATACCGTACTTTCAGCGCCCTTCACCCCAAATCGGCATTGATAGCTCGACAGTCATCCCCTCGCCAAGCTGAGATATGAGTGTTCAACTTAAAGCAGGTTCAGGCGGAAGTCCGGTCTCTGATAGGTGTCAGCGCAGAAAATTGTATAAGTATAGTTGAGAGCAATTCAAATTGATGCGGCTCTCACAGGCTCTCACTGTATTTCAGTATCCAGGGGGTCTGATCCCTTGTAGCTATAGCTGTCCATTTTGACCCGTGTCAGGAGATATTCTACACTTTGTACACCATATTCTAGATCCTTCCGTTCATATTACTACAATTACGTTAAGCTTGTCACGGACTCTAGTTGGAGCACCTATCAACGCGGCCTTGAAATACCCAAGAACATCCGAAGACTCGAGATCACCTCTGTAAAGAAAGGTAAATTTTTCTAGTGCACCCAGCTCAAGCTTTGCAAGAACAGTAACAAGTGCATTCACAGCAGGCATTATTAGCGAGTCAGGAACATGATGCGTGATTCCCAACCTGAACTCTTGGATATCCGAGGAGGATACAGCCTCGATAAAAGAGAGCATAGCGACCGAACCTGGGTTGAACTCATAGATAGTTAAGCTCTGCAGGCTCTTGCACAGTGCGAGACTGAGGTCGTTCCTAATGGCTGTAAAATTGCATAAGCCAACTGTCTAGAGCGGCAATAACTATACTACCTTCGTCTTCAGCGGGAGTAATTTCCGTGTTCAACGGCCTAACATTGAGCGACAGGTGTTCCAACAATTCGCCGTGCTCACGTAGATATTTTCCAGCGTCGACCACCTGTCCCTGATAGATATCAAGACTCAGGGATCTTAATCTGCTCGTGACAGACCTCTCCACCAACCAATCCAGCACTTTTCCAAGGCCAAAAGGATACGCTCCCCCGATGTGCAGATCCAGGGTAGTGAATGTGGGATTGAGTAGCTGAACAGGATACGGGTATATGGACGCTAGTAAAGGACGCAGGAAGCCGATGGTGACGTGCTTGAGGTTTGGGAGGGCACAGATGAAAGCGTATAGGAGATTCACGACGATAGTCGAGTCGCGAACGGTCAGTCTCTCGACCGATGTGAAGGTAAGGAAGGCATGTAGAAAAATAGTAGGGCAATGCCGACCATTCTCGTATAGGTTCACGAGCTCTATATGGCGAAGCTTGGTTAGCTTTGTAGGGAGAATGCGTGGTATGCCTATGATCCACGCCGAAGCCGCTGGAGCTGAGCCAGAAACGAGAGGTCGGATACGTAATCGGAATACAAGGGGTCCAATGCTTGGGTCGGAGATGAGAAGAGCTTCAAACGTCGCCAAATAGAACGCGGTAGATATCTGGATTTCGCGGAAGATGAAGCGACGGGCGACGCTATGCCACAAACGGCAGACTTGGGCGCATGTAGCTAAACACGCGAGGTCGCGTTTATCGTAAAGGGCGCTGGCGAGATATGTTAGGACGTCGAAATTGAGGATGCCTGCCATCCTAAACTTAAGCGTGGGGCAAAAGATCCATCAGAGATGGCACTACAGTCGTGAGCCTTTATATACTTGAAAGGCGTACCGCATTTGAGAGCCAGTGACCTTGAACAAGAGGTATAGAGGCATATTCCGCTACGGCCGACGTTCTCAGGCTGTCAGCTTTCCTCAGAATGTGCGTACTTGGTGTCGTCATCGCAAAGCTTGCATTGGACACATAGCAACGTACAGTCCGAGTCGTGTTTTGGAGATTTCTTGGAGCCTATGTGTCAGTGGGAAGCCGGCCACCTGCAGCAGCAGAGCTTTGCGGTTAAAGTTAGCGTGAATAGCTTGTAATTTAGTTGATCTTGCGGTCAAGAAGAAGGGGAAGAAACATCAATTCGTACAGCTCTAATCGTACGAACCCCTGTATCATGTATATCATATACAAGACTTGTCAGCATGCAAACACAACTGTGAATTGACCACTCCCCTGAGTTCGCACTGCTGCGGGAATGACAGAACGCATGATGGTCTTGAACCGTCTCGTGTACACTTGAACTGCCGCTTAGTGGAGAAACCCTGAAATTTACGAAAATCAAGTGGACATAGCGTATACCCTGCGAGACACCCGCTGTTCTTTCAAACTTCTGCATTCAAATCGAGTTCGAAGCACGCTAACGTCATATGCATGGTAGTTACTAGCCCGAGATTGGGCGGGCAGTCACGTCACCCATGACAGAACCAGTGGTTGTGGACGTTCAGTTGAGGACCTTTCGAAAAGCCCAGACAGGTTCACCATGCCTGGGTACATATGTTTAGGGTCAATACCGCAGACACTCGAGCCTCGAACGGATAACTGCAAAGCGTTGAAAAACGGCACTTGGCGACAGAATGCGAATAGTGTCTGGTATTTCCCAACCAGTTCTGTCCAGGCGCTGTAACAATTGGAAGGATGAATATCTCGCATTGAGTGTTTGCGGGAGTTTGATCGATGTACGCATATGCACGCTTGATTGTCCATGGGCCTCGTGATGCCTCGGCCAAGGTGACTGTATTGCCATACCAGAAAGGGGTTCGTCCACCTTGGGGAATTCGGTGAGTGTAGGGTATATGTATGCAATTACGAGTGATGGAATCATGTGAGGACATTAATCTACGGAACTGGGAGGCATGTAGTCAATTGAAGTAGAAGATAATTGAAGGCTGTCTGCAGAGTGCGCGTCAACGAACAATGGAGACTGAGCTCGGGTATGACATACCTGGTGTAGTTTATCAGGATGTATTGTTTTTTGGGGTCGACGATTTTCGAAGGGTAGCAAATGACGCGTACAGGCTTTCGCATTTGTCCAATAGGAATTTCGCTTCTTCTTGATGTGCATCCCATTCAGCCACAGGCATCACGCCGACGTACTCGCGGCCCTGGCGATCTGCCTGGGAGCCAAACTTCAGCGGCACAAACCGTCCTTGTTGCTCTGCCTCCTTAGCCTTCTCGGCACTTTCCAGCCCACCCTCGTAGAGTGAGAGGGTGTATAGACTGTCCTCCCACAACGAACGTGGCTTCTCCTTGTCGGCCGATGAATGCGAGAAGCCGAGTAAACTCGTGGGTATAAGTACCAGAGACACCAGCGCACAATACGTAGCTGATATTGCTCCTGGAACGGGCTTAACTGGGTGGTTCGGAGAACCGAACCATCGTCCCTGATGGGTGTCAACGGGTTATCATAGTCATGGTACACACAGACTCACAAGGTAGAACGCAAGGCCAATGAAGACCTTGAATACTGACCAAACCATATCCTTCGACATGTCACTCCATACGACACCAGGGTGTACCGTTATATGGCGTACGGCGTTTGAATCACCACCAGCCTCTTGGCCACGCCTCTGCAGCTCTGACGACACAAGATCAATCTCGTATTTCGAGCCCTCATAAGCATGATTCGTCTTGAGAAGCTGCCAGTCGTCATGGCTATACCAGCACGGCTGTGCCTCTAATGACGAAGTCCAAAGAACGCGAGCTGGCCGCGAGAATCTTGCAGCATAGGCCTTGAACAGAGGATTCAGGCGGCGGTACTGTAACAGGTATTCATAAGAGTTCAATGTTGAAGGGAACACTAGGCGCACCATCACATAGTGGCCGAATAGATTGCAATGCCATACAGCTCCAAGACCGTCTTTGCTCATGATTCCGGTGGGCTGTACTTTGTACGATGGCACAGTGACGGACGAAATGACGCCACGGAAGAGGAATGAACGAATAGCAGCAGCTATGTCTATCAAGCTGAAGAACGCAGCTCCTGCATTGCAGATGAGATGAGATATATAGGGATACCTGTGGACGACCAGTTATACAGTTGGATGCTACAGTAAGATGCAAAGCACGCACGTGTCACTGAGCTCCTCTGCAAAGTCAAACACCGACTGCACGTCCGCCATGTCCACCCTATGGTAATTTAGCTCCAGATTCTTGCGAAAGCGTTCGGCATGTCCATCGTAGTCCGCCCGTTGTTTCATTTTCGCTATATGCTGGTCCAGCGAACTTAGAAGTTTTGTTCGAGCCTCCAAAGCCCTGTCCTTGCTTCTGCATGCCATAATGAGAGTTAGCCCGTCATAGGATTCCGTTGTTGTATCCGCTGGTGGGTTGGGCGAGGTAAAGGGTTTGAACTGCGGTAATGTATCATGAGGAACCTTTTCACTGAGCTGCAGAAGGAAGCGTTCGCAGATGCCATAGCCGACACCACTGAGTGTTGGAAGTTATGAGTCAACATGTTTTGGGAGAATTTTCGGGCAACCTACGCGTTTGCACCTGTGACGATCACGATAGGTCTTGGCGCCGACATCCGCTTTTCACTTACTCGTGGGTGCAAGTGTTGTCCCTTGAGAGTACTATTGTTGGTCGTGATTGGGATGGACGTTGCTCTTGAGGACGAAGATATCGTCAAAACAACAACGGCGCGTGGTGGTAGTCGAGAACGTCTGATGTCGTACCATAAATATATAATGTCCCGCAACGGTTTTGACGTGGAAAGCTGACATTGGTACCCTCAATTCAGCTTCAGAGACGACAACTTCAAGCTTCTTAAATTAACGAGACAATTTTGAATGACACGATAGACCACAGGTGTATTACATGCGACAGCAGATGAATGAAAATATATACAAGGATACTAAGAGAGAAAGGAAAACTACGCCTCAGACTTTCTGCGCTTCTTCTTCGATGAGTCAACTGCCTCGCCATTCGCTGCGGCCTTCGCCTCCTTCTTGGCTTTTTTCCGTGTCTTGCGTTCCTCTTCAGTCTCTCCTTCATGCTTGCTCTTCTTTTCCTCCCCATCGGCGTGGCTCTCTCTTCGTTTTCTCTTCTTCTCGCTCTCTTCCTCACCATCCACGTCCATCTTATTCTCGTCCTCCTCATCTGTCTCCTCCTTGACCTTCTTCTTGGCTTTCTTCTCCTCCTTAGCCTTCTTCTTCTCCGCCTTAACATCGAGCGTAGCCTTCAAGGCAGCCTCCACCGGGTCACGCTGGGTGGATATGAGGTCGACCGCGTCCGCTGCGTTGTTATATGTCGACGTCTCGCCAGTCATCGAGAACTTGGGCTGCTTCTTGCCATTTCGTGCACCTCGAACACCAGCAGCGTCTGTACCCTCCTCCAACGCACGTAGTCGTGCCTCGAGCTTGGCACGGTTCTCGATACCTATTGAAGGGGCCAAGGGTTCGGACTTGCCGTCGGAGTCCGTCAACGCGTCGACACGTATCGACAAAGCAGCCTTTGTGGCAACCATACGCGCCATCTGATCAAGGATGTCAGACATTTAATGGGAGGAGAAGAGTTCAAGTACGAACCTTGCCCTTCAGTTTTGGCGGTGCCTGTCCGATAAGAGAAGCCTACACAGTATTAATAAGTATATGAATCCGCCCCGGAGAAGCGATGGACCTACGTGGTAGATGAGACCATATTTCGGCGTATCATGCTTGGTCTTCAAAGCACGGAACAGCGCCTTCTCTGCGCCGAGGATTTGTACCGTACTGGCTGGGTGCTTAGCCAGGCTGAGCAAGCTACCAGCATGGCTAATGAGCCGTGCGCCCACGAGTTCACCGACGAGTGCTGTCAGGTTGGGTGCGATGGCGTTCATACGATTCCGAAGATACTCGGCAAGTTGCGCACGGTAGGCCGAGATGGCAATAACTTGGTCGCACAGAGAGTTAATGTGGTTAATATCCGAGTCGGAGATCTCGGTACCCATGGAGATCTCGGCGGCAGCTTTAACGGTTGCCTCAAGATCCTCAGGTAGGACGGAAGAAAAGTCTGTCGTTGAAGCGTTCGTTCTAAAACCTGACATAAGATAGGATCAGGTTGAATTGATGGTCAAGTTATAATAGTGACTGTACGACATACCCATGGTTTTGATAACTTTCGCATACGCGAGGTTGTCCACAATAATTTTCCCGAGCTCAGGGAAATGCCAACCGTACCATTCCTAACGATCAAGTTAGTAAATATTGCGCACGCAAAGGAAACCAAACTAACCTTGACCCGCATGGCGTAGATGTTGATTTCCTTGTCCAGGTCATCCAAGAGCGCAACGGCCTGTACAACCATGGTATCGACTTTGTCCGGTGAGAACTTCAACTTGAACCTTTTGACTTTTCAGTATTTTCTAAGCAAGCAGCAGAGAAAGAGAACTCACCGTGATAGTGAGTGACTCAGACCCAGGCTCATGGTTGCCAAATCCTTGGGGTCGAGGCCATCCAATAGTGTTGCAAGTTGTTCTCGGATTCCGCGGAACATATCACGGTAAAGGCCTTCGATGCTGTCGGACACAACATTGATTCCCAACTTCTTGTTTATCGAGTGACCTGAGTAAAAATGTTGGCACGAAGTAACAGCCGACTAAAGACCACGGAGAAGACTCACCGAGTTTAGGGTCGGCAACCAACAACTGCTCTTTTCCCTTTCCCTTTCCAACGACTTCATCCGACAAGAACTGTTTTAGGCCCTTGCCCAGCTTGCCGTCCTGGATGGCAGTGATCTCTTCCACTGCAGTGACTGTGGACGTGAACCGGTGAAGCGACTTGAGCTTCAAACTTCACATTTCGACGAGGCATACAAGGAAGCATGAACTACGTTAAATCATATCGCAGCAGTCCCCTAAATATTTGAAGCTCACAATTTGTTGGCCTTCTCGGGAGTTTCGAACTCCTCCCATACGTCCTTGCTCTCGAGTTTTCCAGCGTCCGTGACTTTGAAAAGACAGTATCCCAGCGACGTCTCGTATAGGACCAGCATTTTGTTTTGAGCGCGGCGGACGAAGGATAGAAATAAGGAAAAATGAAGATAAAATGAGGCACCGGTCGGTGCACGTTTTGGATGTCCTCTTGCTTGCGGGCGGTTATTTGGTGGACCACAAATTTTGAGTTCGTGAAGCCGTGGGAATCCATACCATTTCTGGCAAGTGCACGCGAGAGGCCGGTGTACCTTCTCAGCCGTGGCGGCACTGGCACTGCCTGAGACAAACGGCCGAGTTGTGCACAAGGTACACAAGTGGAATCTAATACAAGCTGCAGCTTTGTCTCATACCATGATCATTCTCAAGGCGTTGGCTTTTGCGAGTATCGCTACCTCTGCGCTTGCTCAGCTGCAGCCGCTGTCAAACACGTACGACGTCCAAGCTCGTCTTCGCGCTACCAGCGGTGACTCAAGACGTGTCCAAAATGTTACCACGTTACACTTATCAGCTCTAGCTGCAGGGGATGACTTCACTACTTTGAACCATCCGCGATTCCCTGCCCATCAAGTGCGAGTGAAAAAGACCGATTTTTGTGATCCTACGGTAAAGTGAGTATCATTTCACGGCCGATACTGTTGTATAGCACCAACAGTATTCTCACACAATATCAACTATCTAGTGTGTATACAGGGTATCTTGACGTCGATGTGGGTGCAAAGCATCTGTTCTTCTACTTCTTTGAAAGTCGTAGGGATCCTGCCAAAGGTATGCACTCATGAATCAATAGTTCTAGTGTAAGTAATTGACAGACGTTGGCAGACGACGTAATGATGTGGATCAATGGAGGTAAAGTGATGCAAGGAGGCTATGCGACGTGACCAGCTGAGGACTTCCTATGTTCAGGCCCTGGCTGTTCATCCTCCATGGGACTGCTGATGGAACTTGGTCCATGCAGCATCGATATGAAGAATTCTTCGTCTAATGGCACCTTGTGGAACCCGCACTCCTGGAATAATGAAGCAAACATATTCTTCCTCGATCAACCGTGGGTCTTCATATAACTACTAGGCTCTCTCTACTTATATCGTACCAGAGTCGGCGTTGGCTTCTCGTATGCCGATTACGGGGAGACCGTAGAGACCACGGAGGAGGCTGCAAGGAATGTGCACGCCTTCATCACTATTTTCTTCGACACTTTCTCGCAGTTTGCTGGACGTCCACTCCATTTATCTGGGGAGTCGTATGGGGTAGGGTTGACCTCCAGTATTCGAAGTGCATACTGATTGGTGCCCATAGGGTCGTTATCTGCCCGCGTTTGCCAGTTACATTTATGACCAGAACCAGATGGCAAAGGCGGCTGGCCGATCGACCATCAACCTAACGAGCGTTCTCATAGGAAATGGAATCACAGACATTTCAACGTAAGTCCGATGCCTGACAGTACGCCTGTAGTTTCGACTCAAGAAACGTCTTCAAAGATTATACCAGGGACGTTATGAGATCGAGTGTGGCGTGGCGGCTCTCGAGGTCCCTTTTCAGTCCATTAGCACCTGTGTTCAGATGAAGAGAGCTGTAAGTACACGCATATCTTTCTGATCAATCACTCATATCGAGTTGTTATTCCAAGCTCCCCAGGTGTGACGCCGCAATGCGCCAAGGCTGTGTAGATCACTTTGACTCCATTGACTGTCGCGCCGCTGTGGCTTTCTGTGACGCGGAGCTCAGCACAGGCTACTGGGCTAGCGGTATGTACACCGCTCGTTAATCCTCAACTTTGAGTGCTGATATGATGCACAGGACGCAATGTTTATGACGTTTCTAAGGTCGGTTCCGACACTGCTGTACAGGCGTCTTGATATTGACGGTGATCCTGATTGCTTAGTTGTGTGTAGGAGATTCATTGTGCTATCTCGAGAACACAGTGATCTCAGACTACTTGAACCGACCTGAAACTCGTGCACTGCTGGGCGTCGAGTCGCCCAATAACTTCACGGCGTGTAGTCGAGAAGTCGGTACAGGATTCTCAGCGCACCTGGACAAGTACGCAGTGCCTTCGCAGTTTTACGTCGCCGGCCTGCTCGAACGCGGCATCCCCATACTTATATACGCTGGCACATACGACTGGCAGTGCAACTGGGTAGCCAACAAGCTTTGGGTGGAGAAGTTGGAGTGGACGGGCAGTAAGGGATATGCCAAGCAGGCATGGCGGGATTGGACAGTTGGCGGTGAGAAGGCGGGGGAGACAAAGTCTTGGGGCGCGTTGACCTTCGCTACCATTCGAGGGGCGGGACATATGGGCAAGTGACAACTGGAAGCATGGCGCCGCCGCTAACGTTCTTAATCTCACAGTGCCGCACGATAAACCCGTTGAATCTTTTGCAATGGTGTCGCGATGGCTAGCTCGGCGGGATTTGTGAACACTGATACACGCAATTTGCGTGTCGTGGGACGTGGTGCGAGTGCTGATTGGCTGTCACAGTAGACTGGTACATGAGATATGCGCAGAGGATATGGGTGATTGTTGCTGGGTACCAGTTGCAGTAGAGAGATCATAAATCAAGATGCAGCTCCGGGATCATTGTCTCGGGACGATGGTATTGATTGTGGGTGTTTTTTGTGCTCGTGGTCCCGCTGTTCCCCCTGAGCCCCCGAGGGATGGCCAGCGTGGAAGATGACAGATGCTGCGAACATGAAGTTAGAAGAGTTGGTTGGATACAGCACACTCCGTTGCAACGATTCTCTGGATTGGACAGTCGTAACTATGGAGATCACGAAATGATCCAATCCGACGTCCCCGAGCTCGGTCCCATCAAACATATCTCACTGATGATTGGTCTGATTCAGAAGATATATAGCCGTCGCCACGGTGAGTGTTACAGCTCACCCCCTCCCTTCCCCTCCTCTTTTCTCTTCCCCTCTCTCTTTCGTGGTATGTTTTTATGCGAGTCTAGGTCTGTGTGCAAAAGCCTTACAGTCTGCTTCGTTTGCAGGTACTTTTAGGGCTGCCCGGTAGCGCCCCTGGTCATTCGTTTCGTTCAAGCTTTCCTTTCGATATCCAGCAGGTCTCTCTCGTTGCTTCGATAGCATCACTCTAGTTCGCCATGCGTTTCTCTGCAACCCTTGCCTCCGCCCTTTTGGCGCCCATGCTTGTATCTGCCGCCCCGGTCAGGCGTGCAGCAAATCCCAGCGATGTTCTTGTCCTGCGTAAGTTAGAAGCTTTAGCTGATTTACTGGCCACTATATTCACATGTATCCGTAGAATTTGCACACGTTTTGGAGCAGTTGGAGACGCAATTCTACCAGCAAGCTTTGCAGAAGTTTGTTGCGCAAGACTTCATTGATGCAGGATTTGCGGATGCGACAGTCCCAGTGGAACAGTTCACGATTATTCAGAATGACGAGGCTACCCACACGACGATTTTGGAGGTATGTTGTTTAGTATCTACAGGCTCTCAGATTCTAACGCACAAGTATAGTCAACTCTTGTTTCCATCGGTGCCCAACCTATCTCCGGTTGCTCGTTCAACTTCGACTCCGTCCTGACGAGTGTCTCTGCGATGGCTCCGGTCGCCCGAGTGGTAGAGAACTTGGGAGTCGCTGCCTACCTCGGTGCCGCCCACCTGATCACGGACCCGACGTTGCTTACTGCCGCTGCTTCGATCGCGACAGTCGAGGCTCGTCATCAAACAGTTCTTAACCTGTTCAACGGTGGTTCTGCGATACCGTCGGCTTTTGACTTGGCTTTTACCCCCTCTGAAGTCCTTGCGATTGCCAGTCCCTTCATCTCGAACTGTGATCTTGGTGTCCCAGGTGAGAGTCACTACATATCTAATAATGAGCTCAGTTGACGTCCGTGATGAATAGCGAACCCGACGCTCTCCGTCACCAACACTGGCACCGTCGCCCCCGGTACCCAGTTGAGCTTCCAGTCGTCGGCTATCAACGGCAGCGTGCCCACTTCCGTAAGCTTCTACTCGTGTTACAGTCGAATGGAACAAAATCTGAATACTTCGCTACAGAACTTGACTTGCCAGATGCTTGTCGGTGGAGCTCCTGAAGCAATTGTTCTGCCCTTCGATCAATGTGTTGTTCCTGACGGCATCAACGGTCCTGTCGCCCTGTTCATCGTCAGCGACCAACAGCCAGTCTCCCCCGACGTCCAGATCGTCTTGACTAGCGTCGTTGCTGGTCCTGCTCTCGTGTTCATCGACACCGTCCCCGACTCCCTCTCCTCTGCTTCCCGCAAGGGCCTCGGTTCTTCTAGCTCTTCGGGTTCCTCCTCCAGCTCCTCGTCAGGTTCTTCAGACTCGTCGTCTTCCAGCGCATCTGCTGGATCGAGCTCTGCATCCGCCACAGCTTCCGCCGCTGTCTCCTCCAGTTCATCAGTGACCACCATCTCACCGAACGAGGCCAGCTCTATCCTTGCCAGTGCATCTGCCACCGCTACAGGAAGTGCTGCCGCTGCCGCCGCTACTGGGAGCAACAACAACTCTCAGGGCTCAACGTCCAACTTCGCTTCCGTTGGAGGCCCCAACCTCTACACTGGTCCCGTGTCCAATGGCACTCTCAGTGTCATCGGCTGGAAGCAGGTTCCCAAGCCGCAGTAGATGATCTCCACGACCTCTTCTATACCATCGCTGGACTTTTTTGTTGCACTATACATATAACGCATGGACACTTCAAGTGGTCTTGACGACCGTTGTAAGTACAGTACAGACGGGCGGACATTCGGTTGCTTTTAATGAGTTTTACATGGTTGGACTTTTTCCCTAGCGTGTCAACGCGACTATCTCCCGCGTTGTGCTTTTGTCGCTTACTACCCGAGAGTGCTTTTTCCACGTTCTTACTGCTGTACGTCGTACTGTAAACTTTTGTCGACTGTCGCATACCTCTGTACCACGCCGGAGAGAATACATACTGTATTGGGGGTGGGAACTCTAGTACTACAGTACAGCTGTGAAGGATATATAAATAAGTCCTGGTATGTATTAGGTGAGTAAGGGTATATGATAGATGAGTCCGATATACACTGTGCATGATTCCGTGAGTGATATACGACAGCAAAATCCTAGTAAAAAACGAGACGGCCACCCCCACTCATTTCAGTCACTCTCGTCGCTGGTAGTATCATCGTCTGAATCGTCATCGTCTATGTTCAACTGGCCTGCAAAGGAGTTGAGACTGACGGGTCCGCCAGTGAACTGTAGCGGTTCAACGGGTTCCATCTGGTCCGCGTCTTCTTCGTCATCCTCGGCATTCTCGAAATGAGCCTCCAACTCGCGCTGCAGCTCGTTCTCGTCTATCTCGACAGCTTCGTACTCTTCTTCATCTGACCCTTCTTCTTCTTCCATAACCAAATTATGTGATACACCGAAGGGTTCGACTGCCGGTTCAGGAGGTGCGCTTGGTTCGGGTATAATCTCTTCCATTTCAATCCGATGAACTGGTGGCTGCGGGGACTTTGCCTTGTTAGACGTTGCCAAAGGATCCTGAGGAACTAAGTCCCAGTCCTCCTCCTCCGAGTCAACGGGGGGAACGGAGTCAGTGGAGGCTACTTGAGAAGATCCAAGCGGCTTCACGATATCCGACGGTAGCGCAACGCCCTCACTACCCGGCCAAGCGATGACCGCAGGTTCCTTCTTTTTCGGAGGCTCCTTCTTAGGTACTTCTTTCTTAGGAGGACGAGAGACAACTGCGGCTTTCGGCGGAGGCGAAGGTTTCGCCTTCTTGGTAAGGGGTGGTTGGGTTGGTGTATCCAGTGGCAAGTCTCGCTTCTTGGGGCTTGTCTTCGAAGGCTTCACAGGACCTGGACCCAATGAAGATGTTGGTTTAGGAGGGAGTGGGTGTGTCGGTGGGATGGGAGGTGTGAACGAGTGGGTAGGTGAAGGCGCGGGCGATGGTGTTCCCTTATTCACATTCTTCGCAGCAGTGTATTGGGCGAGGCTCTTCTTATTCTTCACAAGAGCCTTCGGTGCGATAGTGGTGGTCGTATTTCCCTTGGAAATTGTACTTGATATAGGCGTTTCTGGTTCGCTTTCTTCCTCTTCCTCCTTCTTTATGGGCTTGGGAGAGGGCGCTCGAGTCTTCTTGAACGTCAAAGCCTTGTCTTTCTTCGTCGGTATGGTGTCTTTCTTGGGTGGCGCAGATTTCTTCTTATTCTCAGGGGGCAATAAATCGGCGAAGGTCTCTTCACGCTCTCCTGGAGCGTCCTCGTCCTCCCCAAGTAAACTCCGTTCCAGCTCGGCTTCAAACTCTTCGTCAGCTGTCTTAAGGCGCTTGATGTTCTGTTGTTGAGCATGGTTAGGCGCATTGGACGAAGGGGTTGATGCAGAAGTCGAGGGGCGAGAAGATGGGTGTGCTACGTAGAGAATGTGTCAATATATATAACGTGTCGGGAATATACAAACCTACGCGAGCCGGTATGACGAGGTGCCTTGGCCGTCTTGCGATCATACGTCAAGTTGACATATGAATCCAGCTTTTCAAGAGTGAAAGACTTGGGAGAGATTTAGCTCGACAAAGAGGTGCGGAGGAAATGGCACTCACCTGGAGTACTTCATCGTAGATGAGAACACATTCAACCTCCTTAGCCGTCGTCTCGGCGCCCACAAAGATGTGCCCGCCTTCTTCCGTCTAATGAAGTCATGTAGCTAGGCAGCACACGCAAGCGCAGCCAGAACGCACCTGGGAGTTCGCCCGCTCTACTGTCACGCTCGTCGTGTCCTGTCCTTTCCTAACTTCGATGGTACCGGGCTTTCTCGAATCGACCGACGGAGGTATAAAGTTATCTGTGGCACAATGAGATACGACACCGTCAGCATACAGCTGAGCTCTGTGTGCCACTCGAAGTGGCGTGATAAGACGTACATCGCAGCGAGTAGAAGTCTGGTTCGGGAAACTTGCTCTTCTGCAGAGGCTCACCCTTGCGTGCCTTGATCACACGGGCGAGTGACTTGCCCACCTTGGCGGGGTAACGACCTGTGGTAGGCATCCAGGGACTTGATGATGCGCTCGCCATGTTGGACGACGCGGTTATAAAGTCGCAGGATGGAGACGGAGATGGTCGTAGCAAACAAGGAGCAGGGACAAGGCCTTCGAGCTCGTCCCTCGGCCTTTGATGCTACACCTGGCAGGCGCTGGCCCGCAGGCCATGGCGCGGGAGCAGACGCCCACATTATAGCAGCCGCACGTGATTCATTATTATACATTGAGCGCCTATCTGGCCATTACTACCTCAAAGAAATGCATCGCAGTAGAAATACAACAAAGAATCTGGCCCTCGCAATACAAGGACAATCATCTAGATATTAGAAAAATCCAGCTCTCCTATGACTGACCGGGTTCATCGTCGTGCGAGTCTCAGCAGAGTGATCGCCTCCCTCGAATAGATCGGTTTGTTGGGATCGTCAGCCACCTGCCAGCCGCTGGCATCAGATACTGAACATAAGCAATGATACCGTGACCCTACCTCCTCCCAGCTAAAGCTCTTCTTCAGCATGGTGAAGAAACGTTTATCGGCCTGTGAAGACAATCAGCATGCCATGCAGCAAGGATGTGATGTACTCACTTTTCTTCGCTTCTTGTAGCAAAACAGCATCTCGGAATTATCCCGACGAGATAGATCTTCCAGTGTTTGCACTAGCAATGGGAACGCAGGCTCAAAGTAGACACAGTCCGCAGCTAGAATGAGATCAAAGCTAGGCAGATCTTCACGTAGTGGTTCACCCCTGCTCAGTTGACTATGAGCAGCACGACGATAGAGCAGATGATTGAGACAAGGACCAGTTCAATTCCAGGACTTGGACACGATCGCTAAGACCATTCATGGCAACATTACGAGACATTATCTCGACAAGAGGTCTGAAGGCGAGGCGGGTTATCAATACACAGATGCGGGTATGTAGAAGACGCAAAAAGCTACGTACTCTTGATCGGTGATCCAGACATTGGCCCCCAGCTTTGCTGCTACCAGGCCTACGAGACCAGTCCCACTGCCGAGCTCAAGTACATTCTTGCCCTCCAGACTCAAGCGTCTTGTTATGTAGTCCGACAGGACCTAATCGCGAGTGTAATTGGTTTGGAAGTAAGAGGGAAGACTGCGTGGCGCACCGACCTCTCCTGCAGGCCATGCGATCCCTCCACATCCCGGCGAAGCATCTACGAGGAGGCGGATGAGCACCTGGAACACGCCCTCAGCATTGAGAGATCCAGCAGTGGGAAAGGTAAGCTCAAGAGTCTGATTGTGAATTGACGGGGGCTGTATGGGGACGATATCTCGTTCGTCTCCGTCGTCGTTCCTGAGGTGGCGAAGAGGGTCCAACGCGTCCAGCTTCTCCTCTAGGGCGAGGTCTGAGAGCAATAATTGAGACATGGGCAACGTGGTGCAGCCTGGTGTAGTCCTCGTGTTTGTCGACGACCTCGTGTAAGCTAGACGTCGAGCATACCAATCACGACGATGCCGAGGTAAATCAGAGAGATGAGTGAGATCCTGGCTAAGCGCGTCAATTATGTCCGTAAGCGAGGCACTCTCTCACGACTTCTATCCAACATCCCGCCAGCTTATAATCCGCCCTCCTCCTCCTCTCGTCCGCCCCACCACCACACCCCTTTCTTTCGCCTCTCAGCGACCTCCACGCCCTCCTCGACGGTGAGTGCAGATCTCTCTATCTCCGACGGCAGCTGATCGACGCCCTATCGTCGCGTTCAACGTCCAGGATAGTGTCGGGGTAGTTCGGTTGTACTATTCCTTGACGGATACCTTTTCTCCAATTTCACATCTTCTCATTCGTAATGGCGACCCCCGACCTCTATGAAGCCCACGTGAGATGGTAAGTTTCTCTTGTTTCCAGTGCCGCGTCAAACGCTAACACTATTCGACACAGGCCCCACACGGATGCCAACACGGTGATAGTCACTGGTGCATTCGATTCCGTATGTAAACTTACTCGCAAGTGACTCTGTACTACTGCTTACTGTCGCCCACCTGCAGTGGTCCGGTTCACAACATCTAACGAAAACCGCGACTGGGTTCGAAGGTACCGTTAGGATACCTTGGGGGCTCAAGACGCCGTACAAGTATATTGTTGATGGCAACTGGACAACAACTGTTCAGCAGCCTACTGAATACGACTCAGCAGGCAACCTCAACAACGTATTCTACGCACCTACCCGTCCTACTGCTCCTGCTCCTTCCCCTAAACCAGCACCATCTACACCACCCACTGCTGGTCTCGGTGGACTCAACGGAATTTTTACCAATGCGAAGAATGCCGCTGTAGCAATGGTCGAAGCTTTGGCACCCGGAACGGCAGAGACTCCCGAACCAACTCCCGTAATCGGCACGGACTCGAGGAAGGAAGAAATCCTGGGCACAGCTGCAGCAGCGCAAGAGAAAGTCGTAGAGCCTGTCACTGAAGCTGTCAAGGCCACGGCGGAGGCAGTTGGGTCTAAGGTGACTCCTGCTGCAAAGCCCGAGGTCGCACCCACGGAAGCAGCAGTAGAGACCCCTAAGGAGGTTACCGCTGAACATGTTCTGCCCGTAGCACCAGAAGCAGCTCCGATCGCACCTGTTGTCCCAGTACCTGTTTTGCCCTTGACTGTGGAACCTGCGGTCGCGGAGAAAGCCCCAGAAACAGAGGTCGTTCACGGAGCCGCGACCAGCGAGACTAAGCAAGAGCCATCGACACACACTCCTGCCTCCGCCCCTACTCCCGCCGTTGAACCTTCCACACATACCCCCGCCGCTAATGGCTCAGTTCCAGCCGCGAGCGAAGCTCCTGCCTCCCCTTCACCCGTCGCTGACGGTGTTCATAACGGACCCTCAACCCATAGCCCTGTTGTCCTACCTGCACGCAAATCTGACGCAGCTACTCCACCCCCTATCACCAACGGAGTAAATGGTACATCCGTTGAGAAGGCTGCCGAGGTACCTCTCCCTGCACCAACACCCTCAGAAGCTCCTGCATCTGCACCCACAGAGCTGCCTGCACCTCCCGCCACGCCTAAGAAGGCAAACGGCACGCCCACTGAAACGCCATCTACCACCTCCAGTCCAGCAAACTCGCCCCGTAAAGAGAAGAAGGGCGCCTTCCCTACCTTTGGACGCCATCATAGACAGTCTTCCTCTGCCTCCATATCCACAAACTCTAGCTCTCCCAATACTGCTAACGAGCTCGGCGTTTTGGAGAGCCCGTCTCGAAAGGGGACTATGAAGAAGAAGCGCACCAGCAGTCTGTTTGGCAAGGTGAAGAACATCTTCTCCGACGAGTCGAAGAAGGAGAAGAAGAGTAAGGAGGCTTCGTCTTGAGGCGCGTTGCTTGTGGCGTGACATTCGATATCACTCGATACCCTTATTTCCCAAACCAACGCCCTGCGGCGCATATACGTTTGTTCTGTATGTTGCTGACCAGTTGGAACGGCCGTCTTTTTCCTACTTGAGGTAGAAGAAAACCGTGGTGGTCCCTCCTCCTTTGCCTCATTCCTCTCAATATAGATCTCTTACGTGTCCCTCATGATGTTACGAATTTTTTCAGTTGCCACACGGCACGTCCATGACACCTTTCCGCCCTTCTACCCAGAGCTACTCGTTCGCCTTTCGTAGTTACTTAGTTAGTTAGTCATTTAGTCGGTTCTGTTCTGTCGGTTTCCGTCGTGCCTCTTCTCGCTACTTTATAGTCTGTCTCTGGGTCCCTCGATTGTTATGTTGGGTAATCCATACTTGCCTCTGATCCAGCGAGTTGCCAATATGATTCCGACGCGCGTAATGGGCCATTCGATTAGCATGCTAGCACTTCTTCTAATTAACGTAGTGAGGAGCACTACGAGATCGACTGCGTCTCTCAAAGACCCACCCGATCACGGTCACCACTACAGCCGCGGCAAAGCATGTACCAGTGTACACGATCGTTGTTCTAAACCGCCCATCGGCGACATCAAAGCCCGTCTTCACCGACCTTGGCATCGTGGCGTCATCGAGGTGGCTATGACCTTGCAGGATGGTTGAGATGGGTGTGGTCAGGATATTTCCGATTCCCTGCGATGCTATCATAAAGCTGAATAGCATCGTTGAAAGATGTGGATCCTCTTCTGCACGTAGGATGAGATTGTATTAGCGCAAGAGCGACATAGTTCCTGATGAGGCCACTCACTAGCAATCGGGTTTACGAAACCATACCACAAGCTAGACCAACTGCCTGCTGTCAGACCGTATATAACACCATACGCCAAAATCCCAGCAAGCGAGAATGAGAGGACCCCCCAAATCACAAACGTAGCCAGGCATGTTGTTACCAGTGACGCTATGGCGAGGGTCCAGATATCGAACCTGTCGGAAAGCCAGCCCATGGTGGTACCGGCGAATATTCTGGAGACACTGAAAAGAGCAAGTGCTAGAGAAGATCTAGAGGCGTTGATACCCAACGATGATGCAAATGCTGTAACGAGTCATGTATAAGGTGTGTTAATGGATAAGATTCAAGTTGCCTACTTGGAAGCCAGGTAGTCGGTATGAAGTAGCCTAGACCCTGGAGAGTATTCATGGTGATGAAAAACCAGAAATTCCTGTCGCGAAGCCACTGGCGGTTGGTTCGTCGAGGAGTGGGGCCGTGCACACGGGTCTCGGGCAGGCGAGCTTTCATAAGAGGGAGAACAGGGATTAGAATGATAAGGGCAGAGATCGCATATCCTCGTATTGTCCTCAGAACTCCGTAACGGGCGATCAGCGGCGGAAGGATGAGAGGAAACAGCGCTCCCCCAACACCAGCTCCTGAGTGTGGTGTTCGATAGTTAACTTTGATATCAATTCATGGATGAACTTATGTACCTGAGAATAGGATCCCATTTGCTAAACCACGTTTCTCCACGAACCATTCTGACAAGTAGGAAACAACCGGTGCATAGCACATAGCTGTCAAAACGTAAGTATCAAACATAAGCCATGATGCTATGATGTAAAGCCCTGCTTACAACCGCCTATCCCGTAGAAAATGCCCTGAAATACGACAAGGAGGGTCACCTAGAATCTTGCGGTTCAGTATTACTCTAACAAACCCGAAATAATGTCTTACCTTGTGAGTGAAGCTGGCCGCGATGAGACTGGCAGTACAGATCGCCAATCCGGCCCAAGTGTAGATGCGGCGAATTCGAGGATACCAATTCATCGAAGGATAGATCACCAAAGCTAGTAATGCGTTTGTCAGCCTGAGCCCATGGGACTACCAAAAACTATAGGAGGAAGCTCACAGGAGATGTACATTATACCGGAGCAAAGATTGCCAATGAGGGGTAACATTGTACTGGCATGATCTTGCGTACTAAACTTAGGGTCCTGAAGGTAGGCCGCCAGTAATGTTCCATAAGAGCCTGCATAGCCCCATATAAGAATCTCTAAGAAAAAAGCAGAAACGAGCTAAACGTGGACAGATGTTTGTGAGTATACTTAGTAGTCAGCGAGCTGAAGCCTCAAAACTCGGACTATATCAAGTCGGAGTAATAACAGACATACCAATGACCACGCTTGAAATCCCCCATCTACTCGCCCAAGCGAGCTTTCATGCCTTCCGGTGACAGTCGCTGCTGCTTCTTCGGTGACATCATGTTCAAGTGCTGCTGCACTACGGCTGGTTTCGGAATGCACTGAGCTGCGCTGAGGCGACTCATCGCGCCTGTCCACTGATACGTCACTCAGCTCAAAGGACTCCATGGTGGTCCAAATGCTCGCTGATTTACTGATACCTTTTTCGAAAGTCAGTAATACGTGTTTCGAGTCAGAATAGCATGATGGTGATAAGTAAATGGAGTTGGCGCCCTAGCACGCCACCTTATGATTCTCATTGGCAGGACGCGGCCAAACTTCAGACTACATTCATTTTTTGCTTGTAGATCATCATACTACGTACTATTAGCGGGACAACCCATACATGGACGCAGTTACCATAGGTATAACCGGTCATGAGCAATTCATAGCGACTTCGACAAAGATACCTGGAGCTTGCATGGCTTTGCCGCGGTTTTATGCGAACTCCAGAGGTTCTATCCGAATTCAACGCGCAGAGATTAAAGTCTTAGCTGACAGAGTAGACACTACTGCCAATGCGAGTTCTGCTCCGTCTGTCAAAGGCCCAGCCAACAACAGTCACTACGGTGGCTGCTGCGAAGCATGCCCCTGCGTATGCAATCATCGCCTTGAACTGGCCACCGGCGACACTAAACCCTGTCCTCGCCTGAGTCATGTCATCGCTGACCCTGCCGTGACCTTGCAGGGCCGTTGATATAGGAGTAGTCAGGATATTTCCAATTCCTCTTGTCGCTAGCATGAAGCTGAACAACGTTGTCGAGAGAGAAGGGTCCTCTTCTATGTGTGCGTTAGACGGGAAGTTAAGAGGCAATGAATTGACTCACTGGCGACAGGATTAACAAAACCTGACCACAAGCTAGACCAGCCACCAGCGGTGAGACCATAGATAACACCGTACGCCAGGATGCCCGCGAGAGAAGAAGAAAGGATACCCCATACGATGAACGTCGCTAAACACGTCCCTACCAGCGAAGCAATGGCTAGGACCCAAATATCGAACCTGTCCGAGAGCCAGCCCATCGTGGTTCCGGCGAAGATAGTAGCGACACTAATCAGTGTGAGTGCTAGGGAAGATTGAGAGGGGCTGATGTCCAATGATGAGGCGAACGCTATAATCGTTTGTAAGCTATATGATAAGGGCTATGTTACCACCACTTACTAGGAAGCCATGTTGTCGGTATGAAATACCCTAAACTTTGTATAGTATTCATCGCGGCAAAAAACCAGAAATTTCTTTCGCGGAGCCATCGACGGTTGGTTGATCGAGGGGCAGGACCATGCACACGAGTTTCTGGGAGGCGAGCCTTCATGAGAGGAAGTGCAGGAATCAAAATGACCAGGATGCAGATAGCATAAGCTCGCATTGTTTGTGAAACTCCGTAACGTGCGATGAGCGGTGGCAGGATGAGAGGGAATAGCGCTCCTCCAACACCGGCTCCTGCAATACGGTTCAGCTGTGTATATATCCACCTAGTGTCACAGACAGCTACCTGAGAAAATCAATCCGTTGGCCATGCCACGCTTATTCACAAACCATTCCGACATATACGAGATGACCGGCGCATAAACCAGCGCTGTCAAGTAGTTGAGTAAGGAGCGGCGTGAGCTTGATTATGGGAATGCTTACAGCCGCCAATGGCATAGAGAACTCCTTGGAACACGACAAGAAGCGTAATCTGTCGGTATTGTGCTAAATAATATCGCCGCGAGAGCAAGTTTCTGCTTACTTTATGGGTAAAGCTAGCCAGTATGAGACTGCCGCTGCATATTGCTGTTCCCGTCCATGTATAAACACGCCGGATCCGAGGATACCAATTCATAGTAGGATATATGACCAAGCCTACCCAAGACGAATTGTGAGCGAACATATAGGCAACGATCAAGCACACCTACCGGAAATATACATGATACCGGTGCAAAGGTTTCCTATCAACGGCAATAGCGTGGTTGCATGGTCTTGTGTCATGAACTTCGGGTCTTGAAGGTATGCGGCCAATATAACTCCATACGAGCCCGGATAGCCCCATATGAGAATTTCCACAAGAAAGGCAGAAACGAGCTAAAAGCAAGCACATGAATGCACATCGATCGAACATCAAACCACATCTACCAATGAAAGATGGCTACGGTAAACGTACCAATGACCACGCCTGGAACCCGCCATCTACTCGCCCAAGGGAGCTTTCATACCTGGAACTATCGACTGGGGTCTGTTCCTGAACGATATGTTCAGTCGTACCTGGGCCACTCCGATTGGTCTCAGTAGGCGATAACAACAACACAGACGTGCGTTGAGATGGCCCGTCCGCTGCTGTGCCTGCGATAGAAGATACGTCAGTTAGTTCGAAAGACTCCATTGTGGTCAGGACGTCGTTCAATGCAGCTGTGAAAATCGTGCAACACCATATCAGTTTTCTGTGTTTACATAAAGTTTGGAGTGACTCACAATATGATAGGCGTTAGGCGCCCCAGGTACTGTCGTTATAGAATTTCTAGCAGCTATATACAGCGCAGAGCGGTGAACATAAGGTGACTCATAAAAGCTTCAAGGACTCATAAGATGCACAAAAGTCAATATGATGATTCGAATTGCCAAGAGTACAAGATGCGATAATGAAGTGCAGAACGTTGCATGGTACACAACTCACGATTCACAGGACGAACACGGTCATCGACCTCCCTTCTTCTCCAACCTCCACTCTTTGAAGATCCCGTCCAGGCTCTTATATATAAGATGCGAGGGTAAACAGCGAATAATCTCGCCAACACGCGCCTCCACCTCGGTCTTGCCCTTCTCCTCGTCCGCCTTCTTCGCGAATTCCACAGCGAGGCGGAATATCGCCAAAACAGCGAGCGAGACGTGTGTTTGTTGCGCACCATGCGCAGATCCATGAGATAGAGCGGAGAGAAGAGGTCCGGATACACTCGGTGCCGAAATTACCGGAGCCGACTGCGAGTACGAGGCACGTTCGCCACGAACGAGACGCAACAGAACTTCGAGGATGTTGTCGGTCTCCGTCATATGTGTACGAAGGAAGCGTTGACGTTCAGTCTGTTGGCCGACGCTTGAATTGACGGCCCACGCCTCCAATACAGTCCATATAGTAGGCGGCTAGCAGGATGTACACTGAGCATGATAACGGTAACGTACGCGGACGAAGACTTACGGGATCGGCGTCCACAACCTCGATCTTCTTTTCCCAGCCGTCTGCGGCATCACCAGCAGCCCAGAACATACGCCCGAACATGCTTTTCAGCCAGTCCTGCACGTCGCCAGTCTTCACCCATCGAGGTTCAGATAGAGGCCTGGCCTTGTCAAGGTACGCAGTGAGTACTGTACTGAGAGGAAGATTCGCAGTTGAGAAAGGAGGGACCGTCTCGTCTCCATCTGCAGGCGGCTCCAAAGGATGGTAGGCCGAGGAGGAGTCCGCTGCACCCTCTATCTGGACAAAAGTCAGCAGGCTAGAGAACAAGCGCACGAGGCATACTCACCAGAATGCCCTTATATTGCCCTGGTTTACTGTCCTTCTCGATAGTGAGATGAACCTCGATACGGGCTTCGTGGCGGAACACTTTCAGCTTATCCACAACACTAGCGTCAATGACGAGACGTCTCGTAGCAGCTGCGTACGCAATCGAGAGCCTGTTGGCCGAGGGAACGCGGGCAGACTCCACAGTTCTAGTCTGGCCATCTACGCCGTTGCTTTCAGATGGAGCGATACTATCCTGAGCTGAGGGCAAAACAAGCGTCGCTGTGGACTCAGTTGGTGAGGGTGGATGGTCGGGTCCAGAGTCGATAATTTGTGTTTCTTCGACTGCCATATCCACATGCCCGTTGGCCTGAGCATCGGGCGCGGGAATGGGTTCATCCAGCTGTGTCTGAACTTGTTCATCGATAGCCGGTGTCGCCTCAGATGTCTCCATGGCATCCGACGACGCCTCAGCGGGTTGGGCCTGTGTACTAGCGGACTTGTCAGCATGAACAGCAGCTTCGATGCTTGACACAACACGCTCGGCGGGAACATCAGAAGCAGTAGAATGAAGAGCAGCGGTGGCTTCAGTGGCAATAGAAACAGAAGGAGTAACAGCCGCATCATGTTTGCCCTCAAGAGGAGGAACAGAGGGGGGAGGCTCGTGGTCGCCGCCCACGCGCGACTCATCAATAGAACCATCAAGTCCCGTTGGAACACTGTCGCCTTCGTAAGAAGGGGCATCGGTATGTTCACCACCGGATTGACCTTCTGTAAGCACAGAAGGCTGGTCATCGTCAAGTCCACCCATGTGGGCATCCACGTCCTCATAGTCATTGCCTTAAGGGAGAAAACCAGTATTAGTGGAGACGTGTTCCTCTCATACGAGTGTCGCGTCCACATGTCATGGATATGAGCCTGGCAGAAGCATGGCTTACCATCATCATAATCATCGGGTTCTCCCTCTGCATCTATGTCATGTAAGTTGTCGCTGTCGGCCACATGTGCCTCAGGATTTCCATCTCCAGTGCTCTCTTCTTCGCCAATAGCGGCCATGAGCCAGTCTCCTTCACTTGCAGTCTCTGTGACACTGGGAGCCACACTGGGGGCAGCACTAGCTCTGCCTACCGCTGCTGTTCCTCCTTCATGATCGGTATCAAGGGCAGCATCAGGCGCAAAGTTAAAGTGAAGAGGTGGAGGGGCACCTCGTCCGTCCTCTAAATCACCATCATCATCATCCTCGAGCTTTTTCCGTTTTCCTTTCCGCACGACAGTATCGTGGGACTGGCCAAGAGAGAAAGAGCCTTGAGCTGAGATGGGATGAGCATCATCGGCGGTCACTGGCGTGTGGAAGTATATGCGTATCCGCGATGGCGGGGGAGGGAGCTGAGCAGTGGAACCACCCTCTTGTTTCACTGTAGCATCATCTTCAGCCTCGGCTTTCACGATCGATGCTGCAGTATCCGCGTCACCAGGCGACGCTTCAGGAGCTACTGGGGTGTCAACCTCAGGCTTGCGCTCCATATCACCCGCCTCTGCAGGCGGCGCAGTGGCCTCTTCTGGCTCTTCCTTAGCCACCACTGCATCGTCGTCACCATCGGACACAGCTCCCCATTTCCATCCCAACGCAGCAATCCTAAGCCCAACTATCTTGAAGTCTGTAAGCGTACGCCGATTCTCGTCCTTCTTACTCGCAGCGAACCCTGAAGAGGCTGCTACGTCTCCCTTCGGTCCATGTGGAAGACCAGAAGTGTCATGCCGCCCACCACGCGCAAAGTTCTGATGACGGCCACGGAACGAGCCATTGAAGTTCTGCTGCTGATTCTGCTGCTGCTGAGGCTGTTGAGGAGGGCCATGTTGTTGCTGATGTTGCTGTTGCGGAAAGTTTTGCGAGCCACTACTATTGAACGACCCACCTCTCCGATTGTCTCTGTTACCGAAGCCTCGCCCCGACCCATGAGATCGAAAATTACCTCCCTGACCACCACCGCCTCCTCGCCCGCTCATATTGTTGTACATCCCGCCTCTGCCACCTCTGCCACCTCGCCCCATACTCATACCCCTTCCACGTCCACTCATGTTGTTTCCACCACGTCCACTAAACCCGCCTCTTCCCCCACCCAACGGAACCTGGTTCGCTCCGGGACCTCCTCCGCGTCCACCATTGAAGTTCTGGTTCTGTGATGCATTGATGCCGACGCCTACGCCTCCGCCGATGGGACCGGTAGGAATCTGCTGACCAGGGGGCGGAGGAGGAGGTTGGAATTGTGGGGGCGGGGGTTGCAGGTTTCTGTTATGCTGATTCGGCCCGTCGAACCGTTGGCGTTTGGCAGGGGGTAGATGCTGAGAAGAATTATGCTGATTATGACGATTGTTATTACGGTTTTGTTGTTGCTGTTGAGGAAAGAACGGCTGCTGCGGTTGCTGCTGAAATTGTTGCATAGCGGGAGCCTGGGGCGTGTAAGGCACTTGGGGTGCGATGGGCTGTGGGGCAGCAGCCTGAGGTACGTAAGGTTGTTGGTAAACACCGGCCTGTGGCTGATATGGATTATATGCGGGCTGTGGTGGAGGCGGAGGTGGTTGGACAACGGGAGGAGCTGGCTGGAAGTGTTGTGGTGGCCGTTGTTGTTGCTGTTGCTGCTGCTGTTGCCATTGCTGCTGTCCACCATATCCATAGTTTGCGTACAACGCAGACTGTTCAGGCGGTGGCCGCGGTGGTGCCGCGGTCTGACCTGGCTGCTGCACCGACCACTGAGGATTGTAGCCTGGTGTTGCTGCCTGGTGTGCCTGTGCAGCTGCAGCTGCTGCCCAATACGCAGAGTAATCTGGCTGGGCTGGTTGAGGAGGCGGAGGACCTGGCGGAAGCGGTGGCTGAGGCGTGTATGCAGCTGTCTGCGGCACTGCGAAAGGGTTTTTGGTATTCATGACGGTCGTGATCTATGGGTCTAACAGAAGTAGCAGAGGTTCAGGTCATGAAAAACGTCGAAGACGAGAGTCAGGGCGACGTACAACCCCGTTGTAGATTGTCGCCGCGGATGTGCAGTTTTGCTGGCAGACGTGACAAAGAAAGGAGTATCCGCATAAGCGCCCAGTGTCCGCGATCCCATTAGCCGAAGGAAGTCTAACCAGCACGAAGTACAGGTTTTATCAACCTCGACACGATATGAAAACAGAAAATATAGTGTAACAGCATAGGACGCCGAATATAACATAGCGGTCTCAGGGTCTATGACTCGCTTGCGTCAAGCTTCCTCTTCTTTTTCTTATGTTTCTTGTCACTTTCAGCATCTCCCTCTCCCTCCTCCTCTCGCCCCTTGTCCCGCTTTCGTCTTCGCTTCTCGTCAATGGAAGGTGCAGCAGTTTCTGCAGGTGCAACGAAGGCCTCTGCCCGCTTGGCCCGCCGTTCTGCGGTAACCTCTTCTTGCTAAACAATAGTCAATACCGTCCTCAATAATGCAGGTGTAACGTGCACTTGCCTTCTCTTTCCTCTGCTGCGACTCGCGTGCTTTCTTCTCAGTCGCTTTGAGGAAGTACTCTCCGGATTCGAGTTGCAAATCGATCTGTGGTCCACCTTAGCGTGACCAAACCCCCATAGTCTTTTACGAGAACGAACCTTTCGAGGCTGCTGAGCTGGAGGGAATGGCGTGTACACTTTCTTCTCTGATTTCTTCGGAGTGTGACCAACTGGTTCCAGCCCGGCGACCTTCCTCGACTCGTTCTTCTCGGACAGTTTCTGGTTCTTCTTCTCCGTCTTCTGAGAGGTTGTGAGATGTTTCTTACGGAACTGGGGTAGGAAGCGGTCCCAGGACTCTGTGGCAAGTTGGGGATCCTTGGCGAGTTCTCGTTTTATCATAAGCTCCTATTTTAGTGACGTCGTTAGCAGCCAAAGCGGGCACAGGAGGCATTGCAAACCTTGATCCGGTATATTGGATGTATGTTCTTCATGCAATCAAGAACTATCCGGCGAACCTCCTTTAGACCTTTGTACGGGCCCATCACACTAACCGTGCTACCTTGCACCAGAACGTAGCACTGTGTCAGCAATTCGATAGCCTATATCCCCTAATAAGCTATTGACATAATTACATAACTAGAAAGTGCTCACCTTTAGCGTACTGCCATCCGGACCTATGATTCTCTGTCTCCGCTTGACAAACCGGTCCTTATTTCGCACGATGTTTCCAATCTTGATGATGTCGCAAGCCACAGCGTCGTCCAATATTTTCACCGCCTGCCCAACCGCGACACCTCGAGCCAATAGTTTGATCATGTCTCGTGCTTTCAGAATGGTGTATGGGTCGAAGGTTTTACGAGTCGTTTTGACGGACATGGAGCCATGTATAAGGTCCAATGTACATGAAATTCCCTGCAAATAGAGGCGACATAAGAATGTGGCCATGCGGAATGCAATAAGGTACGTACATGTGGCTCTAAAGCCTTGGTCACTGCACTCCATACTTCTCGTAGGTACGCTTCACGGTACTTGGGGAAGAGTGTTGCAAAAGATGACTCCTCTATGAATGTTCCTCCCTTATTGTCTTCCGGCTGGAACGGGTCGATTTTCCACTGGTTTTGCGTCAAAACTTTGTACATGCACTCAGGTTAATCAAACTCACACTAAGTAGATTAATTAGCATATGCAAGATTTACCGACATTCAATGTGTCACTTACTGATCGATATCGTCCGTATCCCATGCTATTCAGGTGTTTAATAACGTTGATTGTGTATAAACAACATAGGACGTACGCTTCTCCTTCCTGTGTCTCTTATTCTTGTTAATGGCTGGGGTCTCTTCCACCTCCGTCATCGCTGTAGCTCGCTGCCGAGACTATGATACCGGGTTAAACAAACTAAGGGGACTCTTTGAGTTGCGGAAAGAGAGGCAGGTATGAGTAGTTTGCAGGTTGCGGTCGAGAGTAATGAGCTCAACTTCTGTGGCGGCACTTGCAGCAGAAAGAAGGGCGTCTATCAAAACAGTTAACGCTCGTGGATAATTCGCCAGTGAACGTCAAGTCTCGTCTTGCTACAGAACCACTACATTACCATAACTTCCCAACACACACGACTTTACCAACAGCATGGATATTCTCGCAGACCAGCCTTCTATCGCAGAGGAAGAAAACTCGCTCTCCTACGACGACTCGGTGCCATATTCCGAATTGCCACCGCCCCCAGCCGAGACGTCCCATTCGACCTCTCTCGCTGACCGTATTGGCCATACAAAGGTGTACCTCATTTCAGACGCGGTAGCAGCGCGTACAGGCAAGGTGCGCGGGTAGCCAGCTCTTCTAGTCCCTCTGGCAGGGCCTAACAACCCAGTAATTCGACCACCTGCTGCGTTGGTATCGTTGTGAATCGCGTAGCGCAAGTATGAAGACAATGACCTAGAAGAAGATATGGAAGAAGGTGCGTCCTGCACCCTGCTATACTTCGTTGCTTGCCTCTCACACATACACAGATGTATCGGATCCTACGTTGAGAGACAACGCTATTCTCCTACACGGGCCTCCCATTTCCCATGTACCTACCGAGAACATCTTCGCTTACGCCACGCATTTCGACGCCCATCCCATCGGCCTTGAATGGATAGACGACACGACTTGCATCCTCGTCTTCTCTACCAAAGCAGCCGCTCGCGGCGCGTTCCGCTATCTCGCCAAATCACACGCCGAGGAGCCTTCCGACGAAGGCTTCATCACTGCCAAGCCTATACCCATCGCTTTTTGGCCCCCCGAAGAGCGCATCAACAAGAGTCTGGGGAAGGGAGAGGGGCTGAAAGGTGCCATACAGATGCGGTGGGCGCTGACACTGGATGTGAAGAAACGTGGAGCGAAGAACGAGTCGCAGTTTTACAAGAAGTATGGGACCCACGCGGGAAAAGCAGGTCAGGAGGATGAGAGGCCGGTAAAGAAGAGGAGAGGAGAGTCCGGTGAGAGAAACGAAGCAGTAGAGAGAGCAAGGTTGGACGACGATCTGGACGCGTTCCTCGCTGAGGACCCTGATGCACCACCTCCTTCACCTCCTTCGAAGATGCGGGCAGACTATGTTAATCGCGGAGGGAAGTCATTGCTGGAGAGAACATCTGGCCCACATTCGTCGCTTGAATCGCGTTTGACCGCCTCGCATCCTCATCGAGGACATCGAGATGATGACCATCACCGGTCACACGATAGGGAACCTCGAAGCAGGCGAGTGAAGAGACCAAAGAAGACGCAGGAGGACCTAGATGCTGAATTGGACGCGTTCCTGAATTCAAGAGACTAACCTGACGGTCCTCCCCTTCTTCCACCTTCTCATGTACGCGCATAACTAGAAGCACCCGCTGCCCTTGTAGCTGAAGTCGCCACTTGTATGCATCAATGTAATATCCATATTGTGTTGTTGAATGTGAACAACATAGAGTATTTTGTCCTGAGAACTTGGGCCGCGATCACCAAGAAGTGTGTGGCGTGGAGAAGGGGTATTCATTAACTGTTACATGATCTAGTATCGTAATAGGTGCCGGTGTAGGAATGCTGAGGCTCATGAGGACGATGAGCGAGGCAATGAAGTTCTAAGCTGTGGCTGAGTAAGACGACTGACTTCTCAGAGATTATGGCAGTAACGCACCTGGAGGCCATGAATGCCTTCAATCTCTTTCTTCAGTACTTCGTTGACCAACCGGTGCTGCTTTACGGTCGATAGGTCCTTGAAAGCATCGCTTGTGATAGAGATAGCATAGAATGAGCCGCATCCGCCTGAAAACCTCATGAGATACTGTTCTGTCCGTAAGTACGATTTACGCACCAGAAACATCTTGTACCGCTAGCTCCGTTGGCTTGAACTTCTCCAACAGCTTGTTGTAGATGTTCTTCTCTCCTTCGTTCAGGCCTGATGGTGTGCTGTAGGCCCGATGTAACGTCGAGGAGGCGTTCGCTACATTCCTTTTTTGTATCCGTGCAACATTACGACGGGCAAGTTGAGCAAACATCTCTACAAGATGCTAAGAACTGTCAAAGTAGGTCGAGACTCAAGACAACAAGTGTGTCGTTGTTGGTGGTGAGAAATCGAGCCTTGCTCGGCATGTTTTGGCGCGTCCAGGTCGTGCCTCGGCCGCGGCAAGTTGATGAGCCTCTCCGAGAGCAGGCGAATGTCATAAAGCACAACGTCGAGCTTTCTCTCAAACCCACCTCTTCATCTCACCGTCTTGCTGCGCCATCCGTGACCCGTCCCGAAGAGGACTGAGGAGGATGCTGTGGTCTTCGTGGGCGAAATCATGCACCTCTACCGGGTTTTCGACCAGGCTCCTATCTAATTTAAGAGGGCTGAAGCGGACCAACGTCCAATTAACACCCTTGCCTGCCCGTAATATACACACAGCACCACGGACAACCTCTCGTGTCCTCAATAACCTCTCACCCCGGGCGAATGGTCTGTGGACACAGAAACGACCCCTCTCAGGAGTGGTGAAGAAGCAGCGAGCCTTCGACCCCCGGTTTTTCTCCTCCAATGCCTCTTCTGCTTCTGTGGAGGCCGCAGAGTTACCAGTGCTCTCGCCGCCGCCTGTAGCAATGTGGTTGCTCGGTTCATCAGCCTTGGTCTTTGCGGTCATCGTCGTCGGTGGTGTCACCCGCTTGACGGAGTCTGGTCTCAGTATCACGGAATGGCGTCCGGTCGCTGGCACACTCCCTCCCCTCTCACAGGCAGAATGGGAGGAGGAGTTCGAGAAATACAAACGTACTCCAGAGTTTAAATTGTGAGTTCTCTCTAGCCGTTTCCACGACTGTGAAAGTGATCTCTCCGGTTCTGTAGACTTAACCATTCGATGAACCTGCACGAATTCAAGGAGATCTTCTACATGGAATGGGGCCACCGTGTTCTAGGACGAATAATAGGTCTCGGCTTTGTCATACCTCTCACCTTCTTCGCCCTCCGCAAACGTCTCACCGCCACCATGCCCAAGCAGTTATTCGGCATGGCATTGCTGCTAGGTGCTCAGGGTGCTCTTGGGTGGTACATGGTCAAGTCTGGTCTGGAAGATTCATTATTGGAGACTCCCGGCGCTGTACCGCGTGTATCGCAGTATAGACTGGCGGCGCATCTGGGTACCGCATTCGTTTTGTACGCTGGCATGTTCGCTACGGGCATCGCGACCCTCATGGATTGGAGGTTCGCAAAGAAGGGCGAATGGTCCGGAATTAAAGGAAGCGACGAGGCATGGAAGGCTGTTGTAAACAATCCTGTCGTGAAGAAGTTTGCCAGGAACTCAAAGGCTCTTACGGCGTTGGTGTTCTTAACGGCTCTGTCTGGTACGATTCCTCCATGCATAAGCTATTTGCCTGCACTAACTCGTTTATAGGAGCATTTGTTGCTGGCCTTGACGCTGGTCTCCTCTACAACGAATTCCCGCTCATGGGCGGTCGTCTTGCACCCCCAGCAGATGAGCTCTTTTCCCAGGCATACGCAAAGAATGAAGATGGATCTGACCGCTGGTGGCGGAATATCTTCGAGAACCCAACCACCGTCCAGTTCAACCATCGTTGTCTGGTAAGCCATTGTGTAAACCTTCTCTCGATCAATGTGTAACATCATGTTTTACAGGCGATAACTACATATGCGTGCACCGCTCTACTCTTCGCCTCGGCACGTAACCCGGTTGTACGAGCTGCTCTCCCACCTCTGGCCCGCCGTATGGTCACTTCGGCGTTTGCGATGGCCAACGTCCAAGTTCTGTTGGGAATATCTACCCTCCTCTATCTTGTCCCAATACCACTGGCAGCGGCACACCAGGCGGGTAGCGTTGCCTTACTCACTACGATGGTACATCTGTTGGTTTCCCTGAGGCGACCAGGCGTAGCTGCACAAGCCTGGAGACGAGCAGCACAGCAGGCCAAGACTGCAACAAAAGCAGTATAACCCTGACCTCCACCGCCAGTGCCCTTACTTTACCTACTATAGTTTCAAATAATTGTGTACTAGAGATCGTAGTCACTCCGAGTATTGCAACGCACCGCTCTCAACTTTTACGCGTCGGATGGAATAGCAGTTTGCGAGAATACAATTTGTGCAACGGGTCATGGTGATATACAAAGCGAAATCCATATTTTACTCTTGCATCTGAACGTCCTCGTCGCCTGCAGGCGGTGGCGCAGCTCCGCCTTCTGTCGCCGGTCCACCTTCGGGAGCAGCTGGCGGGGCAGCAGGAGCGGCAGCCTCTCCTGAGTCCTTGGGAATCATCGTCTTCAGGTACACATCAATCTCCTCGCCTTCGAGAATACGGAACGGACCCTCGGGTGGCACGACCTTCTCATGATCACCCGCAGGACCGATGATGCCTATTGATGTATTGTTGATAGTAAGCTCCTTGTCTTGCTGCAACGTTTCGCGGAGCGCGTGTAGTCCGTGGCGAATGAGGTCTTCTAGGTTACCTACAAATCATCATTGAATATAGCATATAGCCGGGGCGTGTTAGTGTATACGGAACTACCAGAGAGATGGATGGTAGAAAACACGCACTGTCGGCAAAGCTCTCAAAGTGCTTTTCGAGGTATGTCTTCGCGCTTTGACTCCGTGCACCGATGGACATCGCGTAATATTCATACGAGTTGCCTGATGGGGAGAACTCGTAAAGGTGGGGTCCGGTCTTGTCGCCGCCAATGACAAGGAAGCCGACACCATATGGCCGTCGACCATACTCTTGGGTGTTGACTTGGGCCTCTGAATTACGGAAAGAATGAGATAAGACTGGCACAGTGGATAACCAATTAGATACGCACTATCTGCGATTGATGAGACGAGACGATTCACGGGGATGGGACGGTTGAAGAGCATTCTAGATGACATTGCTTGTTGCCTCATGAAGTTGCTAAGATGGAGCCACAATGAGAAGCGAACAAATGAGACAGCAGACTTAGTAAACACACCTCAGTACTCGTGCATCCGATGTCAATCCAGCGATGGCAATTCCGACGTGATCATCGATACGGTACATCTTCTGCTGGTACGAGGCAAGCTCGCCGCTGGAACGCTAAAGCCACAGGGGAAAACCCGTTCAGGGGTTTTGCAATATTGGGACTAGCATACCACGCACCTTCAACGCTAAGAGAATGGCGTGTGTCTTGGATCTGAGCCCCACAGCAGCTGAACCTTGCTTTACGGCTTCGAGTGCATATTCGACTTGGTGCAAGCGGCCTTGAGGCGAGAATACGGTGTTATCCGAGTCGTATGTGTTACGAAACTGGCAAAGTGATTAGTATAGATAGTGCAATGGTACGTAAGACAATATCTACCATGGTCAGATGGATGTTACGGTGAGAGAAAGGGACAAGGTGAAGTGGTCTAGTGGGAGAGCGACTAAGTGGACTGACGCGTTCCAGCACTCTGGACGCGTACGCCGTATCCCGATTAGGCAGTCCATCCTAGAACGGTACCGTGACCTTCAACCCCATTTCGCCTTTCACAGTCTATCTCCGGGCATTAAAACATGTAAGCTTAGCACCGATATATATCTGACAGGTCAGAATTTTGTTTCCTCGATTCCCAGCCACCATGCTCTCACTGCCAGTGCCAGTGATCGTGCGCCCTCAGCGTACCCCGCTGCCTCCACCCTCCCGCATACCTAAGACAATAACTCAGCCGCCTGTTGACAGCCCTCAGACAGAATCTGACTACCCTAAACCTCCCATTCCACCACCTGCAAACGTGCGACCACACTTTGCACGCAAACGCCGATGTACATCTCAGGGAATGTACCTCACTAGGACACGATATATGCAGGCTACGGTATCGTCCTTTCGTTTGCATTTATTCCGTATATTCACTGACTGCTCATCGCGAGGCAGAGTGCTTTACGTTGCCTAGCGAAGGAGATGCTGGATTTCAGACTTCCTGCCGAAGATCAGGATCCTGACACTTGGAGGTTATTTCTGCATCGCGTGAGTGCTGCCAGTGCTACCTCGTGTTTTCCTCCATTGTCACTTAACCTAGAGGGGGCACAGCTATCTGAGGCAGACCCAGTGTTTCTCAACTACGAAGCCAACTGGCCTGTTTATTTTTACTTCAATGAGTGGAGACAGGACACAAGGAGACATAGAAAACGTGACGCCCTGGTGAGCCAGACATGCAGAGACGGTGTGCATTCCACCAAGAGGGCTCGAAACGCAACGCAAAAATCGGCATCGCAGGCTACGCCGATTATCCGCTACCACAGCGGCACGGATGGCATTGAGCAATGTCCTGCTATGACGAGTACTTCGATAGACCAGACTGCAAGGCCAGACGCAGTAAGTACCTTCAGAAAGTCATACCCACGGTGATTAAAATCAGTGGCCACAGAACTATTCCTCTACTTCTACACAATCCTCAAGTTCAAGTTCCGCCTATGCGCACCGATATACAGATTCAACCGAGTTTCATCTCTTACTGCAAGCCTTAGTCCCGCGGATCGACGACTTGGCCCCAGCGTTCGAACGAAACGGTGTCCGCGATCTGAATTCCCTGCGCGCCCTTGCGTCCTTCCCTCCGTCGCCTTTTAGCATATTCCTCCGCGAGGACATGGGTCTCGATCCGTTCCAGGTTCGCCAGGTTACTCTTGCGCTGCAATCTCTGCAGGGCCACAAGTGATCTCCTGAAAATCGCTCTGTATATTGCATTGTTCTTCTTTACGAAAATCTTAGTCATACAATTCTACTTCTCCATGTACTTCATCTACCACCGTGTATGTCAAACTGTGTAACTCTACCATGAACGAGAGCCAGTCAATGTAATATGATGACCGACCCTTGACCTAGTTCATTCTATAATCCGTTCGATCGCTCTTTCAAACTATCAGTCTAAGGCGAGGGCCGCCTTGTGCGGTGAATGCGTCCGTGTTTCTGAATCGGAGACGCTGTCGATAACGTCCGTTGTTGCAGCATTGTTGTGCACCTACGTGGTGGAGTGAGATGAGGATTAAGACAGAAAAGAACAGATTGACGTACGGC
Source organism: Irpex sp. Y119-03 (assembly GCA_037042295.1). Lineage (NCBI taxonomy): Eukaryota > Fungi > Basidiomycota > Agaricomycetes > Polyporales > Irpicaceae > Irpex > Irpex sp. Y119-03. Next base: position 106,099 of record JAXQKB010000947.1, on the reverse strand, counting down.
AATAATCATCGTCTCGAATCTTCACCCTGCACAATGTCATCCTTGCCAAGTCTAACACATCTTCCTCATGGACCTGGGAACAATTGAGCACTGAAACCTCTGAGATGGCAGAGGCCTCTCGCTCGTCATCGGAGAAGCTCCCTGGCATCGGGCCAAACTCATCGCGAGGTACACCATCGTAATCCAAGTTACGCCTGCGCACGAGATTGACCAACGCCTTGCCAGTCACCATGCCGCACCACCTTAGATCAATGCGAGTAAGCAAGGGGCATAGGTCATCGAGACGCGCAATAATTGCGTCCGTGATAACTGAGTCGTGGAGACGTAGTTCGCGAAGAGATGGTAACATGGCAAAATACGCGGGGAAGAATTCAGGAGAGATATCGACGTCGTGCAGCTCGAGTAGATCTAGGGCAGGGTCCGAACCTTTCAGGAACTTGAACAAAGTCGGCGCGAGAGATTCTTGTTGAAGATTGGCCTCTTCATTGGAGCGAATGTGCAGTCTCCGAAGGTTAGGTGCACGGAGATGCTCCAAGAGTCCACTCAAGTCCGTTGGTCCATGGAATGTGAGTGTCGTGAGCTGCTCTAGTGCAACAATACGATCCATGTCGGCCTCAGGGATGTAAGGCTGGTGCACAAGGGCGGGTAGAGACACCACAAGTTCCTCTAGGGCTGGGGCAGACTCGAGAATGTCTAGGATACGGCTGGCACTGTTAAGGCGCTGGTTAGGACAGCTGGTAAGGTTGAGCACTAAGGAAGTCAGCTGAGCAGGCAGAGTGAGGTTTAAGGGGAGTGTGTTGCAGGTCAAGTCCACGGACTGCAGCCGGGGAGCTCGATCGACAGTGAAAGTTTGAGCCATGTCGAGACGCTCAGGCTCACCATCCAGCGCAGGATGGAATTGAACTTCGAGAGTCGCCTTGATCTCTCTGAGGTTAGTCATAGGAAACTTGCATTGCTCGATAAGATCCCATGCTTGAGAGACAGACTCGCTGGTCATAGTAACTGTCTCCCATTGCGAGGCGCGTCGAGCAAGCAACTCCATATTCTGCCAGAGATGCGATCGAGGGCTACGCCAGGTTATGATAAACGATGGGTGAAGAGGTGCCTCCTTTGCTCGCGACAGCCACAGTCTTGTGCGACCTACAGCGTCAGTGCTGTCGCCATCGACGTAGACGTGAGACCAGACCCGAGGAGACATGGCGGCGCGACGCCAGCTGGAGCAGACATGAGAGACGACGACAGGGGCACGCGTCCAACCTTCGACAACGCAGCCTTCGAAGATCTTGGCAAGTAGCTCCTCCGGTAGACGACGAGCTAGAGTGGTCACAGCTTTACAACGGGCTATGGCCTCTTTGTGACGGGCCTGCGAGGTACGAGCAAGGGTTATCTCGGCAATAAGAGCCTGAATCCTTTGGTCTATCGCTCTTATGGCAAGCTCCTGGGTATGTATCTCTGCGTTCGCCGCAGTAATCTCCTCGGGAGATGGCTCGCGACGAAATACTTCAACGTCGAAGTCCATAATGAACCTATCCAACAAGTTAGTCAGTAGTTTTAGTATTCCAGCAGCTCAAACTGACCTTCGTGAGGCTCGCGACCGTGGTGGTCGAGAGGAAGGATGGAAATAGGTCCCGAACGTGCAACGTCACCGTGAGTCCGTGACTGTCACGGTCACTCGTGCCGCCACGTCCTAAAGTGGCAATTCGGATCAAGGGTCGACGACTCGACGCGTAAGTATCGCGGTAGTATCGCGGTACTTTTCGGCGCTCAGACGCGTCTCTTCACTTCTGTCTTTGACCGTGAAGGTGTAATTTGTGCGCAACAGGTAGCATATTCAGAGGTAAGTGTACCCGTCTCAAGCTATGTACAAATGATGATTCAGAGTGGAAGCTTACTCGACCCCTGGAGTAACCATCCAGTTGGGTTGAAAGGAAGACTAATGTTCTGGATACTGCTGATTGCTTATACATGTCCTGTCTTTACGCCATACCATCATACTGATACAAGTGCTTTGTCGTTCAGACACTGTATACTATGGACCCCAGAAGAGCTCGAGACCCTCGTCTTGCCAGGGCTGACCCAAGACGCCAGCAAACTGGCTCACCGTTTAATGCGCCTCCTCCACAAGCCACGCCTCCCTACCCACCAGCCCAGTATCAGAATGGTGTACCTCAATATGGCTACCAAGGACAGCCACAACCATATGCCTCTATTCCAGGACCTTCGCACGTACCGACACCCCCAGCCTCGCATCCACCACCGCAGTATTCCTCCGGACCTGTCTCGAATCAGCAACTGAAAGAAGAGGCCCGAGACGCCACATCGCTTCCTCCACCCACCGCTATTTCCCGTTCTGGCTCACAAACTTCCCCACAAGAGTCAACTGGCTATAAGGGTAGACCGTTGTTCTGCGTAGTGTGCGCCAGTAATCAGGTATGCTCTTATATCCTCTTGCCATCACTTGAACTTTGATGTTTAGTGAGACAGAACCGTTCAATGGAAGGACACTTCGTCCTAGCGTAGGTTACATGACATCTTATACCTCTATCTCATCTCTTACAACGCTGTAGGAAGGAAGGTTTCCGGGTTACTTCAGCGGGCACTGGCTCTGCCGTGCGATTGCCTGGTCCAGCCATTGACAAGCCCAATATATACCCATTCGGAACCCCATATAATGACATCTACGAGGAGCTAGAGCGACAAGACCCGAGATTGTAAGTCGTACCCATGGTCTACTTGGACAATCACCTTCTGAGAAGATTTTTTGTGGGAATCAGGTATTCGGCGAACGGCCTGTTGCAGATGCTGGACAGGAATAGACGTCTAAAGCGAGCACCTGAGCGATGGCAGGAGTCAAAAACGGTCGCGGACATAGTAATAACTTGCGAAGAGCGATGTTTCGATGCAGTTTGCGATGGTGAGTGCCTGGACCAACATGCGCGATCGGACACCTTTAATGGAGCCTATTAGATCTATTAACCCGAGGGGGAGATTTCAATAAACCTGTACACATCATCAATATTGAGATCAGGGACAACCACGAGGAGGCTCACATTGCAGGCAAGGCGATCGTCGACCTGGCCACTGCTGTAAAGCACCTTACCCATATCAGTCCCGCGCTCCGTCGCTCACATGCGTTTCTTGTACAGATCGAAGCCGCGAACGACGTTGACGAAGAAATCGACAACATTTTACAGGCTCATCAAGAGAAACACCCACACAACCTCTTGCATGCCGTTGCATACTACTGATACGTATCACCATTCTGTCACCATAGGTGTATTGAAGTACTAGTGCGTTCTGTCGTATGCGCCGTTCTTATGAGAATGGCGTGCTTCTTGGGCATTCTGGAGTGGTCTTTGTGTCAACTTAGAGTCTAGAGAGGTTTCTAGTTTGGCAATTCAAAGATCCGACGTCTCTGTGAAGCTAGTAAGTAAATCGCTTGTGACTTCCAACGTGGGAAATGAAGGCGTTAGAATCACGAGAAACACAGCTGCGCGTTATCAGTGCGTATGATTGTGATCGCGAGTGTTTGGGCATACTTTATGCGGAAGCTAGCCAACACATATAAACGGCCCTTCACACTGAGTGCTTGGTCTACACCAGCTTCCTCCCAGATCTTTCAGACGCCCCCGACCTTCTCTCGTTATGCCTTCCCTCCGCCTTGGAAACATCGCTCCTGACTTTGAAGCTGAGACCACTCAGGGTCCAATCAAGTTCCACGAGTGGATCGGCAACTCATGGGTACGTTTGATGAAGAGATTAGATTCTCTGCCTTCCCAGATAGTGACCGATGATCCCGTCGCAGGCTGTTCTGTTCTCTCACCCAGGAGACTTCACGCCCGTCTGCACGACTGAGCTTGCTGAAGTTGCCAGGAGGTGAGTGTTTCCGGGATGATGTAGTATGTTCGCGCTCAAGTCTAACTCCGGGCTCATAGGGCCCCTGACTTCGCTGCTCGTAATGTCAAGGTCATTGGTATCTCTGCCAACGGCTTGAAAGAGCACCACCAGTGGGTCAAGGATATCGAGGAATGGGGTGGCAAAGTCAGCCCCGTTGACGTCGCATTCCCTATCGTGAGTAGTCTCTCGGTTTACGTGGGCGAACCCAAGTTTAAACCGCCATTATTAAGATCGCCGATGAGGACCGCAAGATCTCCACCCTCTATGACATGCTTGACGAGCAGGATGCTACCAACCGTGATGCTAAGGGTCTTCCCTTCACCGTCAGTACTATTTGCGTATGTCTTCTGAATTTCCTGAGTTCTTACCAGTCGTCACGCAGATCCGTACCGTCTTCGTCATTGATCCCAAGAAAACTATTCGTCTTTTGATTGCATACCCCGCCTCAACTGGCCGCAACTTCGATGAGATCATTCGGTATGTGTACCAATTCCCGAAATGAAGTATGAAACTGACATCGAGATCCTTCCAGTGTCATTGACTGTAAGTTCTTGTGCTGGAACGCCGCCCGCCCTTTGAGACGAAGTTATTGACAACCTTAAAGCTCTCCAGATCGGTGACAAGTACCGCGTTACCACTCCCGTCAACTGGAACAAGGGTGACGACGTGATTGTGCACCCCTCAGTCAGCAACGAGGAGGCCAAGACGCTCTTCCCTCAGCACACTGTCCACAAGGTGAGCACAGACCGCTTTCAACTCCGTGATTGATCGGATTTCTGACTCAATGTCGTAGCCGTACCTCAGGACAACTCCTCTCAAGGTCGACTAGAGGACGGAAGAACTAAGAGAAATTTTCATGTAATGATATCCTGTATCTCATCGCTTATGTCGGTCAATTCATGTACAAATGGAATACCTGGTTTGATTCAATGTGGTGTGGTGAACATTCCCACTGCTCATTCGTGAACGTTCCGAACAAATGGAAGTTTGACTTCATACATAGTATGACTTGCCCGGATGTACCTTTTTATGGGGCGGTGTTCGAGTCCGTTGCGCGTGTTGTACATTTCGCGCAATGTTAGAAATTGCCTGAGCGTACCGTAGTACTAGAAGAACCTCAGGCTCTGACCAGGGCGAAAACGTGTTTCAGACGTGCGAGCGCACACCAGCATATGCTTGAATTGCCACCAGACTTTCTGGACACTGTCAACGCATGTCGCTCATCGCGGAGTGCAAGAGAAGTAGCAAAGGTTATATTTGCTGGGCGTTATTAGGTCGACGTAGCCTCTGGTGTAAGTATTGAAACTTCGACATGCGCTGGCAGAACATCATGATGGTGGGGCGCTAAACATACATGAACGGCCATACTCCACGTGATACATTAGCACGTGGTTGCCTCATCATCCCCTCGACGCGCGTTGCAGCAGATGGCGAAGCTACTTACGCGTACTTAGCTCTTCCCCGCCACCCTCTACAACTTCCACCAAACCCTTACAACGAGCAATGGCAACTGCTGGAGGTGGTGCATACAGGTTTGTCGTGTTCAAAGTGCTGTTTCTACCCAGGTTCTCATCCAATGCCCTGTTCAGTTACTCCCTTACCGTCTTCTCACCGAGTGGTAAGCTTGTCCAGATCGAACATGCTCTTGCAGCTGTCGCGTCGGGGACGACAAGTCTCGGAATCAAGGGTATGCATCAACTTCTGCGCAGGAGATAGAGACGTATATTCATATCCGTTGCCACAGCTTCCAACGGCATAGTAATCGCGACAGAGAAGAAAACCTCGTCCATACTCATCGACGATTCGGTGATCGAGAAGGTGGCCGTAATATGTCCCAACATTGGCATCGTTTACTCTGGAATGGGTCCAGATTTCCGTGTGTTGGTGACGCGCGCACGTAAGAGTGCACAGGCATATTGGAAGATCCATGGAGAGTATCCTCCGACCAAGATACTTACACAAGAGATTGCAAATGTCATGCAGCAAGCAACGCATTCAGGGTACGTTGTCATATCATTAGACGTTTTCACAATCTCTGACGGTTGCTGTACGTCAACAGTGGTGTTCGTCCGTACGGCGTGTCATTGCTTGTAGCAGGGTGGGACAGCCATCGAGGTCCTACCTTGTATCAAGTAGACCCGTCTGGCTCTTTTTGGGCGTGGAAAGCCAGCGCCATCGGGAAGAATATGGTGAATGCGAAGACGTTCCTCGAGAAACGGTCCGTGCCTTTTCCCATTTCCTGTTCCGTCGATCACGGCTTACCTGAATACCTGTTTCACTCTCTCCGGCATTCTCGGCGTATTGAATCGTTGCGTGCATAGATACAACGACGACATCAGCTTGGAAGACGCCATTCATACCGCGCTTCTCACTCTGAAGGAGGGCTTCGAGGGTCAAATGACAGAGAAGACGATCGAAATAGGTGTTGTAACTGTTCCGAACCAGGCTGAGCTGGAAGCAGGGAAAGTTGAAGGAACAGGGAGATACAAACCGACATTCAGAAAGCTAACAGAAGAAGAGATCCGTGATTACTTGGCGCTTTAAGAGCAAATGGACCGTTGTATATCGATGCTGTACGTTTAGTGGACTTCTCGTATTCTCTAATTGAACGCTATTGAATTGTAGCGATAGAAGTGTTTTGTCGAGAGATGGCTAAATTTGCGTAAATTGCCAGATTCTAGACAGGCTGTCGAGACGCACAGCTTTCGCATGGCCCTGGGATTCGTACGCAGCAAAGAGTGCTTGCGTAGACTCGTATAACGTCAAGTTGCCCTCGATCCTGGGAACACTGCTAGGTTTCTCCGCCGCCGGTAGCAGATACTAGCATGACGATGTTTGCTATGGGCATCTGGGCTCGCAGGGTGCTTCTCCGGGCGATCGGATGTACAATGACCACTAACACGTACGACAGGTGTGGTGAAGCTTTGCCAGACATCCATTCGTGTCTATACGGCTGCTTCGCCGTGCTCAACTTACAGAAAGCTGAGTGAGGAATTACCTATCTTGACCAAGCAAAATTTTCCCAACACTGTTGAGCTGCTGTGGTTGGAAGCGGATTGTAAAGCACGACAGGAGTTGCCTTAGTTGACCGGAGCCTACCGTACACGCTACCCATGCGATACTTTCCGGCGGACGTTCATGTAACGGTCCTGTCGGCGCGATACACGCTCGGGCAGGCTGACGTAGGGATTGGACAGATTGTGACAAAGCCCGACTCGGCGCCCCAGCGATCCTCCTGAGCTGCTGTGCGGATGCTATTCACCTCTAACACTCCTCAGGTGTCGCCGCTAAAATTCAGACTTGGACGATAAGCGATGCTATTGATTGAATCACAAATACGGAGTGTTTCATTAAAACGTAGCCACGTCAAAGTGCAGGTCAAAGCTCATGATCCCACGAGCTACCGACCCTGTTCGAGACAACTTGACAGTAAGGCCGCAGTGCTATTGCCAACGATCTAGGTACGCTTTCCCAGAAAACCTCTCCTGGCAAGTTTCTGCCACGCGCTGATCTCATTTCATCTCAGAGTCATCTCAACTAGGGCTATAGGATTGCCAGCGCTGGCAGACTGTGATCAGCCAACGATCTGTTTTCCTTTAGCCTCATGCACTCATATATGCACGTTTCCTACACCGCCGACCAGGCATTCCGCCCCATACAAAGCACATTGCCACATACACCCTGGCGCTATAGACGCCGCCCTATTTTACCCATTTTCCCAGTACGATACTATATAACCCTACTGGCTACTCCTGCTATCTCATCATTCAACCTCCCCTCCCTCTACTGCGAGCTATTCGGTGCCGATATGAGTGGTTCCGTCTCCAAAGTCGACCAGCGCGTCCCGCCCAGTCCCTCGACTTCCAAGCAGGCCAGCGGCAGCTCTGCTAGCGCTAGTAAGGTCATTGCCGTACTTGCATTCTTCGCTGAGACTGACCACGAACACAAGGAAAAGGCAGTCCGAAGACATCCGATACACAGTCGCTATTAACGCCTGTTATCCGCAGCAAAAGAACACCGATAGCATGTACGGAGTGTCGCAGACGGCAAGTAAAGGTTGGTAGCCTTTCCTGAGGACCACAACGACCTTGAACTGACCGCCGGTGATGTGCATGTGCTAGTGCACTGGAGGTATCCCTCGATGCGAACGATGCGAGAGGCGTGGTGTTAAGTGCGAATATATCCCCTGCAGTCAGCAGAGAGCCGCATCCTCTACCGGTTCGCCGACACCTCCTGCTCTCTCCGAACGTCAAATGGACAATACAATGCCACTCTACGCGTCACAAAGTGTCGCGACACCGTGGAAGCAGGCCGGAAACACTTACCCAGACTACTTCTACGACGGACGCACTTCATACGAGCAGCGAGGTGATTGGAGGCATCAGGCATACGGCCCTATAACCCCCGACGGGCAGATGGGGCAGGCGTACTTTAGCGGAGTACCGGCCCAGCAGAGGACCACAGATTCAGTAGCCTTTAACAGGGATGCATACAATCAGGGCCCCTACAGCTACCACACTCGTGGTCAGGCTGACTTCCAAACGACAGTTCCTTCTCACCAAAGCTACACGAGTGGCTCGATTCCCAGTGGCTATGTGACCACGGATGCATATCTACAGTCTGGTGACCACTCATCACCTTTCGGCTATGGCGGAGGCCATGGACATAGGAGTCTGCTCGACGGCGAGCCCTCCCACAGGGCGTGCGTATGCTATATCTCGGGCTTGAGAGGATTTCTGCTCACCTTCACCGCCCAATAGACCGTATCCTGCGCAGTTTATGCAGGGTGGGAATGCGCCCTTCCATCCGCATTCGGTGGACCTACCATCGGACTTTCTAGATCAAGACTGGACCGCCGTGAGTAAATACTAAAGTCATCATTTTGTGGGCATACGTTGACGCCGCATCTTCACGGCCAGAGCACCGCATATGCGAGCCACCCAGGCGCACGTCATCAATGACCCCGTCATACCCGTTCCCTAAGCCTATGCTTCACCGCCTTGTATCATAGTTTTATCTATACATCTCAAGACATCACGGCTTCCCAATCGCCGCTGATCAGTCTTCGTAATGTCTCTAGTACCGCTACTCGTATCCCTACAGACCATTCATGTCACTTAACCATACTTTCTTCCTTAAGGACTATATGGTATCTCACGCCTCTTGTTATTCATAACTCCAATCAGGGAATTTGACCTTACTCAGCACATCTCGTACGAGCCGCGTGATACTCGAAGTTGAGCTTGATCGCTGGAAGTGTGCCCATCTTCTTGGGTACCCATATACGAGGCGTATTGGGGCCTGTAGATCTCCGTTGCTTCTAGAATGGCATAATAAGCCGGTTCAAGCGTTCTCACTATGCAGCTACTCTGAGGAATGTGAGCGTAAATTTGAAAACGTTTACTATCGTGCTGGTGTTACCATAAATAGAGACTGAAGTTCTTCGAGCCTCTGGCAAGTGCTAGGCTCTTCCACCGACGCGGGTGCTATGACAGACCTTGTTGGCCATTCTGTCTCCGCAGGCGGGGCTCCATGGCTCTTTTACGGATGTTCTTTCCCTTGGCTCCCCACAGATGATCGTACTAGAACCCTCGTGCTCAAGCAGGTGGCCCAACGCTGTTTGTTGAGGACAGCATTCTCTCACACCGCCTGACCTTTTGTATCGAGTTCCTGTACTCAGAGGCGACGTCGATGATGGGGCATTGTCGAGAACATCCGTCGACGTTTGGTGGAATACAAAGCTCGGACCCAGATGTCGGAAGCGTGGGTTCCTCACTCTGATTTCCTTATGCGGGTGTGGGTGCAGCGGACTTTTATCGGAGCATGAAGGAGGCGTTTAGACTTCAAGTCCAGCTTCGAACTTTCTTATACACAAACGACGCATGCTTACTTGTGAGTTCTCAATATATTCAACTTTGATTTCATGTCAATTCACGGACGGACTCTGCATCTCAGAGGATCGATTTTAGCGGCGGGTCTATGCCAATCTCGCCGCTGATCACACGCCGGTTCATAGACACCGGTCAGCAGTGAGAGCTAATGAAGCCGATTGGGAAGCCGTCGTTATTGCGCGAAAAGTGCCAGTCGTATCATCCTCCGGAAGCTTCGTCTTGAAGCCAAACCTCCGGCTTAAATACACCTGTCTTGGCCTCCAACTACTGCTTAAGTTGATACAAACTCTTCTCCCGTTTTGCAAGAGTACCTACGACAGCTGACAACTATCCCTTCCTTAGTATCAGGGAATGCTGAGTTATCTGCTGTCGTCGGGACTATTAGCAAGAAGGCGTAGTATGGCCTTTGTTTGCGAAAGGATGCTCGCAGCCCGCGTGGCATACTCCACACCTCTCATGTAAATGAGTAAACACGCCCTTCCAGCAACGTTCAAGCTCAACGGCGATACACGCTCATTGGAGTCAATTCCGGGCAGCGCAGTGACAAGGGTCGAACGCATGGGAACGGGGCGCCGAAGAAGACTTAGCCATGCAGAGTCACAAGATATGGACGAGTGAGTCATTGCAAGCGACGTAGAGAAACTGGAGTGTGCCTTCAAGACAAGACATCTCCGAGGAGTTAGTTGGATTACTCGTGTGAAGTAGTGCACGATGGGTATAAGCTTTACTATGTTGTGGTCTTCTTTGGACATAAATTCGGTATATACACTTCAATTGGTTCGTGTACTTATACACTTCATTCTGCGATTACAGTTACTAGAAGTTCTCGAAAGCAACACATGCCTCAGGTACGATGCTGCGAACTGTCATGGAGTCTTGCACATTACCGTGTAGGCGCATTTAGATAGGCCAGTCGAGTTTCTCTCCAATATTCCATTGGACGGCCTTGATGGAGATGTACTCATGCAGCGCGTCGCTGCCCAATTCCCTCCCTGCGGAGAATAGATATCAGCTCCGCGGGTCATCATGTTTCCGAAGGACTATTCCGTAGAAGCCTCGAAGACAGCTACGGTGTGAATATGACTCCTAAATGACTGTTATCGCTTACCGATTCCGCTCTGCTTCTTGCCACCAAAGGCGACATTATTGTACAGAAGGCCATATTGGTTGACCCAGATCTTTAATACGGCCCATTCCGTTCAGCCATTGGGATCCCACAGAAAGCAAAGTCGACTCACCGTGCCAGCATCGAGGGCATCAGACACTCGCATGCATTGAGTTGCATCGGCTATAACAAGCAAAAGAGTTTGTTAATTCATCAGAGATGAATCATACTCAGCAGCAGAGACTCACAGGAGTGGAACCCGGCTGCCAGACCATAGGAAGTATCGTTTGCGAGTTTGATAGCCTCCTCCTCTGTCTTAAACTTTCCCACAGAAAGCACTGGCCCGAAGATTTCATCCTTTACCTAGTCACAAACAAACCAATATCGTCATCCGACTAGTTCATCGCAGAGCAATGACCGCTGCACTCACGATCTTCATATCAGGGGTGACATCCGTGAAGACTGTGACAAATTTACGTTCACTGTCAGTATACTCATGATTAGGGGATGCAGATACTTACTTGTAGGGTCTACATAGTAGCCTTTACTGGAGCGCTTCTCGCCGCCCAAAACAAGTTTTGCGCCCTCCGATTTTCCAGCTTCGATGTAAGACCAAACTTTGTCATACTGAACTTTCGATACCTGCAACAATGTTTCATGACGTTAGCAACCGGCCATGCAAATCTCTTGACGTGTGGGATGATATCCAGAACCATCAAGATGGATAAGTAGTACGGACCAGAGGACCACCTCCGACTTTCTCATCAAAGCCTTCTCCAACAACGAGTTGCTTTGCCTTGCCGACGAGGATCTCGATAAACTTATCGTAGATCGACTCTTGCACGTAAACACGGGAGCCGGCAGTACAGTCCTGGCCAGTGTTGTAAAGAATGCCCAGTGCGGCCCAGTTCGCAGCTACACACAACCATCGCGAAATTGAGATCAGCGTACGTCAATACAGGATAAAATTTCCCCTCTTACCTTGGTCGAGGTCTGCACTCTCGAAAATAAGATGAGGAGACTTTCCGCCGAGTTCGAGAGAGACTTTCTTCAAGTTACTCTCCGCCGCCGCCTTCATGATTCTGCGGCCGGTGATGGTGCTACCGGTGAAAGCGACCTTGTCGACATCCTTGTGCGAGGACAATGCTGATCCGCCGACGGACCCGAGAGATGGGACAGTGTTGACGACGCCGGGCGGGAACCTTCGGGTATAGAGGAACAAAAATATCAAATCGTTCAGACCTGTGGAGCAATGTATGAGAACGGCGGAACTCACCCAGCTTCAACGATAAGCTCGGAAAGTTTCTGGTCGACCAAATCAGGATATCAGTATCAATGTCATAACCACGACGGGCATGGAAGAAGAAGAGAGCACTACACTACGGCGAAGTGTGATAGAATTGTAGAAATTGAGCCTCGAAAATTCGAATATAATTGTGTGATTGCTCCGAGGGAGAGCGGAGGGATCTTTCAGGGCGGGTTGTTGAATTTGACTACGGTGACCATACGACCATGGAAATGACCAATGTGGAAAACGCGCCCGAGGCACCACAGAGCAACACCGAGGCCCACAATTTCCGAATATCTCGTGACCGTGTTACAGGATCGATGGATAGGTCCCCAGGTTGCAACACTCCCCGAAGGGCAGAGGTCATTTCCATCGTGGAGCGTCTTTCCAGTGAGCATCGGAAAGCCAAAATACGAGGAAGTGGTAGCTATCGACGAGCAACTGCTGTTGGCAAGACCACTAGAGCACGAGGGATCGCTTGCACCCCATGGAAATTCTTCCCCGCGCGAAGCCGCTACGGAGATGAGATGTACAGAGAACTTAATTCCGGTTCTGCTTTAGATCGGCTGGCGTAAGCAGAAAATACAGGTGGCCGAGGTGTTCTAAAACAGCTGTTCAGATAAGAGCTGAGGCTATGAGTCAAACGTTAAACCTTGATTGTAAAACCTCCCGATCCAAGGCCGCCCAATGTCGATCATCACCGATCAACGAGTGCAGAGGCTGAGGGAGCATCGTGAGTGGTGTAGACGGCTGAGTCGGGTGAGTCGGGCGAGCTATAGCGGCTTGGAAAGCCGGAGCGAGCGAGAATTCACTTGCTGCATCCACGATGAAACCTCCGGGAAAGCCGTCCAGGAACGGGGATTGAAGTAGGGCTAGTTACTACGAACCCAAAGCATATGAGGCGCAATGGGCCAATAAGCTAACACTGCCTAGTTAGCCAGACTGTACCAATATGTAAAGCCGCCAACAATACCTGCGTTCGGCTATGATGCGGCTAGCAGCCCTCGAAGCACGACAAGAACACCCAAGGCGGATTCCAGAGTATGTTCTACGCCAGCGAAGAAGAAAAGAGGTGTACGGCCTGGAGATCTTGCTGCAAGTTATCCTGCGTCGGTGCTACACACCACGGCACTATACCGCGGCAGTTGGCGGTAGAGGCATTACTTGAGGATTGGAACAGTTTGTCCTCGATGCAGAAGTCTCTAAAGTAGCCGGCGTACTAACAGAAAAACAAAGTCGATGTAAGTACGAGTTTTCTGAAAACCAACGTTTGCTTACAAACAGCGTCTCCTGTAGCATTGACCAGAGAGGAGCGCAACGAGAGTCGAGGTCAACTAAAGATTCGTTAGTTGGATGCTCGGCATCACAGTAGTGCATATCGTACCCACGCGTCCAATATCCTCTATGCCAGATACCAGCCGATTGCGATAGAACCTTATAAACGGGGAGGCGGGCTTGTTGTTCAAAAGGGTCGAGGTGTTGATGGCCGAATCAAAGAGGAAATCTGATAGGATAGTTAGTAAAACTATGCACTTGAAGATATCGATTGATTCGATTTATCTGCATACGTACCGAGTGGGTGCAGTGTTATTGCCTTTAATTGAGTTGGTGAAGTGATGCGTCCGTAACTGGGGATGAGGGTGAAACAGCCTTCAAAGGTCCACAGAATGTCCGGTGACATCCCAATACGTCTTCATGAATCCACGGAGATTGAGGAATAGATGCCGTGAAGCAGCCCACAAAACACGAAGCAGGCAAAGGGAAGGGAACCAAAACTTCTATGAGGAACAAAGATATTCATACGCACCAAAGCCGATAAGGGTGTGAACTCGCTGGGTTTCATGACGATCGTGCAGCCCGCGGCCAGAGCAGGGGCGACTTTCCATGCCCTGACAAACGTGTGTACACTACGTAAACACGGTGAAGCCCATGACGTATAACAGAGCAACATACCACATTTGAATTGGATAATTCCATGGAATGCTGGAGAGGATGAAATGCGGCGTCAGCAATGCATACGTATCTTCAGAAGCTGCAGAATGTGGAGGTGAAACAAAAAAGATGATGATGTAGCCTACACGAAAGCCGTTGACCGACTTTTCGGGGATACCAGTCAATGCTTTCTAAAGCAGTGGAAAACGAGAAACTGGTCATGCATGTCGGGTACCTAAATGTCACGAAGTCGGGACATTGCAGGTCGTTCTCCAACTTCTCTCTGACGATCTCGGGAGTGAATAAGAGTAAGCAGAAAAGGAACGAGATAAAAGAACGCTTCTAAAGACATATAAGTCAAGAGGCCGACGTACATTTGGCCACAGACCCCGATCGGCTCGTGCTTCGTGTATGCAAATTTGGTCTTCGGCTCGATCTCAATGCTCTAGAATAACATAGGGTGAGTACGACATGCGACCATGGCTGAGATATGACGTCGTTTGGCGCGACAGCAGAAACACGTATACGCACTTGCCCGACAATCTTGTCTGCCCAGCCAGCATAGTACCGCAGACATCCGACTGAATCTCCGACGTCAAAGTCCCTGGGCCAATGAGTTAGATCTCCATATTTCGAAGACACGCCACCGGACAAGCAGTGGTATGTCATAGCGTCACAGACATACCGAGCGATCTTGAAAGGCTTTCCGTTGTTTAGAGTCTCGAGAGCAGCGAGGTCCTCCGCATCTCGCTCGATGAGGTCTGCGAGCTTGTTGATGAGCTTAGAGCGTTGGAATCCGCTCACGTTCTTGCCCCAGGTTGTGTTGAAGGCCTCGCGAGCAGCAGCGACAGCGATGTCGATGTCTTTCGCCGAACCTGTCCAGAAAAGGGTGAGCTATGTCATCAAGCCCGCCTGTCTGATGAAGAAGCACGCCGCAATCGAAGCTCGAGAAGGCAGCGCCCAACAAGGTTCGTCCCCTCCACATACGGGTTCCTAGTAGGAAGTGGTGATATTGTGAAGAAACATTTTGTGACAGGGATTCCCCAGTGGAGGACCAGTGACGAAGACCAGCTCATAAGCGGCGGTCGTATAGTCGGTGACTTACCTGCGACGACGGAGGCCAGGAATTCCTCGGTGGCAGGATTGACGCAGCTGCATACGCAACAGGTTCAGTCAGATATGCTCTATAGTCTCAGAATGATCGTTGGACGTACTCAATCTTCTCCTGCGAGTCGACAGATGGCACGAATTCATTGTTGATGAAGAGCCCTGTTTGGACTTTGATCTTCTTTCCCGTCGCCGGAACCGTAATCTCTGCAATGCCTGCGGACATTTGGGTAGGAGACGGCTTGAAGTGAGACGAAGAGGTAAAGTTACGGGGTGCAGAAATGGGTCGGAGCCGTCGATGAGAGGAATATATATCGGTGGTGTACCTATGAGATAAGGCAGGGAAGTAGCCGCCAGGTGACCTGCTCGTGAGAGTGCCCGTGTAAATAGATAGAGCTGATAAACGCAGATGGCGGCCTTGTCGACAAGAAAGCATCACTGTGTTCCCAGCTCTGTCTACGCCTCTGACGACGACGAAGCATCGGGCGCGAACGATGCTCAAAAGGATCAGCCGGAGGGAAGATAAGATAAACAGTGTGCAATCTCGTGCAATCAGTCGCTCCCGACGTTCCCCCGGGGACTGTCCCAAGGCGTGCGGGGCTCCATGGTCTCTCAGAAGCCGGCCGCTCACCAGCGTTTATCAGCCCAGTCTCACGCACTTTGGTCCTATTCTTACTTTTATGGAAAATGAGGATGTGATCGGAGACCTCGTCATGGGCCCGTTAAGGGAACGCGCACATCTTCAAGGAGTCGCGTTTAATCGCAGCGCGTTTTCGAATTTCTGTGTCTCTCGCTCCCTCAGACCACCAACATGCTCTTTGCTCGTTGTTGAACACAATGTCCACGAATATTCCTACGGCTTCGCAGCCAATGCCAACAACGCCCAAGACTCCGCTTCCCGACTCCTCGACGACCAGTGGCTCACCCAGTCCACTCTCATATCGCCGGCGGTCGCCTCCTCTCCCAAAGCTCAATCTCGAAGATTGTAAACCCATAATCGAAACGACGACGACGAACACATCCTCTAATGCAGCCTACAAGCCCTCGACTGCATTCGTCTTCACCTCTTCCCGCACCCTCCGAAACCTCCATAACTACCGTTCCCCACGCAGTGAACCTACTCTTCTCCCACCTGCAGAGATCAGTCGTTCACCAACGTATGAAGAGCAAGTGTCCTCAGGAGCTGTAGTTGGCGGGGAGGCCCCACAGAAACAATCTCGGGAGAAGCCCATGCTTTTACCAGAGCAGCTTGCGCGACACTCGTGCGGCGCGCTGGACGCACGATGTGTTGTCTCTGCCAATATGCGTGCTGCAGGCTTCGTACCTCTGCCGCACGCACCCTCCTCTACACCCTCTACGCCTATGATAGCTACCGTACCAACCCCAAAGGATCCACCGCGTTTCCCTCCAGTAGTTTTCGTGAACCACCCTCATACGACTACTGTACCAATGTGGGATTACCAGCGTCGACTAGTGTATGGACTTGGGCAGGGACCTTCGATTAACTTGGGTTATCCTACAGCGGAAGTAAGTTCAAGGACTTCTGCTGCTGATACTGTTACTTTCCCTTCCACATCCCCCGCGACAGCACAGGACAAGCCTCGTGATCCTGCGATGGAACCCCCTTCGGATACAACCCTTGGATCGGTGTCCGCCAGCAACTCCAACGACTCTATGACTTCCCAGTCGGCCTCAAGCATATTCTCGACGGCCTCACAAATATCGTCCACTCTGTCCTCATTGCCATCAAGTCCTCGAAGCGTCTCCCACGTACTGAAACCTCTGCACGAGAGGTTTGAGCAATATTCACAGCAGGAAAACGGTACCTTGTCTGTCTACAAGAATGATTTGCCAGGTATTGACGGTTATCCATTTCCGAGGCAGCGTGAAAGTTCGGCAGTGGCATCACGTCCTGCCAGCGTAGTTTTTCCTCAGTCTCCGGCTTTGGGAACCGCATCTCCGGCTCCGTCATACACAACCCTGTCGGGATCTGCTACCCCTTTGGCCCAATCACCGCTAGGACTTCCACCGATGCAGTTTCCTTCACCTCTACCTTCCCAAGGCGACTCAATGTCTGTGACGAACCCGCAGCGTCCAGAGACCAAGCCGATCCAGCATAAGCCCCCGTCGTTCAAGTCGAAGGCTGTTCAAGAGCGCGAACGCAAGCAAAAGCTTCGAGAGGAGAAACTCGCGGCGAGGATGGCGGCTGCTAGCCTCACCGAACTGTGTTCTGAATTGCCGACGTGGTACGCCAACCCTCTACTTCCTCCATCCTCATCCAGCTCTGGGACGGGCAGTAGCTCGCCGCTTGTTGCGTCAAGCTCTGGGTCGAGTAGTGGGAGGTCGTCTGCTCTTCGTCGCAGAGCGATGTCGACCACTAGCACAGCAACTGGTAGTGTTAACTCGAACTTTGGGCTTAAGGTAAAGGATGCTACACCATTGAGCAGTGCTTTGGTGACTGAGGAAATGGAACAGGAGAGGCTACAAGCCGAAATTGCGGAAGACGGCGGCGAGACTGTCGCCGCCAAGAAACCCGAGCCGGTTGTAGTGGTCGAACAAGCAAAGGACGAGGATACAGGAAGCGAGAAGAGTGGTCGTCGTGGGAGAAGGAGCGATAGAGAGAAGGACAGAGAGGTTGAGCGTGCCAAGAGACGTGAGCGGAGGAGGTTAAAGGGCAAGATGAAGGAAGCGGACCTCAGTGCTGCGGATAGGACATCGACTCACTCGCCGTCGCTGAGCTCGTCTGTGACGTCTTCGGAGAACAGCAGTGTCAGGTCGAACCCTTCGACCAAGTCCAAGAAGAACAAAGGCTGCGCTGCCGTTGTAACCACGATATTCCCGCCCAAAGAAGTCGTCTTGGCCTCAGACCGCGTGCATGTGCTGGGTAGCTACGACCCTGTGCTCACCAAGGAGCGCAAGCGCGACGCAGGTGAGGCTGTGAAGGACGAGGTGCTGGCCCACAGAGAGAGGGATAGGGAGCATGCGAGGTTAACCAACCAGTGGTCGTTGTCGGACGACGAGACGAGGTCGTCGCAGAAAGTGAGTTTTATATTCCACGTGTTTATGCCTTCGATGCCCGACACCTTTGCTGGGTCGACATCGTCCCGCCATCGGGTGCCCGATTTTCCTTTTCTGTCAAGCTGGCGGGCTTGCCTCCTATGGCAATTCCCGACGGCGCTGTTGATATTCTCGATCATATTGATTTGCCCGACGCTGACCTACACTATCATTTACTCAGAAGCATACCCCAAAACCGAAACTGAAAGCAATGACACTAGAGGACATGGTGTCCGTGCACTCCCGTGCCCCCGCTTTCGAGGGCAACCATCGCGGTCGCGGAGAACGTCCGTCGATGCGTGGGCGCAGCACCAGCTCCACGGTTTCTGTACTCAGTGACGGCGAAACCGTGGTCGGTGATACCGGCCCTGCGCAGATCACCTCGGTTATAGACGAATAGATGCTGGTCCACTTGCTCAAATCAGCATCATGAAAGTCAGTCTCTCTTCTGGTTGCTTTTTAGTCAGGCACTGACAATCCGATATGTGTGACCCGCAGATCATTATTATGCCCATATAGACGATCTCTGACGATACCTGTTCAATGTTGTACCATCAGCATGCCCCCTCCTATCACTCAACCTCGCTTCCGGTCCCGTCCCCAATCCTGATGAAGCTGGCAGCCCACATATGCGCTGCCTGGTATCCCGCGCTCCTCTCTCCTCAACCCGAACCTGAACCTCTGTTTCTATATCATACCATTGGGCTTTGTGTGGTCTTTACTGGTTTTTTATATCCTTCGCATAATTCGCCTGTTGCGTTGCCACTCCTTTCCTCCCCCATACGCTCTCCGCCTTCTTATCCCCTCCTCCGATTTTGTCGTCAGTTAGCATCTACCTTTCCTCACTACCCGGCTGCAGGTACATTACACGCACAAGCATGAACCTCTGCCAGCATCCTCCGCCCTTTACCTCTCGACCTTCCTCTATCACTGTTACCTCTCACCCTTACCCCGGATTCACAACGTTGCACCATAACCTGGCATTCAACTTCATTCTCGAGTTTTTCTCATTGCATTCGTACATCTCGCTTCGCACTACATCACATTCCTCATTGTTTCATGTTCACTTCACATTGTGCTTCTGTTACATAGGCCTCTGCATATCCTTATCATACTTCCTCGCTCGCATCTCAATGGACTAAATTGACAGCGCCTGCACATACTACTATACATATTTCAGTCCTCTAGTTGTCTCCCGGTCCATTCATCCATCGTCGTCATTGTAGTCATTCTGAAAGGGCATTCCACCTTCCCAAAAATATTCTGGTTTACTTAGAGTCCCACCGTCTCCCACACATTATACACTTCGTTTTTCTTCCTTCTCGAACGTTGACCGTATTCTTCCTCTTCATCCTCATATGCCTGCAGAGTCATCGTGGCGTGGCGAATATTCTTTCGTGTTTCGTACGCGCGCATACGCACGTACGTCTTGCGACATTTACGTCTATACATTCGCTTCCACAAGTCGTTCCACCACCACCGCCTCTGCAGACCACCTCTTCCGTACCACTTTCGTTCTCATCCCGGCTGGCAACCGCACATTTCTTCAACTCGCAAGTTCTCGGCCTCTGGACATTCTGGCCGCGTCCTGTCTGTATATATATCCCTCCCTCTCATTGTATTCTTGTTCCATCGCTTGTTTCTCTTTCTCTGCACGCCTGCATCTCTCGTGCATACCATCAAGTATTTGCTTTCTGCATTGAAACATATAAGTACATTGCGTCGAATATAATATACTCAATATATGTCTAGTGTGCCTGGTATCTGAGTCGTAGGCCAAGCTCGATGGTAACACGCGTAGGCTGCGCGTAATTGAGCACCAGAAGCTCATAAAACTCGCATAGTTGTCAATACTATCCCTTTCAAGCTTATCGTATGCAGCGCTGCATACGATGAGCTAGAGAGGGCAGATGATAGCTATGATCCTTCAATGAGCGTGTGCGACCTTCGAGCTATCTATACTCTCATACAAGACGACGAGATATCGTCATAACTCTTCTACTCTGTGAATTCGAAGATCATAACAAGTGACCGTCGTTAGGTATGTAATCTCGGAATACCTACCGAAGTCCGGGAACGAGAGGGAACTCTGAGCTTGAGTTTGAGTTTGGGGTTAGTGTTCTCGCATTTCTGTCTGGGAAATCCCTGGATACTTACTGTAGGCCCCTCGGACGCTGCTATTAATTAGGGTAGAGCTCTATTCCGCCACCATTGGCAATTGTCGAAAATAAACATGTTGTTCAACATATCGAGCGAGTACCTACTTTAGCAGTACCTGCTTCTTCTCTAGCGATACCCCTTCTGCCCACGCATCTCAAAAGGTCCCATCCACGTCACGTAGACCCAAGAAAGCTTACGACTCACAGAGTGTTCCCAGAGGTGCCCGGTAAAGTTCACGAGCGGCGCTTCGTACGAGCAGCAGCTGGCCACTGTGGGTAGGTAACGCCAGTACTAGTTCATTCGGCAGGAGGTGCCGATAATAGCTCGCCTTACCATATGATGGTCATCCGCTTCGGATGCTACGATGGTGTTACGTGCAATGTACCCTCGAAAGGGCTGCGCTGCGTGGGGAGATCCTGTGCGGATGTGCATGCGCACTTGGTGTCGTTAGGCGGGTTGAGCATGTTGTGCGGCCTCTACACAGGAGCCGTTTGAAAATGACAGTGAGGGTCGTCGGCCGGCCGCATCGATATCGCTTTTGTCGCGAATAAGTATCTGTACGTAGCTGAGGAGTGGCTTTTGGTGTAGGGTGCTGCTGCTGAATGTCTTGGGCAAAAGGATCCTGCTTTTGTATGCAGGAGGTACGTCATGGAAAGGGGTATGATATGAGTGTGGAAGAATGCGCACTTTAGAATCTGCAACAACTTGACAGACTCGGAGTCGTGTACGAGGAGCTGCGAGTTGGTCCGCGCCGTAGAACGCGAGATGATACCGGGAAGGGCAAGTAAAGGACGAAAAGGACGAAATATTCGTGAGAGGTTTCCGCGGCATCCGTCGGCTGAGTTATGAGAGACCCGTTGGAGACCTCGACGGAACTAATGAAAGCAACGACGGGACCGACAAGAATGCACTCTTGAGATCTGTGTTTTATTAAGGTCGAGCTTATTACTTAAGGCCCTCCATCAACTTGATTGCTTCTACGAAGGTCAACATTTAATCTACCGGAGCACACCGACTACCGTACGAAGCTGTCTTCACCCCAATCACTGTCCTCGGTACAGAGCGACTTCAAGGCGGAGGATAGGGTGGTCAGGACAATTCTTCATTTGGTTTGAGCGGTTTGGCATTAACTTGAATCGGTTTGTCGGGAGCCATCTTGTCCTTGTCAGACTGTAGATACGCAACATGGATAGCTGTGATGACCAAGGTACAAGGTGGACATAGTTATCTTCAACTTGTAGTCAAATGTTTTCTCCCTCTCACAATCTCGAGATCGCGCGATCGTAATTATTCGATCGCGTGGGAGAGACGCCAATAGGAGAAATGCTTCCGTGACGTCACGACGACGACGACTACGACCGCGTACGACTCCAGCAGTGGCCATCGAGTGCTCGTATATAACCAGCCATGCACCCCACAACCTCCCAACCCAACATCTTCGCCCTGAACCATAACTTGAACCATAACCATGTCCTCAATTCTCCCCGAAACCGTAACTTCAATCCTACCCGAAACTGTCACCTCAATTCTCCCCGACACCGTCAAACCAGCAACTCTCCTCAGTCGCCGTTTCAGGCCTGAGCAGCTCCCAGACCTCTCGGGACGCGTCGCAGTCGTCACTGGGGGCTCCTCCGGGATCGGGTTCTACGACGCGCTGGAGCTTGCCAAAGTGGGCTCGACGGTCATTATTATCTCTGCGAACGAGAAGAAGGGAAAGGAGGCGGAGGCAGAGATTAACAAGCTGTTGAAGGAGGTCACGTCGTATGGCTCTGTCACATGGTATGGTGTTGACCTTACCAACCTCAAAGAGGTCGACAAACTCGCGAAGCAGCTTGCTGGCGAGCTTGAGAGGCTGGATATATTCATCGCGAATGCGGGGATCGGCCAAGCACCGTACGGCTTGACCGATGATGGTTTGGAGAGGCATTTCGAAGTATGTTGATGTCTTCTATGTCTCCTTCACAACTCGCTGCTGACTCGTTGCGGACAGGCAAACGACCTCGCACACCATGTTCTCATCCTCCGTCTCCTGCCTCTTCTGAAGAAGACCGCGCAGACTGCACCACCCACTTCAGTTCGCATCGTCATGCAGTCGTCAGAGATGCACAGACTCGCACCAGGGGATACCAAATTCCTTTCGAAGGCGGAGATCAACCAAGAGGGTCCTGATGGCGCACAACTGTAAGCAGAAACATTCCTCGAATCAGTCATCCAACGGCAACTTACCGTAAACATCCAGCTACGCGCGCACGAAACTCGGAAACATCCTCTTCGCCAAAGAGCTCGCCCGCCGCCACCTGACAGACACAGACAAGCCCATCCTCGCCATGTCCGTGCATCCCGGGACCGTAGACACCGAAGTGCAAGGCAGTTGGACCGAGACGTACGGCTTCCTGGGCAAGATCTTGGAGCACGGCTCCAAGCTGTTCGGGAAGACTGCGTTCGAGGGCGCCGAGGCGAGCTTGTGGGCGGCTGCGAGTACTGATATCTTTGAAGGGAACTGGAAGGACTACCAGGTGAGTGTTCGCTTGAGTGTGTGCTTTTGAAATGAGGGTTGTTGATTTGTGGGGTGTGGCGTGGTAGGGCAAGTACTTCACTGAGCCGTATGGGACGCCTGACCTGGAGACGGATCAGGCGAAGAGCCAGGAACTTGCGAATAATTATTGGACGTTGAGCGCGAAGCTGACGAAGGAGATTCTTGGGGAGGAGCTTTCGTAAAATGTTGGACAGACTGTGCAAAGAAGTTTTAAGTGTACAATGAGTGTATTTGTAAGACGTGGAATTGTAGCATACCCCCTTGTAGGATCAGTAATCATAATGTAGTGATGATTCACGATGCGCACTAAAAGACCCTCTCCGAACTGGAAGAAAGCGCATTCATAAGTACTATCGTACACACACATCCACAACAAACCAATCTAATCACGTCCTAATCACAACTTCGCCTTAACAGCAGGCGCACCCTCCTCAACCACAGGGTTCACCAGCGATCCAATCCCACCGCCGACCCAAACAGTGACGGAGTCTCCATTCTTCAGGTAAATCGGCGGCTTCTTGACGAACCCGACGCCTTTGGGTGTGCCGGTCATGATGACGGAGCCGGGGAGGAGGGTAGTGCCTTGGGAGAGGAAGGCGATGGTTTGGCGGACGGTGAATAGTTGGTCTCTGGTGAGTGGTGGAGTTGTTAGTAAGGTGATGTATTGGGGGAGTGGATGGGGTTGAAAGAGGCTTACGCAGTGTTTCCGTCTTGGAGGGTTCGACCGTTGACGATTGTCTTCAGTGCGACTTGTTGTGGGTCGGGGATGGCGGTGGCTGAGACTAGGACTGGGCCGAGAGGGGTCGAGTCGTCTGTGCGTATGAAACCATGAGAAATATGTCAAATAGTCTGGGATGATTTGGCTACGCACCGAAGCCCTTCGAGAAACCCCACTGCGACACGGCAGTCTGGTGGTACCGGAACGACATCTACAACCCAAATAACCGTCAGGAAGGAGAGTAAGCTCCGCAGTGGAGAAGCGCGTACGTCGTTGGCAGCGGTATACGCGAGCACGTAGTCCAGAGCGTCTGCCTCAGAGACGTCCTTGGCCGCTTTCCCGATGACGATCGTCAGTTCGACTTCGTAGTCCGGGAGGTGCTTCTCTGGTGGCTGGAGAGCCTTGGGGATGGTGATCGGGGCGCCAGGTCCGATGAGGGCTTGAGGGGGCTTGTAGAAGAGGATGGGGTAGCTGCATCGCCGAGCGCGTTAAGTCCTTCTGTGTGGTTGGGATTATAGAATGAGCAGTGAGGACGTACGCGGGTTTCTGCATGTTGGCCTCTGCGGCGTGGTCGGCGTAGTTCAAGCCGAGGCACCGTACGACGCCGACTTCCTCGCGTGTGAGAGGCGAGAGGAGGTGCTTGACTGTGAGGACTCTGTTGGTCACTCGTGCGTTGGTGTCGAGGGCTGAGCCAAAGATCTCGTATGCCTTGATCGTTTGGTTCTTGGCGAAGGCGAGACCGACTTGAGTGGTATAGCGTTAATGTGGAGAGACAAGTAGAGTGCTAGAAGTGGCTTACCGTCTAGGTGTCTGTCGATTGGTTCACCGATGTGGATGAGAGAGGTCTCTGCTGCCACAAAGCGAATGAGACGAGTCCATGCCTGGTTCGTTTTAGTGAGCTACTGTCTGTGACATTGATGTGATAACTCACGGTCTTCAAGGGTGCCATGTCGTCGTGTTATGTGTCGAGTACGCTGTGATGAACGACGGTGAGAGAGAAGAGAGCGACATGCTACGAGCGTGTCCGTAAGCGTGGGTATACCGTTCAGCAGACGGAAGTTGTGCGGTTCAGCGGGCAGCAGAGCGGAATGCCGAACCCAATTATGTATACAGCGGCTCACATCGGACCGCGACGCCGACATCATTGATCAAGTCACGCTCCCGCGCGATCACGTGAAGCACGCGTTTCGCTCCCCATAGGCGCGCATTGCTTGATCAGGAACGCCGGCGAGATGCACGCTCCGACAAGGGCACGCGTTGTGCGCAAGTTCAACTTTGCACCTCTCCCCCATCCCCATCAGTCCTCTTGTCCCCCAAATTAGGCGACCCAGGTTGGACAAAGCAGCGAAGAGCATGTCCACGAAAGATATCATCCAAGATGCCCTCGACGATGTATGCTTATCAATGCGATTGTTGTTTGGAGAATCTGGGATTGATCGCCACCTTTGTAGCTAGCTTCTACCAAGTCGTCCACTGCTCGTCAAGGAAGAGCGCTGGACAAGCTCGAACGGCTGGTGGCTGAAATCTGTGTCACCGCAGGCACTGGCTCTACAGAAGCTCTACAGTCATTTGTTGCCCTTCAAGACACCTTTGAATGCAACGGTACGTTACCTCGAATGTGGCGTGGCCACACACAGTCGAAATCTCATGCCACGTGTAGTCCCTTTTCGACTACTTGTATGGATATCCAGCTGTCTCTCTGTACTATCCGTGTTGTCATCAAAGTCCTCTACGACCAGTAAGCAATATCTAACTCGCCGGGGTGTGGTTCTGACATTGCGGCCACAAGATCATGACGCTGAACTCACAATCATCTCAACGCAAATTGCACAAGCCTTGTCCATCATTCAAGGGACCGCACTCATTCATGCTAGCAGCAAACGATACCTCGGCCGTCGATACCCCTTAGAAGTATGTTTGGCGTAGGTCCTAGATGGAGATGTGGCTAACTCAACATTTCGCGCACAGGTACTAGTAGACCTATTTTACTCTTCCCGCCGAGCTCCGCCGGTCCCGACATCTGTCTCAACAAACCTCTCGGTCCCTTCACCAACTTCAATGTACAGCAAGCGATCAAAAGACTCGACAGCAACATCAATACCACTCACAAACATCGTCCTTGATACCCTCCTATGTATTCTTGTCGACGCGCCCTCGTCTTTACGCGTGTTCGAAAGCGTCAACGGTGTGCATACGCTCGTCAAGATGTTCAAACGCGCCGCTACGCCTCGTGAAGTCAGGTAACTACTAATCCTCATTCTCACACGGTGCAATTCCTCACAAGTCTAATAGGATGCGATGTATCGAATTTCTGTATTTCTACCTCATGGACGAGAACCCCCTCAACCAACCCTCCCAAGACCTCCAAACCCACTCACACTCGCACTCATCATCCATATCATCAACCTCCGACATACCACAAATCCCCACCGCCCCAAACTCCCCCGTCCACACCCCCTCCCAACACCGCCACGGCTCCGCCCTCTCCGTCTCCCAAATGAGCGACTCCTCCGTCTCTTCCGTCGACTCCTACGTTACATCCTCCACCACCGCCTCCAACTCAACCAAAGCGACCTCCGTCTCCTCCCGCAGCTCTTCCCTCGCGCCGTCCCCCCAAATCGTCGACCAACATCAACATCAATCAAGACATGGACACGCACGTTCGGGCTCCGCACAACCGCGCCCGCTGTCGCTCCTCCGAGCTGAAGAACAGCTGAAACCTCTTAGCGCTAAACATGTGCAGGCGAAGTTGGGCGTGGGCACTCCAAGGCAGCCGCCCTCCAACTCCAATCGCGAGAAACTGCGACGGATTGACACTAACATGACCTCCTCCACCTCTACTTCCACCTCCACTACCACTTCTGAAATCGAACGCGACGCCGCTGGGAACATCACGAGCACAAGTACGAGCAGCCTTGCCGCCCGCCTCGAAGACCTCCACCTCGAACTGCCGACACCCCGCCAACACCTCGCCCCGCGCCTCCAATCCAACAGCCTCAGTCAAATCAATACTCCGACGACGCCGAACCCTCATGGCAGTGGCGCTCAGAGGCTGCTGGGTCATCGGCGGGCGCAGAGTACCATCGAAGTGAGCAGTACCAGCAGTTCGATGATGATGGGGATGGGGACGCCTGCGGTTCTCAGGTCTCTCGCGCGCTCGACCTCTCCTATGAGTGCTGTGCCGCCTTCGCCTGCTGATAGTCTGATGGGTAGTAGTGGGGGTAGTGGAAGAGAGAGAGGAGATAGGGGGGATAGGACGATGCCGCCTCCGAGTACAGGGGTGAAGAGTATGGCGGAGAAGAAGGCGTTCCTGGGGACTATGCTTGGGAATGTGGACGCGCTTGTTGAGAGTATACAGAAGGCGGGGATTTTAGGGCTTATTTAGTCCTTTCTCTTCAGGTAAATCCTCTCTCCTCTATCCCTCCGCCCTGTCGCCGTCGCTGTGTTTCTCCGCCTCGTATACCCGGTACCCGAACTGCATAAACGGACACTCTCATTCTCATCCACTCATTAATTATTGTTGACTCAATCGTGAACACTATAATCCACCTCCATGTTTCATCTCCTCGTATGTTGTAAATGCTCTGTATGTCATCCAATCCTCACCGTCCTCCGTCCTCTTCTAGTCACTTCTTGGTCTTTTTCTTTATATGCCCGTGCATTCACATTGTTGTTGTTTTCATATCACTCAGCTAATCTTGCACGATACCCCCTTTTTTCTTGCAGTGTAGATAGACTAGTACTTGTGTAGTCGTGTACGCTTTTTTTTTGAACTTGAGACTGGAAGCTGGCTGCCAGATTTTATAATCAATTGCTGCCTGATTCGAAGATGCTAAAGATGCCAGGCGCTTTTTATTGGTTACACTAGCAATCACCCGTGCACTGCACGGGAATTAAAATGAGAAGATGCGGAGGGTCACGGTGTTCACCGCGTCAACTTCGACAGAGGAGAATAAATACCGCGCCCGTCCCTGCTGGCCTCCGCGCCTTCGGCGCTTCGGCCAGCAGTCACAGGCGCGCCCTGTTTCGACGGTGTAAGTATGTCGGAAGCTGAAGATGTTCTGATTTCGAAGAGGCAGCGGTAGCTATGATTAAATAAGAAGCATATTCTATGTAGTGGAAGCCGACGATGTCGATGAAGCGATGTGAAGCTGCAGTGAAGCCCGAAGGTGAAGGAGAAAGAATATTCTGGACGCAGGCCCAAGTGAGTACCCAATCGGAATTTGTGTTTGTCTCTGTCCAATCAGAAGACGTGTTTATCTCGACGTGTCAGCCAATCAAGAAGCCGGAATGTCGACGCGGTGGAGCGACCGCGTTTCTCTTTATAATAAAGAGGATACTTGCCGTGACGAACACGCCGACTCATCACAACGTTCATTTGAAGTTACCCTGTTTCTTTCTCCCCTATTATTACTGCAAACTTCGTTTGATAGGGCTTATCAGTTGTCATTCGATATATAGCAACAGCAACAACATCGTCATACTTAGGACAACACACAGTATTGAACCCGACTGCGGCACCTGACGCGGACGTACTTACAATGGAATGTGTCCCAGGCCACTCACGGTATGAGCACCGTGACACTCTCCGATTTGGAAGCCGAGCTGCTAATCTCTACGGTGTTCTCAGGCTTTTAACCCATGGACGCAGGCAGTCGGTCTAGTCCGTGTGCACGTAGAACTCAACTCTCCACGAAGCACTCCCTTTGTTGCTGTGTAGTGCTCCATGGAATTTGAAAGTTGGTTCGAAGAGATTGGACGCCAGCCTGCGCTGTCAAAACTCAGAGCATTCAGTACTAGTGCAATGTCGATCTCAAGCACCAACTTAGAGGACGAAGCTGCCATGCATAAACCAGACAAGAAGATCGATGATTCGTTCTACTTTCAGGATGCATTCTTCGAGGTCAGTATCATTACCCATTCCTTTTCGAACGAATCCATTCTAGTTAACATGCTCTCATTATGTCTCATGCTCATGCGTCATACTGCAGGTACAGGACACGATTTTCAAAGTTCACAGACGCGAATTTGAAACCAGCTCATCTATCTTCAAAGACATGTTCGCGGGGACAAAGGGAGACACTGCTGAGGGATGGAGCTCGGACAAGCCTATCAAGCTCGATAGTATCCTTGCCCAAGACTTTAGACAGCTACTGAAGGTTATGTACAATATGTGAGTTGACTTTTATCAACGTTCGAACCATGCATCGTTGCCTTCGCCCATAGTACTGACTGGTAAAATATGCTAGTCGGCCAGAAAACAACGTTCTGCTCGTGATCGGCACAGAGTCATTGGTCAACATATCATCGCGGCCAAGTTCCCGATGCAATTTAACCACCAAGGAGTGGATCGCCGTTCTCGACCTGGCCACCAAGTGGAAAATGGAGCTATATCGTCGCACCGCAATTACGTGCCTCTCTACTACCGCTGCAAGACTAACACCCGAAGAAGAGCTGCACCTCGCTCTGAATTATCGTGTCAGGGAGTGGTTTGTACCCACCTTGAATGAGCTTGCACAGAGGCCGGAGCCAATGGGCCCCAAGGAGCACGAGCTTCTGGGTACAGACTGTGTGTTGAAGTTGTGTGCCGTAAGGGAGAGATTCCCGCACTGTACATGCATGAGTGAGTTCCTCGAATTGCTCAATGTTGTGTTAGGATACTGACTCACTGTGGGCACCGATGCAATGGTGTGATTGTCGTGTACCGGCAGACATTGAGAATCAATGGAGAAACATTTCGCCGATAGGAAGACAGGACTATGACTTCACGAACGACATTCAGGAGATATTTGCTAAGGAGATCGCGAGCTTTCCCGAAAAGTAGGATAAGGTCACTGCAAGACTTACCATCAAGGCTGCGAGGCGCCATAAGCTAGTCTCCCTGAGGCAGAATAGACAAGTTCAACCTTCGCATGGCTGACCCATAAGCCCGTTCATTCGCATTCTTGTTGTTTTCATATCGCTACATCTGTCGGATACCCTTTTTCTTTCCCGCGAATCGCGATATAGATAGACTAGCACTTTCCTAGTCGTGGACGCTTTTTCTAGGATCTTGAGATTGGGAATGGGATTGTTCAGCTGGCTGTTCAAGTTCTTCCGACTCAACTATCTACCGATATTGCATGGCGTATTGTGTTTATTTCCGCGGGATGCTTGGATGCCGATTTGACACGTACTGGTACTACGACATCCGCAGGCTATATATTGTGTTTTTGACTCTTGCTCCGAGAAGAGAAGGGAAAAGAAGAATTGATAGTGACTCGTTCGTAGTAGGCTACGACGTGTGCCGCAGTGAATGAAGGTCGTATACGAATGATATGACTGCTGTGTGACTGTGAGACTGCGAGAGAAGTACTTGCTGTATACAGACGCAGCTGCAAAGCACAGTGACAAGATCTAGAGAAGAATATCAATATTACCAAGCCGAGTACCACCCCGAGGTGCCCGCGGCTGTGGCCATACCACAACACGAGCGAGTCAGCGCTAACGCTAAATTTAAGACTCATCGACGGCCACCACGACTGACCAGGACATTTATGGACATCTCTCTTTTTGCAGGGTTCTGCGCGCATAAAATGCCTTCTCGGACATCTGGATGCCAAAAGATCTTCGACTGGTAGCACGAAGACCTTCGTCAGACTGCGAACAGCGCACGTGCGAACAGCATGCGAACTTGAATGCGCCGCAGACTTTGAATTCTAGGCCCATAGCTGGTACGTTTCTCCCAATTTTATAGTAGCTTCGACCTGATGCATAAAGCCAGCGGGTATTTGAGGTGTCGGTGACCCCTCTCACATTCTACACTCTCACTACAAGTTTGCGCTGAGCCCTCATCGGCCTTGAACAGAACTTGGATGCACGGAGCCATGGCCAATCCAGTTGAAATCGAATGCGCGCTGTCCGAACTGTCCACAGCTACTAGCAGCGCCAGTTCGATCTCAATTGCCGAGTCAGATAGGACCGTCACTCTGTCGGAGGCTCATGTCGTCGCGCATGAGATTGGGAAGGTGATTGATGATTCGTTCTACTTTCAAGATGCGTTCTTTGAGGTTGGTGTTGATATTCATTGCCTTGCGTGGCCAATGATTCTAGAGTGTATACTCATTTCCTATATCGCAGGTGCAAAACACGATATTCAAGGTCCATAGACACGAATTCGAGGAAAGCTCATCTGTCTTTAAGGACATGTTCGTCGTAGCTAAAGCGGATGTTACGGAAGGCTTAGTCCTGAGCAATCCCATTCGGCTAGACGGAGTGCTGGTTGATGACTTCAGACAACTGTTGAGAGTCATGTACCATATGTAAGTTTTTCGGTAGATATTCTGTATTTGTTGAACGCTGAGGGACAAACCATTGCCTACAGCCGCCCACGACTGCACACTATTATAAACCCCGATTCTGTCATAACGTCACGGTCCAAATCAACCTTAGTGCACAAACTGACTGCTAAGGAGTGGACGTCCGTCCTTCAGCTCTCTACAATGTGGCAAATGGATTATTACCGCCGCACCGCCATCAAGTGCCTATCGTCACCCTCTGCGAAGCTGACGCCGGAACAAAAGGTCAACTTAGCTATGAAGTTCCGGGTAAAAGCGTGGTTCGTACCCTCGCTCAACGAACTGGCACAGAGGGATAAACCGGTGGGCCTTAGCGAGCACAAACTGCTGGGTATGGAGTGTACGTTGAAGCTATGCGAAGTGAGGGAGAGGTTTCAGCAAAGCGCAAATTGTGTCTATTTTGGTGAGCTTCTCGGTGTTTATAGCGAAAGTATAGCTAACGGAATGTGTTTCATGGTGTACGATGGACTAAATCGCAGATCACGAGAAGATCTGGAAGCGGAAGAATGCGTCGCTCAATGGAAAGGTGGAAAGACAGAGCTATGATTTCACAAAAGACATCCAGGAGGTCTTTGCAAAGGAGATCGCGCGCTTCACCTAAGAAGTGAATCTGGGCACCCATCTCGTCATGCACGCCAGATTATTCGAGTGGGCTAACAATGGGCACTTGGCCAGGGCATACAGTACTTGTGATGGCTGTCATGGTATGTTAATTGTTGTTCTGTGCTCTTAGTACGATTGGCCGCTCTTCCTGATCATTCTTTTCCGGCGAATATCTTTCGAGATCGATGCTTAGTGCCAGTCATCATCAAGTTTCCTATGTATGACTATCATCTATAGCTCCTTTCCCAATAGATGGGCTGACGCGGTGTTCTTCAATACTGCGATCGAATTTCTGGCAGATCGCGGTTGTTAACCAAGGGCGAGAGCGCTGAACAAGCTCAATGTCGTGGGACTGCGAAGTACAAATATCTGACTTCATACGGCAGCTGACATAGCTCGAGGCAGCAATTACAGTAATAAATGAAAGGGTTCCCCGCCGACCGCGGACCTGATGCATATGAAATGATGCTACACCTGTGAGTATTTAGATCGGTCGGATGGATAACTACTCTCGCTTTGCCACCTTCTCACACATTCAAGCTCACAGATACCATGGCGGATCCACGCGAGCTCGACCACCGGCTGGCCCTGCTGGAGCTGTCAGAAGCCTCAAAACCGACTAGCACTATAACACTGTCAGCAGCCTCGGACTTGGGAAGGACTATAACGCTGTCAGAGGCACAAGATGTAGCTCGCGATACAGGGAAGAAGATTGACGACTCGTTCTACTTTCAGGATGCATTCTTCGAGGTTAGTGTCAGTATTTTGTGTACTCTCTTGCTACAGTGTTTATCCTACTCATACATCGCATAACAGGTGCAAAATACGATCTTCAAGGTTCACAGACACGAGCTCGTAGATAACTCTCCAATCTTCCGAGATATGTTCGCTGTCGCAACGGCGGACGTTACAGAAGGCCTAGTTCCCGATAACCCTATCCGATTGAACGGGATCTCTGTCAACGACTTCAGACAATTGATGAAGGTTATGTACTATGTGTAAATTCGACGGCCGAATTGGAACGGTCACGCCACAAACCTACCTACTAAATTGTTAACTGATTCAACACTGGTTCACAGCCGCCCAGGACACACCCCCAACCCGAAGACCTTGCTAAAATCATGTCAGGCCAGTCCTGCCAGTGCCGGAAAGCTCACCACAGCAGAATGGATTGCAGTGCTAAAACTCTCCACGATATGGCGAATGGACAGGTACCGGCGAGCCGCAATTGTCTACCTCTCATCGTCCGCTGCGGACTTGCCTCCAGAGGAACGAGTCTGCTTGGCTATAAAATACCGAGTTAAAGTGTGGTTTATACCTGCGCTGAATGCGTTGGCTCAGAGACGGAAACCGATCGGGCTTGAGGAGTGCAAGCTTGTGGGCGCGGAGTGTGTTCTGAAGCTGTGTCAAGTGAGAGAGAGGTTCCGACATTGTGCCAACTGTACTTGTCTGGGTAAGTTCCCCTTTGTATCGTCTGAGGCTGCGTAACATAAGTCCCCCGAAACTCATCACCTGTCAGCGGATAACGACCTTATTACTAGCCGACGCAGGAAGGGTGGTCTGCATGATGGAAGACCAAGGCGGCAGAATTACGACTTTACGAAAGACATACAGGAAGTATTCGCTAAAGAGATTGCGAGTTTTCCTAGCGAGTAGGGTATAGCATTATCCAGACATGCACAGCTTTACTCGTAAAGACAATGCAGGAGAACAAAGCACCCCCAGTCTTATGGCGTGGGAATAAACGCTTCCTAAGAAGGTGTACACTGGACGTATTGAAAGTACTGTCGGTACTATTTATATATCTCTCTCTCTCATTCTTTTGCACTGCTAACGACTCAGATATGCCTTTCCATTGCGGAGAGCTCTCGTCTCACAGCTGCCAGCGTGGCTCGAGCAATACGTGTTTTCATAGTAGATCTTAACATGCACTGTAGTACTACTAGCTAACAGTGACACCTTCTGCACGGCTTTGTTGTATTCTTGACAGGTGCCCAGCATACAAGACAGCGACGAGATGGTCGTTCTGTGGTCACGAACTGCATGCGGCCAACGTAGGCAGCAGTACAACGGCCTCTCTGTCCGTGGAACCCTAATATCTTTGCACTGGTCAGTAGTATCATTTATAAGGGCGAATGAAACTGATCTTAACCATAGCATCCCTCTACTTTCTTCTCTCACAGAATCTCGACTCCTCACAGACATCCCAAGAGACAGAAGATCATCCATGTCAAACAGTACCGCTAGCTCAAGCTCGGAATCCAGGGTAGTCAAGAGGATTGACGAGTCCTTTTACTTCCAGGACGCATATGCATACTTCGAGGTAGGCACCGAAGATAGACTGCTGGAAGGCGACCTTTCCCACTCATGCCATCCAAATAGGTACAGAATACGATCTTCAAAGTCCACCGACACAGATTCGAAATCAACTCGCCCATTTTCCGAGACATGTTCGCCACGGCAAAGGCAGACGCCAAAAAGGGCCTGATTGCCGACAACGCCATAAAGCTTGACGGAGTCTCCGCAGACAGCTTTCGACAACTGTTGAATGTCATGTTCTCCTCGTGAGTCACCCCTGCTCGAAATCGACGCGGTCAGCCCTATCTCACAATCACGTAACCCACCTATTTACATATATCAGGAAGTCACAGCAGAAGCCCGGATCGAGTATTGAGAGGGCCCCTAGCGAGCTGACAACCACACAATGGGTGTCTGTTCTCAAACTCTCAACGATGTGGCGGATGGACAAGTACCGAATCATAGCCATCGCCCATCTATCTTCGGCTCCCTTGTCATCCGCGGAGCGCGTTTATCTGGCCATGACATACCAAGTGCAAGAGTGGTTCGTGGATGGGCTGAGTGCTTTGGCGCAGAGGCAGAAACCGATGGACCTCGACGATTATGAGCTGTTGGGCGCGGAATGTGTATTGAAGGTGTGTCAGGTGAGGGAGAGGTTTCAGCATTGTGCGAGTTGTATGTGTCTCGGTGAGTGCTTGCATTGTTACGCATCTGAGAGTACCAGCTAAATGTGCCTTGTGGTGCGCCAGCGGATACCGATAGCTCTCAACGCAGGAGAAGTGTGGCGCATAATGGAAGGGTGAAACGGCATAATTATGATTACATTCCGGACATTCGTGAGATATTTGCAAAGGAGATCGCGAGTCTGGCTAAGGGTAGAGCGATATGTTAGTCCGTGACTGCACGTACGACGTAAGATATTTAATATACCCAGCAGTCATTGGTTCCTTGTAAGAATGAGTTTCTATCTGTTCAATCCCAACTGCATTACAGAATGCTACCACAAGCCAAAGATAACATAGAAAGAATAGTCGTGAATAGGTCATACCAATGGATAATGGACGTCACCAAGGGACTCGTTAACCCAAACGGATCAGTTCTTCCTGTCCGCCTCAACCACCAACTTCGAATCTCCTTCTCCATCTTCCTCCTGCTTAGCGAACACCCCCGTCTCCCCAAATCCTCTATTTCTCTCCGCCCAATCCACAGCGTCCCTCCTCCCCTTCTTCACATCCACGCCAAACCAAATAACGATACTGGCCGCTGCACAAATCGCAAACAAGAAGGGGAAGCCCTTCCAGTTATTCCCCGTGTCGTCGATGATCGCTTGGATGACGTTGGGCCCGATCATGGAGGAGGCACGGTTGGAGAGACCGAAGAGACCAAAGAACATGTTGTCAAACCCGGGCGGTGTGAGTTCAGCCATCATGGTTTGAGAGAAGGCGTAGTAAGGGGCTTGGAAGAGGCCGAAGACGACGTTGTAGGCCCTAGAAGAGGGAAGTGTTGGCGATTGGGGCAACGCGGTCCAGGGAAATTAGGGCAAGCGAATGAGACGCACCAGAACTCCCAGCGATTATGGAAACCGAACTTGTCCGTCCATATCCCAATCATACCCCACAAAGGTATGAATATCGTCACCACGTTCGTGACGACAAACTACAAGTACATGTAAGCTGGTATCTTCCAAAACATTGGAACAAGTGGGAAGGAGGAGAGACGCACCATCGGCTTCGTACCAATCTTCCACCACTTCTGGATGTACCAAAACCCGAGGGTGGACACTGTGGAAGTTATAGCCTGTGCAAGACCGAGGTAAGTGTTCTGCAGGAAGGAGAACTCGAATTTGTCGTTTTGGCAGATTGAGACGAGGGTGCCTGTTGTGTTGAGGCCCTATGGATAAGAAACAAAGTGGTGTCAGTATATGAGTGAGTATATGTGAGGGAAAACGTACATCGGCAAGCAGGAAGAATGAGAAGAGATAGATGAACGTATATGGGAGTTTCTTGTACTGTTTCATCGCATGCCAGATCTATATCGTAATATTGAACGTGTTAGCAATATGCACTCGTAGTCGAGTTTAGGTAGAGTGTATACCTGTTTCCATCCAATAGTGAGATAGTGTTCACCCTTGGGAAGTGCAGGGCCTGGGCGTGGTTGTTGGAAGATAACTGTGAGGCGGGGTTGAGTGAGTATGGGATACTTGGACAAAGGGAGAATGAGACGCACACCACCAGATACCAAGGATGATCCAATCTGTATAATGCGTGTTAGATACATGATG
The DNA here is from genome assembly GCA_037042295.1 of Irpex sp. Y119-03. Classification (NCBI taxonomy): domain Eukaryota; kingdom Fungi; phylum Basidiomycota; class Agaricomycetes; order Polyporales; family Irpicaceae; genus Irpex; species Irpex sp. Y119-03. The sequence goes on along the minus strand of JAXQKB010000947.1, from coordinate 69,889 downwards.
AATATAAAGCGTGCGTGTACGCACAGCCATTGACCCTAAACGCAATGATGACAGTCAGTATATGCGCTTCCAAGGGTATCAATTGATCATATAAAACTCACAGGACGAGGACGTAGTTATTCACTTTGGGATCATCCTTCGTTTTCGTTGGAAGCAATAGTGTCAAGTTCAACAACAGGGTGGCAATATATCCAATGTTGCTATGCATCTATCACCGCACCACCGTGGATTTAGAACATGTACTTACTGTGGAGCTTTCGACTAAGAACTCACTGTACTGATATTGCTGATCCTGTTCTTCTCCAAACTCTCCTCGAGCTCATATTCGTCTCTGCTAACCAGCCCGTTATCGTACTTCTCCTTGAGCTCTCGTGCGTGTGCAGTGTTTCGTGCGAGTCGAGGAAAGGCAGCGGCATAGAACACAAGGGTGGCGCCGTAGGAGATGAAGCCGACCATATAGAGACCCATAGCTGCTCCCCATCTATCCGGAGCTGCATATCCATGGTATTAGCATGTGATGAGCGAGAAATCAGAAAATGCATTGGATATGTGCGTACAAGTGAGTGACATCCCGGCGAATTGGGAGGCCCAGCAGATGACGGTGACGACAAGGAGAAGCCAGCGTCCAAAACGACCATAATCGGCTGCAGAGCCAATGGTGGTGAACATCAACGCCATGACCTATTCAAGTCATTGTTGCTCGTTTAATTTTCATCAAGCTGAGAGATGGGATGGAGCTTGTGACGTACGGCAAAACTAACACCTGTAGCTACAAGGACAATGGAGCTCACAGACTTGGTACCACTACCCCAGGGGAGAACGCACTGTCCCGACGCATCTGCATCAGTGCAGGAGGAGCCCTCGCCTCTCACGGGATCCCAACCTGCTGCTGTTGCAAGGGACTGGAACAGAGTCATTGAGAATCCGTTTGGACCGACACCCTGAGAGGAAGGGCATTAACGTAATTAGCGAGACCGCGGAGTGTGGACAGGTCATTCACATACGTTGTCACCATTATAGTACACTTAGTATTTAGAGGTAAGGCTATGAGTTGCTTATACCCAGGGGTGTATGGTGATACGTACGATAGTAACTCCAAAGTTCCTGTACGTCTCTTGTCAAGTCAACATACGTTGAAACTAAAGAACCACACACACCTTGCGAGTAACCACAGGCTCTTCCCTGACATAATTTGGAGCTTCGACTGTGTCGACTACCGCCTGGTTATCTGGATCGTCCAAGGCATCCTTATCCAGCGAATGGTGGTCTATGACGGGGTTCTCTGGCTGGGGGAGACGTGACATCCTGAATGCGAGCCTAGGTGATGGGAGAGCAGAGTCAACCACGGTCGCCAGAGCTCCAGGAACGAGCTATATATCTTCAATGTTCTGCCCATTTAGCGAGGAGGGCGGGGAGGGTGCATGTGGTCTTGTGGTCACACGGACCGATCTGTGAATCGTTAGACGGCCGAGGAATTCAAACTTTCATGAGATAAGGAGGCATCAAATGCCCGTTTGGCGAGAACCTAGAGGTCGATACACGCAGATGTTCCGTAATTCGCAGTCTAATTGTAGACCGTGGCCGGTAAACGGAGGGAGGATATCTTTCAGGAACCACTAGCCTCGAGGCGTTGCGAGGCGGCGACAGGAAAACATGCCAGGGGCGTCGGGGCGCGCAATCCGTGGCGGATCAAATTTGACATTGCGATCGAGCCAATCTTATCTGTTGTGGCCGCCACCGTCTCGTTGATGCGATAGGATCCTGCCTCGCCACTGGCGGATAACCTCCCCTATGAATATGCCTCATCGCCTGTTGGGTTCCTCGAAATACACAGGTTACTGCAAATCAGACTCTAAGAGCTCCCCGGAATGCTGGACTACTCTCGTAGGTGGCCCTATCGCGTTCTCTACTCAAGTCTCATAACCGTCAAGAACTTCAAGTTGCTCTGCAGGCCCGTTACATGCATACTAAGAGATGCAATTTTCACCTAGTACACCCACTGGCCTGTCGACAATCTACGTAATAGAAACAAAACCGCACAAGAACATCCCAAGCACGTTCGTCCATACATTCGCTGGAAGCTTTACTCGTCAACAACCGTGTTAAGGTTCCATATGATGCTCGATGATCGTCCATTCAGTTTTCGAGCAACGAAGCGCAATAGAGGTACGCCTGTCGTCTGACCCTTCCCAAGTTTACTTCGAAGCGAGAGGATGCTGCAGTGGTAAAGCGTGAAGCCACCGTATTAGGGTCTCTGCCACGGTTGGGTTGCATCTGGACAAGTCTATAAAGGTCCTGTCTTGCCACGCGCACTGCGGTCAAACTCTAGCTACGAAAACGGGCGTGAGAGTAAAGGAGGTGAGTACATAACGACGCACCCTAAGTAATAGGCACATCCCCTTTCCCCGCGATTACCCTACTCTGGAGTCCCGTACCACTCCAGCCAACCCATCGCGCTCATGTTAAGCAGCCTGAATATTCCATGGAGTGGTGAGTACATTCACATAGTCAGAAAAGCCATGATAATAACGACCTTAATGTGCCAGATGTACTATCCATGCTGGGAGCACCGCTCGGCGTCGCAGGCATAGCGGCAGCCAACTTTGTCTTGACAGCTCTATGTATGAACGCTCTACCAGCCACAGCCAGTACGTCCAAATAATTCCCAATGTGCAATCAGCGTTTTTTCGTCCCTAATACAAGAAACACTCCCCGTTCAGGTAGTGTCTCGTTAACAGCTAGCCATGTCGCGGGAGTAGGGTTTATGGCATCGACGGGACTGGTAGCATCGGCTCCCGTGGTTATACCTGCTTTGGGAATCGCAGCATCGATTTACTTGTTGTTTCGTCGCACCAGAAGCTCTAAATGACATGATTCTCGGCTCCGCGTATCTGAGGTGACCATGAGAGCCAATTTCGTGTAGGATCAGGTGCGTATTCACAGAATTCTTCATTCTATCGAGTATCCTTTCCTATGACATGAGCACATTAGGACATCTTTATTTCTGGCCAATTATAAGCACAATGATACGAGTGTAGAACCTTCTCAAGCATCACCCACAAAGTCACCCTCATCCTCGTCCCACCCAAGCGTATCGGGATCAATACCCATGTGCCTCAACATCGTCCCCAACGTATGGTTCGGCACCTCCTCATCTTCCTCAACATCCATCGCCTCCGCATGCACCTCTCCCTCTGCTCTATCGCCCCCTTCCTCTTTCCCTCCCTCACCACCACTATCCTTCTCATCCCACCCCCACCCACTCGACGCACCCCATCCACTCCCACCTTTCCCATCATCATATCCCCACCCACCACCAAACCCACCACTTCTCTTTCCCTCCTTCGCTCTCCCAACACCACCGGCGAACGGATTCTCCCCTTCGTCCCACCCACCCTTTGCAGGCAGCACGCCCGGCGCCGACCCAGGCTCAAGGTCCTTCACAGTATCCCAAACGAGCCACGCAACCTCCCTACCCACACCTCTCCACTTCGCGACGAGCGCCTCCAGCTTATCGTCGTCGTTCCCCTGGACATGGTCTTCCTTGATCTTGATGGCTTGTTTAAGTTTTTGTACCTGGGCTTGGAGGGCCTGAATGGTCGGTGCGGCCTGTACGCCTGTAGTGGCTTTTGAGCTTGAAGACGCATACGTGGATAAGGGTGTGGCGGTCGAGTCGGCTTCTCCTTTCACCGCAACTGGCATGGAAAACGGTGCACGAAACGGCTTAGCAGCGCTTGCCGTGCGGTCTCTGTTCGCCACAGGTACGGTGAGAGAGGCTTCGCTAGGCTGTTCCTCCTTGAGAGACTTGACCGGAGCCTGAGAGATAGTATCGCTCTTAGCGACTGCAACGTCAGGTGTCTGAGACCGGCCGTGTCCGCTAGCGTACACAGCGTCTTTCCCAGCGAGGACATATTCGATATTCACAAGAGGGGAGCGGAACGGTTTGACGAGCTTCCGGAACTGCTTTTTCTGGGAAGCTTGCGTGGGTCGTTTGGGGTTCGGAGGTGGTGGAAGGGTGATGGTGCTCTCCAATTTCTAGCCAAACGTGTCAGTTTCTATTCAAAAGATACGGTGGAATGAACGTACAGCTCTTTTCGAGTCAGGGCCCTCAGCTATAGATGTAGCGTCTTCAACCTTGCGTTTCCCGAGAAAGACAGAACCAGACGTATGAACGCTGCCCATAGTCTCTAGATCCTTCGCAGATTCCTTTTCATCATCGACAGGCAGAAGCTGGGGAGACGACGGAGGAGAATCTCGAGCCAGGTCAAGGTCAGAAGACAGAGAATCAAAGATTCTATCTGGGCTAGAGGCGCGTGGCTGAGACGACGAGAGTAGAGGCGACGAAGGGGGGAGATTGTCGTCCAAGTCTATGCCATTCTGGTCGAGTTCGTCGTGCCCTTCCTTGTCGACAGTCATCCTATCGTCGATATCCAAATTAGGTGGAGATAAGGGTAGGCTTGATGGAGGCAGTCCCGGGGAAGGCGGCTCTTGGAGCGTAAAAGCTGTCACAGACAAGCCATCCTCGGAAGCGGTCGATGGGTTATTGTCAGCAGCCTCAGAGAAAGTCAAGGAGTTATCTGCAACTATGGGGGGTGCGCTGCGTGTCGTATCCGGTGGTAAGACTACCTGAGCGTCGAGAGCAGACAGAGGAGGATCTGTACGGTCAAGCAAAGAAAGCTCAGCTTTCTGTACGACCTCAGGCAATGCGGTGCCGCTGGTATCCGCGCCACCAACAATATCGGGGTGCGGTTCGACATATTCAGGTTCAGTTGCAGGAACAGTGATGGGATCGACTGGCAAAGTAACGTCCGCTTTGATATCAATACTAGGAAGGCTTGTATTCTCTTGAGGCGTAGGCAAAGTGAGAGCGGAGTCATAGGCAGCTGCATCGTCGAGGATATCGGGCTCGTTAACGCCATTAGTCCTGGAGCTGGCTTCAGCAGATCCAGACGCCAGAGTCGCAGCGGGCTGCTGAGTACTGATCATCTTCGTAGGGATGGCCACAGGTGCGTCTATATCTTCAGTCGACGGAGGAATATCAAGATCCTGAGGTGCATGCGATCCAGAGGAAGAGGAGTCAACGCCGTCCACGGAAGGGACACATTCGGTCATCACGAGAGCATCATCTTCGACGAGTCGTATGGGAGAAGCATTAGGTATGTCAGGCGTATCAGCGACAGAGGGAAAATCAGTAAGGGTAGACTGGGTATATGCGTCTTCATGAGACTTGTCGACGATTGAAGAAGCAGATTCAGCGAGGGTGGAAGTGGCGAGAGCGTTGTTAGTACTAGTGTCAGCAAGTGCGAGGCGTTCTGGGTCAGAGGCGTTATGTTCAGTATCTTCTTGTATGTCGTCAGATTCTGCTTTTGGAGCAGTAGTAGTCGGAGGAAGCATATCAGTAGTTAGAGCGGCAGGGGCATCGACAACAGGAGCAGAAAGGTCGTTAGCAGACAAATCAGAGGCACGAGAAATAGCAGAGCCTTCGTCAGTTGACACAGGAGTAGGAGAAAGAGCAGCCGCAGTCTGAGGCGAATCCATGATTTGATCAGCAATGTGAGTCGGCAGGAGCTGCGAGCTTTGTGAGCGTCTGTGGGGCGAGGCAGGTTGACCGGTCGGAAGAGCAAAGACGTGATAGTGCTTGAACGTCAACGGAAATGCGGCAGCCATGGATGATACGTCGGAGGGAGAAGGGCTCGTACCCGCAGAAGCGTCAGAACGAGCAACACTGAGTTCTGTCGGAGGCACCGGGATGACCATGGAACCATTGTTCGAGAGAGGTTGAGCCTTGGGACGAATATCAGGCTGAGTATATGCGTCAGGGGGAGGAAAAACAATATCATGGACATCAATCCTAGCTGGTAGGGCAGCGGTAGCGAGATCCGCAGAAGACAGGTCCTTCGATACTTCGCCTTCGACACGAGGCTCGCCTGACTGGAAAGGATCCGTCTTTATAGGGACGATCTCTTGGTCCGAGAACTGGTCCGTGAGCAATGTAGGCGCAGGAGGGGAGTGTTCCTCGTCGTTTGCCGGAATAACGACGATCTGAGGTGTTCTAGCACTATCCGGCACGCGAGCACAAGCTACTGAAGCTTCGGCGTCGTCCTGCTGAGAAGCAGATTCTTGTAGCCTCGCCGAGACCGTATGTTCCTCAGCATACACGGTACTGGCGCTCGTTTCACGAACGTGCTCGGCAGCTTGGGTACGTTCAGATGAATGTCCTTCTTGGATCTGCACACGCTCGGAACCCAGAGCTGGCACAACGATTGGCAGGGTATCGATGACTATATGCTGCGAAAAAAACAGATGTCAAAACATCTCGATACTGCATAGAATATGCAAACGTACATGACCTTGAACATTCGCTGCTTTCTCGGAGAATACGGCAGTAGCCAAACGGGATGGCTCTACGTCAAGAGACTCAACACTGTTGTGTCGCCCGGTGGATGCATTTTCGTTAAACGAACTGATCTCAAGCATCGATATTACCTGGATATGCAAATGAGGAGAAATCAAAGGGTCAAACCAAAGCTGTACTTACTGCATCGTCGTCTTCTTTCCCTTGTGGAATGCTGGAAATGCTGCTGAGTTTGCATGATAAGCTTCATCACAACTTTGAAGTGCATATAGCATACGTTTCAAGTAATGTTCCTTCTGTCCTTTGGTCTGAGGAGGACATTAGCGATGCTTCGCTCTCTTGAGGCTGCATGGTGAGGTCCTCGCAGTACGGAAGCAAAGAGTGAGCCGGCGGTAACAGGTCCACGTGCGAAAATGGCCAAGAAAAATGGGCGCGTTATTGACGCGTTATTTGGAGTTCCACGTGGTCGGTCCGATCCTTGTGAAAAAGTGGCGGTCATGATCTCGAACCCGATCCATCACGATAAATTCGCTCAAAATTCATCGAGAAATTCTTCCCCGTCGTCATCGTTTGAGACAGTGAGCTCATGGGGTATGTATGGATGAGGTGCGCCAAGGGCATGTGTTTGGCATGGCCCTGATAGCGTGGGTGGATGAGAAGATTGCTGGGATCCGATAGAGGCAAGTTGTGTCCAGCGAGTGAGGCTGCGCACGTTCGTCGCGACTACCTTCCTTTTTAGGGGTGTGCTCCTGGTCCCCGTCTATAACTTGGCCGTTGACGTCTCTCTCGGCTCCCATCTGCCTCTGTTCACCCTCGATCCCCCTGCTTCTTCTCTGCTCGTCGTTACAAACGATGTCGACGCAGCCACTTCTGCAACGCACAGCGGCCAAACGCATCGCCCTCCCTGTCAAGGTCGAGCCCAAAGTATCATTTGCCAATGAACGGACGTTCCTCTCATGGCTGCACTTTACGGTCGTGCTCGGTGGTCTTGCCGTAGGCTTGCTCAACTTTGGTGACAAGGTGCGTCGCAGTGTCATCTTAGGCACTGTAGCTGTCGTTAATGTCTTAATCATATGTATAGGTCGGGAAAATAAGCGCAGCGCTGTTCTCTATTGTCGGTATGTGCATCTCCCTTTCAAGCAGCCACAACCACGAGGCCTTACCACGCAATCAGCCGTCGCTGTCATGATTTACGCTCTATGGACCTACCACTGGAGAGCTGCCTCAATACGCCGCGGAGGGCGCGGACCGTACGACGATAGAGTAGGCCCGGTAAGCACGCCACTATCACTTTCTCAGCTGGTCTTCCTAGGTCACTCACATGGCGTATATATAGACGATACTTTGTGCTGCGCTGCTTGGTATGTCCCCGTCCCTTCACCACAATGTAGCTGTTGTGACCACCCCTAACTCTCCCGACTCTCCTCTACAGGTGCCATCATCGTCAACTTCGTGTTGCGTTTCGCAAGCCCAGACCTCTGAACGCGAGAAACTCGATTCTTATCTCAGCAACCTCTCAGAACCTCCATTGCGCCACCCCCGTTTTTCCTGCGAAGTCTTCGCCGTTATCAGGATGCTGGCTGTCTTAGGAATATTTCGGAAACCAGCCTGACAAACGATGCGAATAGCCCTTGTACTTCGGCGGAGCTTATAACACAATACCGCGGCTCCATGGACCTTTTCACATATCTTTCTTCACTTTATTACGTCTTCTCGCACTGTACAGCTAATTCCCATGCTATCGATAATACGCAGCTTTTCCTAACTCCATACGCACCCCCGGCTTGATCACACCTCTGCGAAGAGTCTCACTAGACGCGATACTGAGTACTAACCAGTTATAATGTATGGTGTTTTTTTGAGGTGAGCGGGTTCGTACCCTACCATGAAGTTCATATGCTGATGACTCTGCCATTCCACAGCGTTCTAATGAATATCGTCCAAGCACTGCCGTAAAGATATGTATGCAACATTGTCCAATAGCGTGTCTGCCGCAGTGCAGGTACTCCCCTTCAATATACGGGCCCACCCCTCACAACAAACCCCAACCTTCGGCAGAAGATCAATCTCCACTCCGTCTCATTGATCCATTCATTGTGTCTTCTCTGCCAAGAGTCTGACGAACCGCTCCGGCTCGTCCCAGTGCATCTGCAAAAGTGCCACAAGCGATATCAGCATCTTCTCTCACTCTTCTTTGATCATGACAGGTCCCGCCGGCACCCAAGGCTTCGGTACATCAAATCATAGAGTCGAATCATTGCAAGACTCACAAAGTGGTTGGCATTCTCCAAGCGAACGATTTCAACCTCCCTCCTCACCTCTCCCTCCTTCGGCGGCTCCTTCAATTGCTCCGATAGGACTTTTGCACCCCAAGGGCAATACGCGCAGCTCATATCTGCCCATAGGACGATAGCCTTCACCCTCGGCCATAATCCCTTTGTGTCAAACAGCGATCTTCGAGCGTTCGTGCCATACACGCTCAACGTAATATGTCCCGGATGCCCAACGCGCAACGCCACCTCCGGGCAAACCACACTCTCCAATTCTTCACGAGTCATACGTGCGCTTGTGGCTTTGAAGTGGTCGCTGAAGTACGTGCAGGGTTTGGACAACGGTGTTTGTGCGGCGGTGAAGCAGACGGGCTGTGGGGGTGGTGGGATTTTGGTCATGTCACGCTGGGCTGCGACGGCTGCTTCGGTCACTTCGTCGAGGGAGGAGAAAGGTTCCCAGTATGATGATACCCAGGTGATGAACGTCTTTGCTGTCTCTTCAGGTGGGAGTGTCGGGTCGTCGAGGGGGATGTAGGCGTCGCGGGGTGGGGAGATGCCGTAGACGGGACATGGTGGGTCTTTCAGGTGACGTATGGGCCAGGGAGGGGGAGGAACAGGAACATCAGTACGTGTGCCAGGATCTCAGTAGTATCCCTACTCACCGTATACGATAACAGATGTCACATACGCTTCCAAAACGTCGTTAATCTCCGCGTCCACGAATCCCAGGAGTCCCAGCAACGCAAATAGATACGTATTCCCCAAACTCCACGCCAATATGCTCACCCCTCCCATCTTCCTCTTCTTCCCCGTCTGCTCATCCACAGCCTCTCTTGGTTTCGGAAACCGCTCAAGCTCGATAATCTCCTTGAAGAATCTCGCGAATTCCATGCCTTGAGACAGGAGTGCACCAGCTTCTTCGGGTGGATTCCGTGATACGAGACGTGCGAGCTCTTCGTCCGTGAGAGGCGTTGAGCCTGGGTACTCTCGTGCGTTCACGGAAATGAAGCGGAGGTTGTGGGAGGCGGCGTGTTTGAAGATACGACGGAATATTGCTGTGAACGTAACTTCTCGTCAGCCACCAAAAATGATACTGAACGGATAGAGGCGAGGCGCACCAGAATGGAATATGAAGCCGTGTATGAGGAAGATAGTGTGATAGTCCCTTGAGCCAGGAGGTGCGCCTGAGTCTTCATAGTACAGTAGGGCGCCGTCGTCGTTCACTGGTAGAATCGGCATAGTTGTGTGAACCTAACAAACCTCTGCAAGAGACTAAGTATGTCAATATACGTAAATGCAACTGCGGAAGAGAGAATTTGGCGAGAGGAGTTAGCACAAGAATTTGTCCGTTGCTGTAGTCGATGATGTACCAAGTATCACGGACCTCCTGTAAGATGGTCAGCAGTTATATATGGACGATCTCACCAAGCACGGGCGGTTATTCTGGTCATCTTGATCACCAAATCTTCTCAATCCGGACGCAAAATGTCCATTATTTTGTCATGGCCTAAATCCATGCCGCTCTACATGACCGACGCTTGCTGACGTTTATCAATCGTCAACGTATCCATTGGCACTGCTACCGGCGAAGGCAACTACGCGTACATTGATACTGTGACATACTGCATGAGAAGCAACTTCACACTCGTCGCATACTAACGAGTGGCGTGTTGTGGCAGGCGAGCAGCCACAACTGTATTGCGAGTGCTATCATTCGATAACAGTAGACCAACTGTTACGGTCAGAGACCTCCCGCTCCCACCTCCATGGTGATATCGACCTTCTGGAGTGACGACTATCTCCCGTTTTGCCGGTAGCGCGTCCGCTCAAGGCCAGTGTCGGTACTTCCAGCCCGAGCGAGGTCAGTAAGAGTTCGGTCGTCGTGTCGCAGGATGGCGTAGGAGCGTTTCGAAGTGCTTTGCGGAACCGGGTGCGATATAATCGACGTCGACGCTAGGCGGGCCGCGGTACACTGTGCGTGATTGTGGGGTTGGTATGTAGGTTTTTTGTGTTGTCGTGCCTGGCGCTGATCAGTTACGAGTGTCATACGAGACCGCTGAGAACGCGTAACGTTGTATGGCGGTGCTGTTTTGCCTCTATACTTTCAAGTTCTGTCAGCAATGCGTGTAACAATGTGGTGTAACGTTGGATGTACGCTATGAGCCGATTCAAATCATATTGTAGTTTGAGGGCATATCGCCTTCTCAATAACCAAGACTAGATTGCATTCATAACTCCAGGTTGTCGAACTCGGTACCGAACACATTGCTACGATATGTGGTCTGCGATAACGCGTATCATGCGCTCGGGATTGTCATGATGACCCTAGGAAATTAATACGAAAGAAGCCGTCGGGATGGTAAGCACACATTCACCAAAATCGTACCAAAAACGCCACACAAAGAAGAAACAAACACTCACGAAGTGATGTATGCCCTCCAGCCTCTCAATATTCACCTCCCTCCGCACCTCCCCTTCTATCGGTGGCTCCTTCAACAGTCCCTCTACAATCTTCGCACTCCATGCACAATTCCATGGGCTGTGAGCGCCCCAAAGATGGTGCAGCTTGACCCCCTTCAAGACCCCTTTTGTGTCTAGAATGGATCCCCGGACGTTCTTCGCGCAAATCTCCCAGCTTACAAGCCCAGGTCCCAGCCGTATCCCAACATCAGGAAATAACGTAGCGTCCCTTTCCTCTTGTGACATTCGCTCGTGTGACGAGAGATATCTCGGGTCGGAAGGATCATTGGTGAGTTTCTTTTGGGCAGCGACGGATGTGAGGTTGACAGCGTCCAAGGAGGGGAAGGGCTCAAACCAGGTAGAAGCCCAGATTACGAAGTGTTCTGTGAGCTGTTCCGGTGGCGTTATGAGATCTCGGCCAGGGCTATAGGTTCCTGGAGGGTCGGCGACGCCAACGATTATACTCGGCGGGTCTAATTCGTATTGTACGAACAGAATTCAGTAAGATGACTGTGACAACTTAGCATACTTAGCAGAGATATGCTTGACCAAGCTGCTAAGAACGGCGGGGACGTACCATACGCGAATAATGCGACCACGTTCTCTTCCAGAGTATTCCGTAAAGGCTCATCGAATGTGTACAGGTTGGCGAGCATCCCAAAGAATGTGGAGCACCCCGCTGACCACCCCCATATTCCTATACCACCCGTTGTCTTCCCTGACGCTGCCTTTCCCGGGGCGGGCGTGTTTTCGTGTTTGACGACCCATGCCACAAAGTTGGCCAAGTCTCTTGCAAAGTCGACTACAACGGCCTCTTGGTCTTCCTCGTCGGTTGATTGGAATAAAGCAAGTTGTGCATCACTCAAATGGGAAGATCCTGGGTATTCGCGCTGGTTGATGGCAAGTAAACGAAGATTCTGAGAGGCAGCGTAGGGGAAGAGAGTACGGAAGGTGGCTGGTCGGGAGAAACGCGTGATTAGACGCGCAATAAACAGAATCGCGAACGGGGGCAGACTTACGCGCATGCACAACGTACCCATGTATCAGAATAATAGTTGTGTAATCCGTTGATCCCTGTGGTACTCCAGAGTCTTCATAATACAAACATGTTCCTTCGTCGTCAATGATAGCTGTGGGCATTGCAGAGGACAGGATATACTAGTAAGACCTCGAAAGATGAGAACGGAGGGGGAGATTCGGGATCATCAAGGCACCGTAGTTTTGCATTTATATCCCTCGCCCTGGAACAAACAAGATGTAAATGATAGAATATTGTGTGTGGCCGTCATGAGATCTAGTACGCGTGGACGCATGCATGAAGTGAACAGGGCTGGTCGACACCGCTCCCGGCGAGCGTGGGCGCCCTATTCAGATGCCCGTTATTATCACAGGGCGATCAGAAAATACAAGAAACGGCGACTCAGAGTGAAATTGAATCCAGTTCAAATCCTGTCATCTTTCAGGCTATGGGACACTCGTCCATGCCGGCAGACTGGCGTGGCATATGTGGCATGACATGGCATCCTGCATTACTTCAAGACTTGGGCTTCTGGACCCGTGTACACGACACAACGTCACGGTATGCGCAAGCCTAGTAGCGTTGGTGCGGATCTCTAGACCGGATAACCAAGTGGATTAGCGCCATTCAGTAATATTGTATGAGTGGGCGGGTACCTGCAGGGAACACAACTGCGGCACAAGTGCTTAATTTCAACTTGTTCTGATCTACCGCTAACATTCCCTCCTGGTGATAATAATAAAGGGGCTAGGCCTGCGGATGTTCAGATGCAAATGAATACATAGTGTATCTAAGAGCTAGTAAACGGCGGCATACCTGCGGGGACTCGTATGTATTGTTGCCCGATCTGCGTTTACGTTCGTGAGACCTGGTGCGATAGCAGAATAGAAGTGAATGTGCGAGAATATCGGACGTGCGCAGGGTATGAGAGCGTTTCTCTGCTGTCCTCTGCATATAGTCAGCCCAAGCCCACCATCGCGTCCCAATTCACAAGGATACTGCGTAACGAGACTGTGACTGATGCGTAGCTCACATGAGAACTCGCCAAGATCCAGCAAAGTGCGTGAGACACACCGTAATTGAGCCTGCTTCTTTCTAGCGCAGTTTGCGGCCTTTAAGAACCTCTTGGGTCGACATCGCTAGGAGTTTGGTGGGGCATGAGATCGGAGAGCTCGCAGCCGCCACACCCAGGGATTTGACAGTGAAGCGACGCGCTGTGGCTGATAAACGAGCTAGAAGAAAGAGTCGCTGTCACAGCCTATTATTCAATAGCAAATTGGAAGGCACGTACCATCCACAGGCGTGGTCGCTTCATTTCTAGCATCCTGGACGATGTTATATGCTATTAAGATGGCCGACGCTACCCTGAGGGCATATTAGTGCGATTCGGGACAAGAAGTAGCGCGTGCTCGACATGAGAGAATATCAACAGCGAGACTTCCCTGGCCATGCTGTTTTGGAGTTACATTCGTTGTCAGAGCAAGTACACGGAAGAGTTTGGTTGAGTGAGTCACAGTGAAGATAAAAATGGCTTATACCTACAAACTAGTCCAGTATCGGAGAACTGGTGAGAAGAGACAGGTAATAAGTAGATTAAAATAGCCAAAGACCTGTGTCAGGGGAGCACTTACGTTAGAAATTAAAACCTGCTGCCAAGATCCTGGAGTTAGGCTGGCATTAGCAGTCGTCATTTGCCTCATCGAGAACGCCTGCTTGGAAACAAGATATTACTGTCGAAATTTGTATCATGTGCAACTCTTAGATGTTGCCATGTTATATTGGTATCGTGCCCGATGGTTCCCAGTACACTATCCGATGTAATTCGATGCGTTCTAGAAGATATATCTCAGACGGCTTCACTGATACCAGTCAGTCAAGTATTATGAGATAATACAAGCAGGGATTACTGAATATTCGCCAATATAAGTTCAACAGCCTCCTTCGGTTTATCCCACATAAACTGTTCGGAGAGTCAGTCAGACGACCCAGAGCAGGCACTGGTGTGTTCCATACCAGATGATTTCCACCCTCCATTCGCACTATTTGTATATCCCGTCTCTGCAAGCCTTCGTCCGGAGGAACCTCCAATAGTTCTGCAATGCCCTTCACACCCCAAGCTGTCGGCCAGAAGCTCATAGTTCCCCATGTGAGAACTGCCTTGACATTCTTCCAATGCCCTTGAGTGTCCAATAAAGCTCTGCGCACGTTCTCTGCATATACCATCCAATCCACCATCCCAGGACCAACGCGGCCGAGGGCTTCATAATCCGTTATGTCTGCAAACTCTTTTGGAGGGAACTTGGTAATAGTAAATTCGGCATTAGGGGAGACCTCCGCTATCGCTTTGCGCTTCTGGAGGGAGGGCTCGTCGACGGAGGCGAGATCGTCAATCGGCTCAAAATATGTGCTGATGAATGTCAATAGCGCAGAATACACCTGGTCTTGGGGGATGGATGTATCACGAAACGGATGGTAAAGTCTCGTGGGCTCAGGGATACCATAGCACATGCTCGAGCAATCTATAAGGCCGGTGCAGTGAATGGGCGGTCATATCTGTGGTTGGTCATCGAAGGACGTACCTGCCAGGATGACTGTGCCAATGTATCTCTCAAGTAGATCGCTGATCGACTTGTCGAGGGCAGAGATATTGGCGAGAAGAGAAAACACTTGTGCAGACCCAGCCGACCAGCCAACGATATGTACTCCGCCAACCTTCACACCATTTGAGTCGCGAGGCGCCGGCAGAGACTCGTGTTCGATGAAATAGGTTATCAAGTCCGCCAGCTCGAGTGCTTGGCCGCGTAAGCTGGTTTCTTGTTCCTCTAGATCAGAAGAGTAGAATAACTCCAATTCTTCCTCGGTGTAGGGTGTGGATTGATCGTATTCCCGCATATGGGGTGCAATAAAGCGCAGGTTGCTGGGAGCGGCATAAGGAAACACTTTCTGGAATGCTCCTAAAACGTTGTCAATGAGCCCTAAAATGCACACGTAAAACTCAGGAAAGACAACAAGCTTACGGGCATTGAACAAGAACGGGTGGATGAGGAACACGGTCGTGTAGTCAGTCGAGTTGGGAGGAACACCAGAATCCTCGTACGCGAGGACGATATCTCTTGTCTTCAGGTGAACGGTGGGCATGGTCGAGGTCGGAGGTCAAGTATATCGAGACCAAAACGACCAGCGAGCCATGGACGGACGCCAGTCCCTGCAGGGCCTGCACCTAGATTAGTTTCTCCGGAAGACTCGTAAGTGCTTATTGGCCGATGTGAGGCTGACAACTGCTGACAATGATGCAAAATTGTTAGACATTCTGATCAATGCTTCCAAAGCACTTACTTGTGACATGTGAAGAGTAGCATGTTTGGTGCCATGTCGGTACTTACGGTTTATAACCGCACAGGGGAACTGCCTGATACTGCTGGGTACTGGGGCCGGATACCCACCAACACTGAAGCTGTTTTGGATAGATCGCATATTTCGAATGGTCCGTAAGCCCCAAAAGTATAGTGCGCTGCGTTGAAAAGAGACTACGTATCGATCCTTGGATTTAGCGTGATAGCGTCGGCGGTTCGGGAGCAGTCGTAATGGCAGCTCCCAGGTGCATTTCCATATCGGGAAGCTAGATCTGCAGTTGGCCATCAAATGCATCGCGGCTAGTGACATCCTCAAGTTGTACCTTCGTTAACAACAACAACATGGCCATATGGGACACATATGGGATCTGCATGAAATACAGCCTCGATGCACGAATTTCTCTCGAATTTCGAAGTAGATTTGTAACCTCTAAGATAACTTAATGACACACAGCCGCGGCGCATCACGCATGACTTACCTTACTTGTTTCCACTGTTCGCTGAATGGGGACTAACCAGCCGATGGCTGTTTCGTAGAGGAGGCCAGGCCTTAGTAGGGTGCCTGTGTTCAGTCAATAAACACATGTTTGGAGTCTCGATGTGGACAGAAGGGACCAAAGTGTGAGGGTATACAGTGAGGAGGTAAAGGTGTCGATAAGCTCTATGAAATGACGAAGGGTTGAAGCATGGGTTGGGTTGTCTATGCATCTGGGGACTGGGCAAGTCAACCGAGCGGTCGTCGTCAAAGCGACGTAAGAGACTCACTCACCAAAACGTGATCATATATTTTCTGCGATGAAACGAACAAATCGTCCAGGGTCGTCGTAGGGAAGCTACAATGGTTCCGTGAGCACACGATGATTCAAACAGCCGCGGAATACGCACGAAGTGATTGGCGTTCTCCAGACAAACAATTTTGACATCTCGCCTCTGCTCTCCATCTCCCTTTGACTCGGCCAGCATCTCCGTCATTACCCTCGCTGCCCATTGGGTAGTCCAGGGCCCCATATCCCCGTATGACATTAAGACGTTTACGCCTTTCCACGTCCCTCGAGTGTCAAACAATGCACGACGGGTGTTAGCCATAAACACCTTCCAGTCGACAAGTGCGGGGCCAATCCGGTACTTTACGGGAGCGTGCATGATACCCTCGATTTCTGCCGGCGTCCTACGATCTCTGGTTGGCTTGTACTGCGGGTCGGAGGAGATATCGGTCATCGGTTTTCGTTGCTGGATGCTGGTAGAGTCGACGGACTTGAGATCGGGAAATGGCTGCCAGTAAGTCGAGGTCCATGTCAAGAACGCATCGTGTGCTTCTTCGGTAGACATTGAGAGGCTTTTTAGCGGGTAAGTTGTTTTTGGTGGGTCTGCGATGCCAAAAGCGATGTTGGGGGCGTCTGTGATCGCGCTGAGCTATGAGGAGAGGAAGTGCCAACAACAGACACTCACCATAATATATGACCTTGGTAATATAACCGCTTAAGATGTCGTATGCTTCCTTCTCCTCTACAGGAAGGTTGGCGAGCATCGCATTGACCATCAGCGTACCGGATGACCACGCCATTACCGAGACGCCGCCGGTCGATGAACTACCAGAGCGCTGAGGTGGAGGTGTGTTTTCCTGTTTGATTACATACACAATGAGGCGTGCCACGTCCACAGCTTGGTTGATGAGTGCATTCGCCTGATCCTCCAGATCGGAAGACGCAAAATTTGCCAGTTCGGACTCGCTGAGGTTGGTGGTTCCAGGATATTCTCGTAGGTTAATCGAAATGAATCTAAGGTCGTGTGACTTTGCATGATTGAACATAGGCCTGAACATAGCTGCGTAGCGCAGTAATGTCAGTGTCATAACTAATAGGTCATTCACGGGGGCATAGCATACCCGAATGAAAATAATATCCATGGACCAGAATTACTGTCGAATACGATGTTGAGCCGACAGGAACTCCAGAGTCCTCGTAGTAAAGTTCGGTTCCGCGCGAGTTGACCTTGATTGAGGGCATTGTGGATGGAGTATACTTCTTCGAGCTAAGATGATGACGGTTAAAAGCAAAGGTGCATTTCGAATACGCTGGTCCACCAGGAGGAAGCTCACGTTCTTCGGCACATCAGATAGGTGGCCGAACACATACAGCCGTGCGGAGAACGTATTTGTAGCTTCGCCAGCGTTCCCTGGGCATTGGCGTGTGATCTATCACCAGTGAAATTATAAGACGCCGAGCGAATTCAGTTGAACTCGGGTGCTCACCAACGGCGCATATTATTCATGTGCCTGCATTGCTACCGCAGTGATTATTGCACGATTTTAGAGCTACATCATACCCTGCGTGATACCTCATTACCGTTGTTTTGAGACTTGACCGATGAGAACGGGGCGACACGCATCTGTGGAAGTTCAGCTCACACAGAAGATGGGAAGGATGCCGTGTGGCATTCCCGTGACGAAACTCGAAGCAACCAGAGGACCGAAAAGAACAGCAAACCCTGCAGGGTGGTCGCCCCAACGATGGAGATGCCCTTCTGTGGACGAGTCAGTACATACACAAGCAGATTAAAATTCTCATCTGCAGATGAGCCTGAAGCCCCAAACGCAGAGCAATAAAGATAGCGAACAACGAAGCAAAGATGTCTATTCCGCATGAATCTACTTCTGTACACCGGTATGTATTGGGTTCTTGACCTCGTGGATGGGTGTCTGACCTTCCGGTGTCCCTGGGATGGTCTTGACGAGGCCCTGGTATAATGTCGTGAGTACAACATGCGAATTAAACCGCGGCACGGACGTACGAGCTTTTCGAACATGCACTTGTTGAGAGCACGCTCGGGTTTTCGACAAGCGCCATATTCCTACGCATAGTCATGAGTCTATGGTTAGGGTCATATCCACAGCCAGCGCACCTGATTGTTCAGCTCTAAGCAGTTCCAGTGCTTGTCAAACTCGGCCAGGCAGTTCTCGCGCATCTTGGTAATCCTGAATAAGTAGAACATGAAAGGAGAGACGGCAGGTATTCAATGAGTAGTGAGAACTCTAGTGTAGCGGGAACACGCACAGATCCTGCGCACAGCGAGTTACTCGTCGGCCCTCCTTTAAACAGTGTCCTGGGTCACGGTTTTCGGCCTTGCAAAGCATGAAGTCATCTATAGCATTTGTACAACAACAGACAGTCAGCGCCTCGTATACACACTGTTCATACGCCCTGCCCTCCACTATCCCTTCCTCGTCGCTCTTCCAGAATAATTTCTTTGCTGCTGCACCACCTTCTATAGCTCGAGCACGACGAACGCACCGTTGTAGTCCTTGCAGTATGCTCCAATGAAGAATGCCGCGCTCTTCAACGGTGCGCTTGTGACACCGAGTTCCTGAACCTTCGGGACATCGTCAGGCAGAGGCGTTGGCTCTGTGTAGGGCTTCTCTGCTGAGGCCGGGCTGCGCCAGAAACTCATGGTGGAGGGTACAGTAAATGCGTTGGCTCACCGAGTCTGAGGTCGTCGTGAGCCGGATTGTCTCGGGCACAACCGAACCAATTGGCGGGGTTTGATTCGCGCCTGTTAGACGCTCGATCAGAGGCGGGGAATGGACTCGGACGCGTCTTGACTCTGACTTCCATCGTGCACCGACTTTCGAATCCATAACATGGCATGTCTCTTTGTTGATTGCAGTGAGGATGGCTTTAATATGACTACTCTTTGTAGCCTCCTAGAATCCAACCAAAAACATTCGTGCTCTCCTTCAAGACCCACAAACTTACTGCTCTCACTGCCGTGTCTCAGCCAGAGAAGACAACAATTGGAGATCTCAAACGCGAGGTACTCAGCGCACTACAGGCTGATGTACTCCGCAAGCAACCCGACGATATGGATCTCGTACCGGACTTCGATCCCGAAGGCGAATGGACTGTGCCAACCGTGGAAACCACGGATGACTTCGAGCTAAGTCGGGCTGTGAAGGAGAGAGGAAGACCGACGGGAGAATACGATCTGTTATCCAACAAAGATACTGTCAAGCAAAGCTTAATGAACTGGGAGACACTATTTATACGGTTCAGAGATGAGAACGGTGAGTGCTTTGGTGATGCGGCGCACGTTCAATCGCATTTCTGCCAGAGTCTAATCTATTGCAACACAAACTACCATATGCCTGCTCATTTCTATGTACACACATGGTCACCAGGCAATCTACTCCCTGTCAAAGTCGCGCTTCCCTCGATAGCAGATGTGGAGGAAGAGGAACCGGCTCCAGCGCCAGCGCCATCGAAGGGCAAGCGAAAGGCGGGACCTGAAGACTTTTCAGACTAGAATGTTCGGAACCGTCGACACAAAGCATGTCATGCTATACTCAAAAGCGTGCTATCTTAGTCGTC
Organism: Irpex sp. Y119-03; assembly: GCA_037042295.1. Taxonomy (NCBI): domain Eukaryota; kingdom Fungi; phylum Basidiomycota; class Agaricomycetes; order Polyporales; family Irpicaceae; genus Irpex; species Irpex sp. Y119-03. Next base: position 50,069 of record JAXQKB010000947.1, on the reverse strand, counting down.
CATCAAGACCTACTCTCAGACATTCTTCGGGGCAGCGGGCGACTGTGTCGCTTGAGCCTTATTCTGGTTCCACTGGTAAGGAGCTTGAGGCAAGAGTGCTGCTGCTACGCGGCGACCTTCCTCTGCGAGAAGATTGTAGGTTGAACACGCATTCCGCTATAACACCTGTATATAAGCAGTTTCGTACTAGGGTAGCATTGTAATCACGTACCGTGTCCATGAATTCTGTTGTCACCCCAAGCTTGCCGAGATACTGTCGTATATTTGCAGGAGGGAGTGTTGTCCTGCTTCCTGTGCCAAATAGCAATAGTTCTGCGTTGTCGATGCTGCATTGTCAAGGCACTGCACAACGCGAAGAAGAGAAGTGTGACGCACCAGGTTTCGGCACTGTACTTTTGAACACCTCAAAATGCTCTTCGCTCCAGCCCGTCCATGGTTGAGGCACATTCCACAGGAAAACCTTTCCCTCCAAGAGAATGCATGGACCCGGGATTATTCGCCCGTCTTCCAGATGAATGCCATTCTGCGCGACGGACTTTACTTGAGCTGTGACGGCGTTTGCACCTGCGAGGATGTTGGTGAAATGTGTCGGAGACTCAGTGCGTGTGGATGAGGTAGTATGCAAAGGACGTTGGCGAGCAATAGGCACCAGACGATATGATCTGCGTGCGGCAGAGCTGGCAAGCATGGTGGTGGTTGGGTGAAGACCTCCCGGCGTGACGCGCTTATGAGCGGTGGTAAACACGGTCGACCTGCTCTTTGCCTCTTACCACGAACTGCTCGACGAGAAGATGTCGAACTCAAACGAAGACGAGGTACAACCTCCTCAAAAGCCTCCATCTCCGCCACCACACACAACTTTCGCCGCAAGAGGCATTCACGTATGTGCACTTTACCATGTACGCCTAACTGTAAGGACACTCATGACGCATATAGCCACCCAATTTCTCTGCTTTCAAACCGAGAGATATCCGAATACCCTCCCACCAGGGCATGACAAGTATTGCATGGAACTGCGACGGTAAACGACTAGGTGCAGTTGGTATTGACAAGGTTGTGCGGATATGGTGGCCAGACAAGAGCGTAAGTACGTCGCGTACTGTTTTTGTGCTCATAATATCACCGAGTTAACCATAAATTGCTCTCGCGCTTTCATATGTCTAGGTGGATGTACGCTCTGCTTCTACGTATACTGGAGGACACACGGACGACGTTGACCACTTGTCGTGGAACCCCACCCATCCCGATCTATTTTGCACGTCCAGTCAGAAGGACAAAAGGATAGTATTTTGGGATGCTAGACGTGAGTACTCTGGCTGCTTAAATTGTCTTATTCTCTGCTATATAGCGTATGGATGCTCATGTTCGTCCCAGAAAGTCGATATATCCAAACCCTTCATCTCAAACACTCTCCTTCACATACCGTATGGTCACCGACGGGCAAGGATCTGGTCTGCATCACAACCTCTCGCAATCTTCTTTTTGCAAAATATGGCCCAACGCCGGAAGGACCAGGACAATCTTGGCATGCCGTGGATCGCGAAGGGGTGAGACACCTGTTTCCTTATGCGTTCATTGCGAGGACGCTGATAGCTCACACTCCTTAGGTTGGTGCTGCAACTTGCGTGACGTTTAATCATGTAGGAGACGGAATGGTTGTGTCAGTACACAATGAACACCAAATACGCTTAGTGGACTTCCAGAGCCTCAACGTATTACTATCGACGGCCGCCCATGTCGGCGGATGTGCTACTACTGCGCTCGATCCACGCGGAACGTCCGTCTCATTCGCCAATGTCACAACTACGACTATGTGCTCATACTCTGTCTTTTCTTTTGCTTAGGTATCTAGCAACGGGTGGAAATGACTCCATCGTCAACTTATTCGATACCAATGAGTGGTTGTGTGCCCGAACGATCACCGCATGCGAGTATGTAGCAGTCTTCCGCCCACGTTCCATCCACTGTCTAACGCTTGTATCTTCCTTTATTAGTCATGCTGTTAACGCGCTGAGCTTCTCTCATGATGGAGAGTTTCTAGCAATTGCAAGCTCCGGAAACTATATCGACATCGTACGTACCGTTCCTCACGCCATTAAGCGCATCACTCACGGGTACTATGGGATGTCGGTTTAGTGTGCAACCGAGACAGGCATGCCTCTACATCGCGTGCCCACGCTTGGACCTTCGCCGACGGTACAATGGCATCCAAACAAACACGTCATAGCGTACTGTGGGCAGTCGAAAGTGAGGGAGGGAGGGCCTCCCACATCTGCTTGGATTAGCCTGTTCGGCCCTGGTGCACCTTGATATTCTGCCCATATTGATGACTGCTTAACCGACTCAGGTAGACTCACAGAAAGGTACTGTGCTGTTATACATGTCAATCCCGTAGCCAAGGTCGAATTTATGCATTGTGGCTTGGAGACCCCGTTTGCTACGGAGCGAACCACTAGGGAGTTATATACATTACAGGAAAGAATAGGGCAGATGAGCGCAGGAAGTGCAGGCATCAAAAACCCAGCAAGATATGTATGTACTAATAACTAAGTTACGATATGCGACAAATAGGTATAAGAATATCACAGCGTGAAAACACTTAAAGTGCGAATGAGCAGGAGCACAGCAAGATAGCAAAGTCCATGAGTCTAACAAAACGTGGTAACAGCGAGAGAGTCAGCATGATGTTGGAGTGCGATGAGGTGGATTGGTGGAGAGTCGATGGAATGGGGCGTGTGTATGGGTTAAGAGGATACCAGGAGGAGAAAAGTGTATCATGAATCTAGTTCGTTAGCCGCTATGGCACATGCCCAGTGGCGTACAGAAGCGAAGACATCAAATTATATGGGAAAGAATGCCAGTTGGATGACGCACTACAGTAATAGTGCCATCGCGAAAGCACGAGAAGGGGCGGAATGGATTTGGTGCCTGATACTCATATGAAGAGAATCATCGTAGTCTTCGAATCCCTGACCTTGAGGGGTCCTTTCAACGGCGCTGGGCTCGAGACTAAAATTCCGGCGCAGGAGGCATGGACGGTAGTCTCCGAAGACCAACAAGCTTGGAGGCCTTCAGTTTCAGCTTCTGGACCCGGCGTGCTTTGGGGGCCAGTGGTCTGTGTCCTGTCTGCTGGGGCGAAAGCGATAATGATGGCGTTGAGTTTGTGATGAGATGCGGTCTGGTCTTCGATCCATCGGGCGTGCTCCTCGCGACTTCATCCATGCTAGGATCAAATTCATATTGCGTGGTATCTATGATCTCGAATTCTTTCTCTAGAGATGAGGCTAGCGTGTCGAGGGAACTGAATTTGAGGTGCTCAACGCCGAGCGGAGGATCTGAGCCATTGCAAAGGCCTTTCTTCAAATGATGCTCGTAGACACCGGCAGTCCCAGTAGAAGACATGGGCGGAGAGGATGGGCCTTCTCCGGTCTGGTAGGATTGGGCGTTACGAGCGACTGGTTCAGCACCTCCGACTATGCTTCTATGTCGCTTGCTAGCCCGTTTAAGACCTCCACGCCACGAAGTGAGAGATGCGAAGCTGTCCTTCCTCAGACTTATACTAGAGTGGTAATTAACGAGAAGAAGCGTCACCACATAATGCGACCGTTCAAAGTCAATGTGACCTACCTAGGAAGATTGAATCCATACGACCTCCTTCCCTCCTTCCTGCGCATACCGATCGATTGAGCCTCTCCTTTTAGCACTAGCGGAGGTGATTGAAAGATCTCTCCAAGCTCAGAGGTAATTCTACCAGTGTACGTTTCGCCCTCGCTCTCTCTGGAAGAGCTGAACGCCCATTCGTGGTTCTGCTCAACCGTTATGCCATCTCTGGCTTTCGAATCAAGGACCACTGGCAGGGATGGCGACAGGTCATTAGTGCATGCACCAATCTGGTGGACATAGCCGACAGGTGCAAAGGAGCACTCCTCCACCCTCATCCCAATCGCTTCTTGCACATCCGATTCGTCCTCGGTGGTCTGGGACATTAGCAAGATAGCCGGTCGGCCAGTGGGATCCTGGACAAGGTTAGGACGTGATGAGACAGGTTTGCCCTCAGGGTCAACGTTTTGGATAGGTATGACCGATAGCTTAGGCTGCGGATGCAACAAGCTAAGCCCACGACTTAATTTACCCACGCCTTCCATAGCATCGCCTTTCGTGATATCTCCACTACGGCGTCCCTCGACGACGGTGACAGTGCCGCTACGCTTGTATGCGTGATTGAAAGTGCTAGGGAGAGAAGGTGGCTGCATGACAATGGAGGGAGGATCTGCGGGTGTATCGAAGAGACCAGAAGGAATGGGAAGAGGAGAACGGAGCAAAATATTGGCCGCAAGGAGAGGAGAGGGCACGGTGACCGAGAAGACGAGTAGGTATTCAGCCCAGGAAGATCCGGTGGACGTCGAGCTGTGAACCGTGATGTAGTACGGCAGAGCCAGTATCTATTTTACGCCAGGTAAGGACCCTATCTATGAAGAGCGCAAAGGCAGCTCACCATTGGAATCCATATTGTGATCATCCATCCCAACACACGGTACACTAAGACTGCTGGCACCTCATCTCCGGTTCGAGGAGACAGGCCAGTAGTCTCGATACGAGAAGCACTCTCCATGCACCCGAGCCCTCCAAGTTCCTGCGGGACGCTAATCGAATCTGTAACACTACCCGAAGCACGATTGAGTGGCCTAGCCGACGCATGAATGAATCCGTGGCGTGAATGAGGAATTGATGGGCATGGACTACTGGTAGGCGACGTCGGAAAAGACCACATGGGCGAGGACGACTGGCAAGCGGACAGTTCTGTCAACCAGGACGATTGTGAATCCATGCGAGGGCGAAGGGCGAAGTCATGAGGGATACTATGGTCTTCGGTCATCCCAGTGTGGTAACAATCCGTAAAGGGAGGAGCCAAGGAAACAGACGACGAGCGAGGCGTAGGTGGGGTAGAATAAGGCAGGGAGCCAGGAGATAGGGCAGTGCCCGCATGCATAAGTGAACTGGTATTGGTCAACACGTAGGAGTGCGCCGTTTGACAGGTAGAGAATGAGAATGAAGAGATAGAACTGCGATGAGAGCTTGCACGCGAGGTAATCCAGGAGTCGCCATCTTTGAGTGCGTCGATATCCGCGATGTTGAAAGGCTGCTTGGGCTTTTCTGACTGAGCGTGCTTCGAAGGGTACGCATCTGGCACGTCACGAAAAGCTGCAAGGTTTCGTCTGATGATGATGAGGGTGCCTATAAGGCAGGAGAAGGCAGCACTGCTAAACATTGCTATGAAAGCTGAATACCCCAGTAATCCCCAGAAGTAACTTCGCACTCCGGAGGCTGCCAAGGTGCCAGCTAACGTTGTCGAAACACCAATCAGCAGTAAAGTTGGTATCCAGAGCATCCAATGCAGTCTACCGAGCGAGACCGATCGACCCATGCTCACATGGAAGAGAATAAGGGCAGCTATAACAAGCAAGCACGTTTGTCGAAGGACGATTGCTAGCCATAGTCTGACCGCTGCGGCCGGGCTTGACGAGACTTGAGTACCAGCTGCTCCACCGAAATACTCTGCAAGTGCTTGCCATACAAAGATAATGAGTGCAATCACATCGAGTGATGCCAACCATATGTGGCTTTTATCTGCAGGAGAGAGTGCCTTGTCATCTGGAAATCGCAACTGATGCCACGTGTTAAGTCAGACTACGACCGTCATCAGAATGTAAGACAACGTACGGAAGGGGAGTGTCGACTGAGCGGATGCGAAGGCAAGATAGGAATAATGATACGAAGGATGACAAAAGCTGAGCATAGGAATGAGATGAGGACGAGAACAAGGGTAAGGGCAAGGGGAAGCATGCTGCCTCATAAGATAAATCGTGTGTTTGACGTAATTTGGGAACTTGCGGATTCGTGACGAAAGTGACGGGCGTTGCGTGGGCGTAACGGGGCGTAAGATGGTCGTGCAGCAGTCGAGGTGAAGTTTTGGAACTCAACGCTGTTGAAGAGACGAAGCCGTAAGACGAAAGAGGCGGTAAAGTACTGAATTCAACCGTGGTAAATTTAAGCTCGGCCAACAGAAGTGGACCCACAACCACAAACGGCGCGATGTTTACAAAGCCACCAGTACTCATCGATATTACTCTTCTTTAATCTATGCTTGCGGAACCTCCATGTCTGCTTTATTACCAACGTCAAGTGCAACAAGAACCCTTGATACCATGTTGTAAGCAGAGATCGTTACTGTGATTTCAACGATCTGCTGGTCATTGAAATGAGCCTTGACTGCCTCGAAGATTGCATGAGGAACATGGATTTTCTTGGTGACCCAATCCGCGTAGGTGAGCGCTGCGAGTTGTGCGACGGAAAGGAGCGCATGAGGGTCGACATTCTCACTAAGAGCTGTGCTTTCGTCGCGAATGATACTGAGTTGGGCTTGTGACAACCCTGCACTTCTCGCCACAGGTTCATGTGCGATCCTGCGGCGCAAGATATAACCTGATGCTAGCCTCGGAGATGAGATCTGGAGATAATTTCCTCACCATTCATACGCAGCGTGATTTAAAACAGCCACTCGCAAGATCTAATTCTCGTCGTGGGTTTCAGTGTGGCCAAGTCAAAGAAGTCAGGCTGAACAAGGACTTACGAGCATCTCTCGAATATCTGCAGGAAGACTATTCTCTAGTCGCACACTTCGTAGAAGGCTACTATACCCGGCAGCGAGCGATGGAGCATTGAGGCTTTATATATCGCAGGATTTTAGTCTGCCTGTTATTGAGGTCATCCGTCAAATACCTACAGCACACCGTCGAGTTGAATCAGTCCACCATCGCTCCGCCTCGCCCGAATCGTATCCGCTACCTCTGATGTGCCAGGCTCCGGAAATTGATACGGCACACGAGGCATGACCGACTTGGCTCGCGAGTATGATGGTTATGTTGGTGGACAGAACAACGACACGATTGTTACTTACCAGCAGTTCAGGGGAGGTTTTGTGGGTAGTAAAGTTGATCATGATAGTCAGTCGGGTTCCCACGTGCAGTGGCCGGGCTGCCGAGATTGTGCGCCGCCGAAAACGAGCGAAAACTCGTCCGGGACTCGGAGTTTGGGCTACTTTCTTCTGAACTCGAAGCTCGTTCTACAGTATCTCTCCGCTTCAGGCAAACTTCAGCTAGCAGTTCTGTCCTATGTCTATGCTGCCACTGCACCTGATGTAGTTTCAATAACAGCACAACCAAATTGAGTCGTGCCTGCGACGACCAGTATGTTGGTGTTGACTATAACTCGGAGCCTCTCGGACGAGCGGCATATGTAAGTGGCCTTGAAGCAATTCAGAAAATATGTCACAGTACTCATTTCACAACTCAAAGCGTATCTACCTACCTAGCTACCTGATTGCTATCGCAGGTGGCGACCCAATTGAAGTTTGCACTCGCCAGAGTCTGTTGTCCTAATTCCTCTTCTCTTAGATCTGCACGTTGTGCCGCCATATGTCCCAGATTGATCTGATTTATTCCGCCAAGCCTTTCCGTCGGTATGTAAATCCAGCTTACTTCTCCGGCCTAACTGATCTCATTAGCAGTCTTACGGCGGGGCCAGTACCGACCTCATTTGATCACTGTTGAGACTTTCACTGATGTATTGGCGGTGGGGCATGGTATCCTAGACCTATCTTTCTAGGATGGATTAGTTGTGATTCAAGGTGCACACATCGCCTCAAACTCGTATCTATGATCTGGTGGCAGAATATGCGGTAAGCGTTTTCTTGACTGATCTGACACTTTCATGATTCACGCATCAGGTTTATCATCGAAGCCATACCTGACCAAGCCCGTAGGCCCGACTTGAGACTGTCAGGCATGTCACAGCCAACGCGATACGGACTTCAACATGCGAAGTATCGGCGCTATATAGCGATGAACTTCCCCTCATAAGTACCGATATGCGGTGCCTATACTTATATCGTTGACTGGAGATAAGCAGCGCCGCAAGCTACTAGTAACTCTGTAGACAGCGGACTGTCTGCTGTTGTTCTAGAAGTACAGTACTGAGGTAAGGAACGTTTCATGAAGACGATCTACGGACTCAATCATCTCGTTGTCCCAGCCATCAAAATTCGCAAATCCATCAAAAATATCCGTGCGGAAGTGTGATAACGGGTAAGTGTGCTTGACCACCCCGCGTCGTGTGTTGCTGTGCAAGAACATACTGAAGCACACGCCTCGCCGTGATCTGCACACTTACCTGTAACAGCATTCTTCAGCTTCGTCCCTGAGCATGCTCTGCTATAAGACCATAGAGCGGCTCTCTATGTAATGGCCAAGTACGTCCTGGTGACCTCTTCCGCCTTCATTTTCTTCGTTCCTTTCGTTCCATTTGTCTCCCTCTTTTCAACGTCTTTCGTTCAAACGGTTCAGAACCATGGCTCGGTCCTCTATCCTTCCGGTCATTACGCTCCTTCTTGTAGCTACCTCTTCCAGAGCTGGCAAGAATGACTGGAGCAAAGCATGCCACGACGGTGAATGCCACTACGATGTTAATGGGCAAACGAGTGGAAGCATATCCATTGTATGTGTTTGTCTATCATTGTGTATAGGCATTGAGTTGATTGACGAACCATCTTGTAGGCTGGTGCGCCTCACGCGATCTCGGATATTACTACAGCGGGTGGTTGGACAATCATTGATTGCAAGCCGGATACGCGAATCCAAGACATTCGTGTGGTTTGTAGTGACGAGAAGTGCAACCATCTTTATAAGGGTCATGGTGCAGTACACACCATCGTACGCCTACCTGAAAACGTAGGTCTTTCAATAATAACTTTGTCTTGTGCCATACTGAACTTAAATGTGGAAATTCAGTGTACAGATGCACCATTCGCGAGAGTTGCAAACGAATGGAAGCATTCCAACCAGTCAATTCCCGGTCACATCGCCGCAGAGATTATTAAGCGAGATCTAACAGCTTCTGTCCGTGGTTTGGCCCTGGATACTAACTTCAGTGCAGTAGACGCGAATGCGTGAGTCTCTCCGCATTGGTCCCACTCTGTGTGACTAACGTACCTACCTAGAACTGGCAATGTAACTTTTGCTATCGAGGGTACCTCACAAAGCGGCGATACTGGTAATTTCACCGTCACTCCTACTGTATTATCTCGAGGACTGTTCTCCAGCCTCAAGCACGGAATAGACAGTGAGTGTTTCGTATTACGAAGTTGCTCGGGTACTGACGCCACAGTGCATCGATTAGGCCTCAATAAAATTACTTTCGACAAGAATGCCGCTTTCCCCATCAAGTTCGACAAGACCGCTACACTCTTTGATCAGTCGATTTCTTGCCCTCAAACAGGTGACATACCAGCGTTCAATGGTGACCTTAAAATTGGTGAGCTGCGTGACCTAGCTGGTGCCCGTAATGGCGCATCTGACAGAAGTGCTCAGTTGGTCGAACATCGACCGATGCAACTTTGAACTTTGCTGTTGCTGCTTCGGGCAAAATCATACCGCCTGAGCTGACTGACTTCGGTCTGGTCGCTCAGCTGGACGGTCAGATCGACGGTGTCATCACAGTCAACGCATCCGCTGCCGCCACTGTTACCATCGACAAGAAAACTCTACTTACTGTCGGCGTTCCTGGACTATCTGTCGCAGGGTGAGTATGCGATTAAAATTGACCGGTCGCTCACGGAACCTGACTTCTATTCTCAGTGTCCTGGACATCGGTCCTGCATTCGAAGTTTCCGCCTCAGGAAATGCCAACCTCGACACTCAGGCCAATTTTGGCGTCAACCTTGCGTATACCATTGATGGCGCGAAATTGACATTCCCACCAAGCGCAGGATCGAGTGGGGGCGCATTCGCTCCTGGAGACATGGGTTAGTACCTCATCTATGTTCTCGAGTTACTTGAGCTGACTTGCATCGATCTACTAGCGGTCAGCGTTGCCGCTACACCGAATGCTGTTGCGAACGGTGCAATCGACGCACACCTCATTCCTGCCGCAACCTTCGGGATTGACGCATTCGACGGAGCTGCTCAAGCCAACATTAACCTTGCGCTTGACACTTCTGGCAAGCTAACTCTCAGCTTGAAGGCGGGCTCTCTGGATACTGGCTCCGCCGGGACCTCAGGCAAGGCTGGCTCCGCTTCTGGAAACTTCAATGGCTGTGCAGAGGTCGATGCTGGCCTCGCAGTGACAGGTGGTGCAGATGGCAAGCTGTTCGATATTTTTGATAAATCTGCCAGCGTCACTTTATTCCAGAAGAATTTCAACGTCCTCAACGTATGTATTTGGCTCTCTGTGTGTAGGATTGCAATGCTGACGGCATTCGAACGAATAGAAATGCTTCAGCGGCTCTGGGTCCACAAAGAAGAGTTCTATTCTGAACAGGCGCAAGCACGTTCGTGATATCGCTAAGCGTGGTCTAACATGTCCTTCCGTTGCAGGCAGTGTTTCAGATATTGCTTCACAGGTCGTGGCATCGTCCAAGTGAGTAGCTGTGGAACTACACAAGAATATCGGACTTACGCGATTTATATCTTCGTAGCATCTCGCCTAAGTAGACCAAGGCTTTAGACTCCAATCCCGTGGTTCATTTACACTGTCTATCTCATTTTGCATGTCGTGGTGTAGTTTTTTGTATTTTTCGGGGTTTTTTGAATGTCACTGAGAATTTGAAGGCGTATAAACAAAACCGTGGGAATTTCCTAGGAATTTCGACTTAAACATGAGCGCTCGAGAATTCACTGAGTCAACCTCCTCGCCCTCGGTGAGAAAACTTCATACCAATGTTTTTCGTACTCTACATCACCTTTGGGCTGACTTCTGCTTAAAACCATTGCTTAATAGCCTTCAAGACCATCCTGCTAGTGTTTTATCCACGCATCTCCACTGCTTAGTATGATGGTATGTACATCGCCAGTGACTCGGAATTGAACCACGCGTCTGCACGTAGCTCGAACTACTTCGTAGGCGGCTGATGATTTATGTTGCCATCGCAGAAGTCTATTGGAAAATCATCTTCCAGCCACAAGTTTTCGTTAACCATGCACTGCGCTCGCTGCAGTGAGATGCGATCACGCCTCTGCTAGACCATCACCGTAACCACGCGGTTTGGTAGGATCGGCGAAACTAGCCTCTTGATCGCAAATATCAAGCATCCGCACAAGTTAATATAATTGTGAGTATGCTTTGCTCACCTTCGTGGCAACTGGCTTTTCTACCTTTACTATATCTTCAGGGCTACAGATTGGGAAGTATAATATGCCATAAGATGGCGCAAGATGCCGAGACACTGTGCACTGGGGGATTGTTCGTGCCCCCTTGACAATCAGACCTGTCGACTTGGCATACCGAGGTTACCGGTTGATTCGTGCGCATCACAACAGCATATAACCCTACATATATAAGACGACAAGTCCTGCAACGTCCTGTAGTGCCTTTGGTTCGTCCTGGTGACCTTTCCTTCCCGTTTTTTTTTCGTTTTTTTCGTTTTTTTCGTCTTTCGTTCTATTTCTTTCTCTGCTATAAGCATGATGTTTCTTTCAATTTTGCCTCTGGCGACCACTTTCTTTTTCCTCGGCAGGGTCCGAGCTGCAAACGACTGGAGCGTACCCTGCCTGGACGGCCAGTGCTCCTACGATCTGAAGAATGATACTGCCAGTGGCAGCCTGCAAATAGTAAGTCTGACCATTGTATCGTCTGGGAATGTATTGTATTTCAGAGAGCTAACCTATCAATGTCCAGTCCGGATCCTCTAATGCTATATCGGACTTGACAACCGCCGCAGGATGGACAATCCTCGAGTGTAATTCTGCTCAGATTAACCAAGACATTCGAGTTGTATGCACAGGAAATACAGACGACTGTAACCACTTGTACTCAGGCGGAGCCGTCAACACTCTCGTTCGCTTACCTGAAAGTGTAAGTCAACTAACGTTATACCACACGTTTTATCAGGCTTATAAGAGCTGTCTAGTGTGGAGCTATGCCCTTTGCACGTGTTGCCAAAGAGTGGACGCACGAGAACCAGACAATACCTTCCCAGGTTCAAGCCACCATCCAGAAACGCGAAGGTAGCAGCACGGCACCTACTGTTCGTGGTATTCGGTTGGACACGAACTTTGCCGCCATTGATCCAGCTCAGTACGTCTCCCTCCTTCGAATGGTTATCCTGCCATCTGATGAATAATATCGTGATACGGAAGGAATGGAAATGTGACTATGTTCATCCAAGGGTCTAATGCTGCTGGGGAGAATGGCAATTTCACTGTCACACCTACTTCTCAACGTCGCGGTCTGATTGGAGATATTGCCAACGATATTAAAGGAGCCGTGGATGACGCTTTGGACTGTACGTTATCTCCGGATCCCTCCCATCTGACAATTCACGGTCCTTTCCCGCCACAGCATTTCAGTTCAACCTCAATAAATCAGCTGCTCATACTATCGATTTCGACAAGTCAGTTACGCTATTCGACCAGTCGATCAACTGTCCTGCAAGCGGGAAGCTACCCGACATTAAGGGCGAGGTTAAAGTTGGCAAGTATATTCTCTCCGGAATCGTATGTGGGCAATGATTGACGTGATCTGTGCAGCTGTTGAACCGAAGGCGCATGCCGTCGTTGGCTTTGGTGTCGTGGCTGCTGGTACCGTTGTTCCACCTAAGATCACCGACTTTGGGCTCTATGCCAGCCTCGACGGAAGTCTGAACGGTACACTAACTGTCGATGCCTCAGCTTCGGTAAGTTTTGGTGTCATAATCATATCAGATCACCTTGCTGAAAATGTACTATGTTACGTCGTTAAGACCACCCTCGATAGTGGCAAAATACAGATCTTCCAGGTTGGTATCCCTGGCCTTGACTTCCCAGGGTACGTTACACATTATCATACCCTAATTACCCACCGCTAACAAACTCTAATGGTGTTGTAGCATCTTGTCTATCGGCCCATCTTTTGTAGTGAACGCACAAGGGATTGCCACCCTCGACACGGACCTGAAGCTCGGAGTCAACTTAGCGTACAACGTTAACAATGCCAAACTGTTCTTCCCTCCTGGATCCAAGAAAAGTAGTGGAGACTTCTCTCCAGCAAATACTGGTAGGCTTGTAGCTTTCTTGTGCATATACCCCTTATCTCATCTCACCCGCTTTTTTCTAGACTTGACTTTGGCCGCTACGCCCAACGCTGCGGCGTCTGGATCGGTAGAGGCGCACATCATCCCATCCGTACGTCTATATTTTTCTATCTTCCTCGATGTGTATGCTCACATCGGAATAAAGCTTCAATTTGGCCTTGATGCGCTGGACGGCCTAGCGAAGGCTACAGTCAATCTCGACCTGGACACCTCTGCTAAATTGACCCTTTCCCTCAACGCCGGCGCATCAGCATCCATCTCTTCGAACTCGAACAGCAGCAGCAGCAGCAGCAACAATAGCGGTCATAACTCGCAAAGTACCAAGAGCTCTACCAGCAGCTCTTATCAGAGCTCCAGTACTACCAGCTACAAGAACAACTACCAGAATGCCTCCAACAACAGCAGCAAGGACTACAAGAGCGGTTCCACCAGCAGCGCCAGTAACGCCTATAAGAGTACCAGCACCAGCCGCGCTAAGCAAAGCGGCTCAACGAACTCGAGCTCCTATGCTACCAGCTCATCGTCCGAATACTCGAAGAACTATGCGAGAACCTACAATGATTCGTCGAACGCGTACAACCCTTCCCACTCGTCAACATCTACGAGCCCGCACAGCAGCAGCTCATCTAGCTCAAAGAGTGGTGCAAACAGTTCTTCGCAGTCGAAACCTTCCAGTTACGATTACTCCAAATCATCCTCCAACAGCTCTTCGACTTCCCACGTCAACAACTATAGCAGCTCTTCTAACTCGACCTCCAACTCTTCCAACTCCAGCAAGAGCCTCGACACTTCCTTCAACGGGTGTGTCGATCTCTCCGTCGGTCTGGCTGTCACTGCCGGCGCAGATGCAAGTTTCCTGAGTTTATTCGATAAATCGACGAGTGTAACTCTATTCCAGAAGGACTTCGATCTGTTCAACGTGCGTTACTATCCTTCTTTCATTCGTTCTCTCCTAAAGATGAAGCTGATTATTTCTTGCAGAAATGCTTTGGCTCTGGATCGAACAAGAAGAGATGGCCCGGCGCGTTCCCTTACTTCCCATCCCGAAGGCATCCTCGTGACGTCCTCGCTAGACGTGCACTGAAGTGTTCGACTTCAGCTACGTCGGACTTGACCTCTATTGTGGACGACGTCATCAATGCGAAGAAGTAAGTAGCCCGTGAAACGCGAGACAGCCTCATACTGATGGACATATTGCAGCATCATTGCCAAGGCGAAGTAAATCTGAGTAGACGAGGCGGCCACTTATATTTATTTACTATTATTTCACAACTCTCACATGGTATTCTGAGGCTAAGGTAACGCAACATGGGTTGTTACTTGTTCGGCTCGTGGTCTGGGAAACACAAGAACGAATAACATGGTTTATCCGAGAGCGGCATGAGAGCTTGGGCGGTGTGTTTCTGGCGAGATCTCGTCGACTTACCTGATTGAAACCCCAGCAATTGCCTGTGTGATAACAGATCTACAGCTACAGCCTAGTAGCTACTGGCAGCACGTTGACTGTCGTCAACTGACGATTGCGATGAAATAAAAATCGTGTTCGCGCACGCGTCTTCCGATGGGTACACGAAGATTGAAATCTGCCTGATGAGGCAGTTGTACGGCGTAGACTGGTCTGGACCATTATCGATCGTTATCACTGCCATTAACGACGACTCTTGAGTTGGGTTTGCAGCTCGAAAGTGGTGTTCAGTGCCCTATGGATGGGTAATGCCAGCCTCAAGGTGTCACCTCGAGAGTATTTACGATCGTTGCAACTCGAATACAAATACAATGGTTACTTGTTCATGTCCGTGTACATGCTCCCGATTAGTTTCCTCTCAACCCCTTGCCTCTGGTGTCGACCGAGACGCTGCCAATACCAGCATTCGTTGCACCGAAGCTACTTGACTTGATGCCATCTGCGGCTTGAGCGACACCCTTCTTGAGGATTTGCTCGACGACATCAGTGTCTTTGTGCGATCCGAATACATTCTCGAGTTGTTGATTGGAAGGTTTGCCGAGGATACCTTGTGCGCCTTGGTTGGAGAAGAAGATTTGGAAAGCTAGATGTACCCATGAACGTAAGATTGTGAATGACTCAAGGAATGGTGCGATACTCACAATCGACCACGTCTGCTAGTGGGATAGTTCTGTAGATCGTCCTGTGATTAGTATCGCATATTTATCAGCGCCATCGTAAACTATACGCACGTATCTGGAAACAAAATGACACGTCAGTTCCGTGGTATACGAGTACAAACAATCGGCTGCTCACCTCCTTCTTTCCACTTCTTAAACTAAAACATGGTCTATGATCAATATCGATTAGGACATCAAGACAACGAGGAAGCATACCTCCTCGGGGTTAACGACGACGGTGAACTCGTCCGTAGACTGAGTACTGGGCTTGTAGACGACCTTTGTGAGAGACTTGACCATTGTGGTGTGTGTGATGGATAATGTGATGGATGTGGTCTGAGTTGAGTGTGGGTGGGACGAATATCGATGGGATGGATGGCGGTGTCAACAAGCCTGGCGCGTTATATGACCATCTCCAGAGCGTCTGACGTCATTGATATCTTCCGGCTCTCAGAGGCTCGTGTGCCCACCCCGGACCCCGGAATCGCTCGGCTCCAGTCACGTGTCACGTATCCCCATCCGATACCAATCCGATGCGCCAGAATGCGCCAAGACCGCGCGGAGGCCCGTGTCACTCAATACCGACGTCACAGTTTGGTCGGTGTGAAGACTCTCATGCGAGTCATCCACGGTTCTAGCACCTGCAGCGAGAGCTCAGAACTCAGGATTCAGGCCTGCGATACACTTGAATCGAAAGTTCTGCTGCAAGTTTATGACTCCATGTCTCATGCATATCGGCCCCGTCGTGTATCTAGACTGTCCCATTGCACGCAAAAGATCCGGGTGTGACTCAACCGCCGAGGCTCCAAGTCTGCGCCACCCCGGTCGATAATTGCTTTCTATGTTTCACTGCTCTCCCAGTAGACACAGTACTGTATGTTTAACCTTCGGAGTTCAGGAGCTCTTCGTTCACACAAATGTTTCCCAATCTACACTCGCCACATGTTTCGATCCTACCACACCTCTCACCACCCTACCCTTGAGCCTTGTGAGAGGTACCAATGATGGCCTAAAAGGATGCGCAAAGCCCATCAATATCGATGTAGATCGAAGGCCAATACACTTTTACTCACCTTCCATGCGCACATTGAAACGGCAACGCAGTTTCACACAGCGCCTTGACCAGAGTCTGGCACTGCTGCAACGTCAGAACGTCGTTGAACATGATCGCGCCTCGACACGCCTTGGAATTAATGAGTTCTAGCAGATTCTTCGGACACTGGCGGATTGCGCGGAACCACGAATACTTGTCGCTCTCGGATGACGCAGCTTGTGAAGGTGTTGGCATGGATCCCCCAAGCAATTCCCATTCCGATATGTATGACTTGACGAGGTCTTGTAGGTTTCCATCCGCGAGTAGCTACGGTCCTCGTTAAGTCAAGCACTGATACCAGGTCGATGCTGCATACCTTGTCTGCAACGATTTCGGGAACACTCGACACGGAAACTTGAGCACATCCACTATCATCCTCTGTCGCGTCGACTTTGCGAACGAATAAGCCAAAATGCTCATCGCGCCGCACCGAAGCATCCAGACCAGAGAAGTCGATACCCCAAGATACAAACGCTGCCTGCAAGGCTGAATTTCCGGCGAGCTGCTCCGCTTCGTGCCTTGCCAGTAGGGCCATCGCTGGAGGGTCCAGGATACGCCTTTGAGGGCCCGCTGCCGACCCGTGATCCTGTCGCTCTTCATTGTCTAATGTGGCCACGGGCTTCGCACAGCATAGCTCGCGCATTAACAGCTCTACCCGCACCCGCTCATGAGCGGCGTGCTGATCGATGAGCACAAGCGAACACTCCCCAGGCGAACATCGATTGTTCCCAGACTCCGAGTCGGCATTGGATTCTATAACGCACGCAATGAACTTCTTGTCGACCTGGCCAAGTACGAGAGCGTTTTCGAGGTCGTCTTTGGTAAACTTGGACGCCTGGAGCTCGTCTTGGAAAAAGGAGTCAAAGCGCCGCGAAGAAAGTGTCTCGCGCTTGTTATGTTGGAAATCGTGGCCATGATGACAGGATGCGGTATTTCCGAGCGAGTTCGCGAATGTAGAAGAGACTGTGATTTCTGGGATCTTGGTGTTTCCGGCAAGAGCATACGCTTGGTTTGCCTAGAAAGACGTCACTGTTAGCTCTGTTGCGTGGCAGTGGTGGATGTCTGACTGACCTGCATAGCGTCCCGTATCCACGCAGGGACACCATCACCGTCGCCATGATCTACGAATCCTGAGGTCTGCCATTTGCCTGCCAATACCTGCGGTCCCAAGGTTCGCCGACCACGAGATGAGCCAACTCTCCCCTCCTTCTGGTCATCGTCATCATTTACTCTAGTGCTCACAGGGTACGAATTTCCGGTGCGTTGATCCACTACAAATGCTTGCCCGGTACGAGTGTCGGTCCAACGTAGACTTGCGTCTTCGTCACCATCGTATTGAACCTATCAACGTAAGTATGAGGGGACCTGGGACAACATGAACCCGGTTGGCCATAGAACGACTTACCCCTGGTATGAATAGCGCATCGTCGTTAGGGACTTGAGCTCCCAGATGAGGCTGAGACACAGAAACTGGATCGTGCTCGACCTTCCTTCTCTTCCGTGTGTTCGTCGCGGAAGCACCTCCAGCGATACGATGAGTGGAAGACGTATGTTTGAAATTATGTTTGACGAGGAATGACTGTATCACCTCGGAGAGAAAGCTCGATACGGAGTTAACGTTCTGGACAGCTAGTGTGAGATACTGCTGAAGCATTGTATGTAGGAATTACCTGTAGATGAACAGCGTTCTTGGACGGCTCGACGCAATTGTCGACCTCCCGAGGTGGCAGGGTAATGTTGAGTACGTAGACCGGTTTCTTGTCCGTTTTGCGTGGGGATCGACGGACGCCTGAGAGTGATTGGGAGGTTTCGTTGTGCTCGTCGAAGGCCTTTTCCGAGGTAAGTCGAAGGTTCGTGTGGAAGTAGGGCTATACTTACGTGCCTTCCAAACGAGCTTGATGCGAATGCAGAGTCGATTATACGATGTAAGTCACAGGTAGTCAAAATATGCCGATTGATATCTGTCAATGAAGGTTGGGATAGCTTCGACTAATGCTGAAGACATCCTTACACAAATACTGATAAGCCTATGGTACACACGAGTAAGCTCTAGCCACTCCATGCCATGAACAATCACATACCTTGGATGAGCTTCCTTCCAAACTAATAAATCCAGTGATTATCATGCTATCCTTTGTTTCATGGAGTTCATCGACGTGCTATTGAAGGGAAGAGTACGACGCTGAGAAATCCGCCAGGTTCAAGGAAACTAGACATACTTCAACCAATGCACGCCCGAACAAGTTTCTGAAAGCTACCAAATTAGATTGCGTCTAATATAATGAGTATTCCTGATCATAGGTTGGGGTGAGCTGCCATACCTTTGGGACAGCTATTACTCGGCGACGCTCCACGCGTGGGGTATCATTTCTATGGGTATTTTCCAAGCTGAACGAAACATGAGGGAAGACCAGTGCGAATGTTTCGATATCCTTGCGAATTAGTTCTATAGTACGTTGAGGAGAAGGGTGTGAAAGACGGCGGATGGGGAGCTATGGCTGATTAGTCATAGGAGAAACGGTTGAGGGTGACGGTGATGTCATACGTTATAGAAGGCGTCTTTGACGCAAACGACTGTGCCCGACTGCTCACGCCGCCAACGTATAGCAGGCCCATTGTACAGTGATTTCCCTCCCTGAATCGAGGAGTGTGTGTAAGGGGAAGTGCAATGCTACGCAAGAACGCACCTTCAAGATGATTGACCATGTCTCACGGGCAGTAGCCGTACGTGAGCAAATCTCGAGACAGCTGAGGTCCGCGGCGGATGACAAGGCTACATATGGGCACATGAGCATCGGTGAGAGTGGGATAACGTTTCTGGCTGTATCATACGCACCTTCGCCACGAAATCCGAAAGTCGAGACCTCTCCGAGCGACTGGGGAGAGTACGCTTTCGACGTGCCTTCAACAGACCCATCCTCAGTACAAATTCCACGTCACAGCCAAGGGTAGCGCACCATATCGTCCGGCCTGTTCAAAGGCAGTCAGGTCGCTCTTGCTCATTCCAACCCCATTGTCTCTGACCCAGCAACTCCACTCCTCGCAGTCCACGCCTATATCTGTCTGTGTAGCGTTCGCGTCCAACGCATTTTGTACCAGCTCGGAGATCACTTGTGGAAGAGAAACGTGTATTTGAGTCGAGCGCAGCTTGGATTGCGTGTGAGCTGGGAGGCGAGCCACCGAAGTTGCCATGGCATGTAGCTACAACTTGAAGTATTAGTCGTAGTACGTAAGTACAAGCGCAGGGCTTTGTTGTATACTCGGCTCTCCTGTGCGCTTGAGACATGCAGTACAATGCATTTTAGAGCCAACCACTCATGGAGACTGAAGGCAAAGCTTTGCAGCGCCAGGGGATTGCGTACTAGTACTGCAAGAACCACTTGTGTCACAGAGCTCGCATTCCCAGGCCACGCCGTGACGATTGAAAACGGCGTCCAATGGATTTTTGATCCGCTTGATTGCTAAAACTGGATATAGTCGCCTTTGTGGCGCGGATACGCTGTAATAGGGCTAGTCAATTCTACAGTAGAGTTCTACTAGTCTCACAAGCCAGCCTTTCGGAGGTCTCCGTTGGCTTCTAAACGAGCTAGTACGAACTGTTGTATGCAGTAAACCATTGTATCGTAAGTATAGTATATTTAATGTGCAGACTCGGAGTTCGGAATACTTAAGTAAGTATCGCTGTGACCTGTGACAACACCGTCATCGTGACGGATGAGCACAGAGCAGACCTAACTTGTATCAAGCCAAAAGCAATTGTGAATTATTTATCCCGGCCATGCACGGAAGTAAGTACACAACTCATACTCCGACAGCCTTTTTGGATATGACATATACATGCGTTTGGGTCTGACCATCTGTATCTCCAGACTCGGAGGTGTCGTGGCTGCCAGCGGGACCGGTACGAATCCTATCATTGGTATCACTTGGCCTATTGAAAGCGAGCACTGATATCATAGACGGCGGGGCATGTGTTGTATTCCCACCTCCTTGTAATCTCATGCGAAGATGTTTCCTTGAGTTCAGCGCAGAGAGAAACGAGTTCGCATATACTGGGAAAGGACACCGGTGATATTAGTGTGTTATGAGGAGTCTCAGCAGAATATACGCGTATACTTACTGCTGGGAATAATAAACTCTGCACCGGTGAACCACATGCTGTGAGGGCTGATGACAATCTATTACATGAGCCGCAAGATGAGTATATTGACGTAGTCTCGGTACAATAGCAATTGTGATGCTTTGGACGTACGGCTAGAACTTCGAACAGAGCTGCGATACTATCAGGTCTCAATGAGATCAATTTGTGCAAGATGAAATGAAATGACTTACGCTGTGATAATGCCCCTGCTGATGCTATATATCATTATTCTCTGGATAACGCCACGAGTCCTGATCAAGTCGTGAGGCAAGCTAAAAGAAAAGGAACAAAGAGCTATCGAGGCTGACCTTGTATACCCCGAGGTCGGTTTTGGAAGTGCGAGACACAAAGCAATAGAGACAAATATATCAGCAGCAACTTGAGTCGCGAGCATAGGTATCGTAGAGGTGTTCTGAGAGAGAGAAGAATGAGCATAATCAGCTGCCTCAAATCGATTATAGAGTTCACTTACCCCGCCATCGTTTACCCCTGATTGGGCAGCTTGTAATAGAACACTAGCCTTAGATCTAGTAGTCATTAGCGCATGTGTATTTACCCAAGTTATCGTGCGTGACACGTACGACAGAACAACAAGATCTGTGCCAAAGCGAACAGGATAGATGATAAGTCAGACCCTGCCACACCGTACGTAAGCGGCCCGGGTTTAATCCTGGGACTTACTGATACCAAAGCCTATACAGGAATATGCAGCATTTTGTTAATGAATATTGTTTTCCGGAGATTTTACTCGCTCGACATACCTAGATGAGCGAGAATGGGGGCTGCCTATCGGTCAAACCCACAATATTAGCGGTCAATTAATGAGCAATAAAGGATAAGTAATTACAAGTATCACAGTGACAAGGATCTTCACCCTCCTATCTGGCACTAGTATGACAACGGACCGGAAGGGAGTGTCAGTACGAGTAATATCATAAGGCACTCAACAGAAGCCCGTGGCTTGTGAGAGCCATCGAACTTGTGATGTTTCTCAAGTGAAGACATAAACTCACAAAGACAAGAGCAGGTATATGTGAAATAGCTGGGTGACAACAGTTGGCTTAGCCTAGGATAGCAGGCGGAAGTACAGAGATGTAAATCACTTACAAGAGAACCGGCACAGCTATAGCCAACTACAAAGAAAATAAGTAAGTTTCAACTTTTTCGTGGCCAAAGTAAGTGTTCTACTTACGTGCATTGCCAGAAGTGCCTAGTATAAGAGCAAGTTACAAAGATTGATCAGAGAAAACCGAACGGGAGCAGTATGCATGAAGGAATATCACACCGGAATAGACCTAGCAAAGAAGACACGCTAAATAATGGTTCACCATAGTACATGGGTCTCATACCAATGCCCACTGAATCTATCAATGATATTTGTATCGATTGCACCCGAAACCTGAAGGTATGAAAAGGAAGGGTCAAAATCTACGTGGTGCAAACTCGGTATATCCAGCATACCAGATAATGATAGCAGGCAGCACACACTGTGATGTAGCCAATCAGATAAAATTGAAACACAGTATAATGAGATTAGCTCCGTACCGAAAATAGTGTGAGCGATGTTCATCAATCTGCGAGAACGAAAGAAGTGTCAATATAGTAGTAGCGAAAAAGGATAGATGACCTGCGCCCACGTTATTAACCATACAGTCAACTTTGTGGCTCGACTATCATCGGTGTAGTCATTCATATAGTGATATGCCTGGTAGTAAACAGTTGTGAACCAAGCTGTGAAGGGGGAGGTAAACCACCTACCTGAGAGATCGCTATTCCGCACAGCAGAGTCGCCAGCACCAGTCCAATGAGATCCGAAGCTTGAGGGGTGTGACGTTATAGGCATACTAAGTAGTAGCTTAACCCTTATAGTTTACCTTCACGTACCGAGGGCAGTAAAAAGAGGACTTAGAAAGGAAGGATCCAATGGGAGTGTTGGTCCTGAGGGGTTGACCGTAGACATGCCGGGGAACGCTTCAATTGCCAGTGGGGCCTTCACGAGACGAGTCTGTGGGGTTTTCCAGTCCCGCTCAATCATATATATTCAGTACGCTGTGAACATATCAATTTTCAACCCCCCGAACCGGTGAGAATAAACCTTCATGTTTCGAGTGCCGATTGGAAATTAGGAATCACTGTGGCACTGTATATCACTTCTCCGCTATTATACCAGTGTACCCCTAAGACACTTCTGCAAGTATCAGGAAACATTGCGATAGTTCCCAGAGCTCCAGAGTGCTCCGGGATGCTCCCATCTTTTCCAGAGATCTGGGAGATATCACATTTTTTTCCTGATGAGGGACCGAAGACATCTACATTCATTCATAGGGTGTGCTATGAGGATAGGATGGATGAGAGATAGTGTCAATCTCAACACCAGTCCGAAGCATCACTCACACTGGCAGAACGCCACAAGAGCCACAAGAAACAGCACCATGAACGTGAGAGGTAGATACTGTGTATGCAACGTTCGTCAAACTTTATAGTCAAACGTGATGAAGTTGGGATCTTACATGAAGACCACGACGGTTCCAACACCCTCAGGCTGCGACTGGGTCGTGAGATGGAGTATCTTCTGACTACGCATGACCGGAACCACTTGTAAACGGGAACACATGGCGATACTTCGGTAACGTGCATCGAAGGATGCCTGATACGCCAACATACATTGGAGAACATTGATCCCACCAGCCCGAGCCGGGGTCTTCTATCAGGATCGCAATTGGCTTTAATCCGGGGCACAAAGATGGATCCTGTTCCACGAGCCTACAGCTACCTTGATGATTCCAAACTGTCGGGGCGTCTGATCCACCCAGGATGTATCATATTGGTCTCATGCGGCAGATTTCATGTTCAAGCTGAAAGAGCGTGAGGAGAATATCATAGAACGACAGTTATAGTCAACTCACGATATGTTGTCCCTGGTATACTAGTGTTTGGTATGACTGTTCCTACTATGGGGGGAGACAAGTAGTATGCGATCGAGTTTGCACGCCTCGGGCCCTACTAACGGCGACAAGGACAATTAAAACTAGCCGCATCTTGTTCAGTGAGCTCTTACCGGGATCAAGAATCTGCTGCATGAAAGAATGGGTAGAGTCATGATAGATAAATTGCAGAGCCTGGGCTCAAGATTGCTAACGCGTATGACACGGTGTTCTGAAAGATACTATCACATTACGTGGACGACATACATCTGCGAAAAGATGCTCAGTCACTATGTTTGTTAACACGGTTGACAAATGATACGCATACCTATCGCTACTTTCGGTCTATGCGAAAGACGTAACCGCAAGGTATTCTCCCATGGCAAGTTCGATCACATTAGTAAACCGCCGTGTGGGCCAGCCACGATATAGGGGAATGAGCGAACGATATATTATTCACGTGGAGACCCCCAATGACGAAGCTCTGAAATGATTTCACCTGTAAGCCAGATAGCAAGGACAGATGTATCGTTGCTGCTTCATCTACCTTGTGATATGAAAACCTAGTTGGAAAGCGTCTACCTTAGTACATCAGGTGTATCCATACAACCGCAGATATCTATCATTTCGTCGTCTATTAGTAAATTCATAGCATGACGTAAGGTCATGATATCGCACCATTTCATCTCGTCTCACTGCACCGGCCTCACAGACCTAGCCAGGTAAAACCTCTCTCCAGCTTAACCTTACCTTTCAGAATCAAGTCCACAGAGGTCCCTCCCACAGCCACTTGAAACGTACCCGCCTCAGCTACCCACTTCCCCTTCCTCTCATCGAAGAAGCTCAACGCGTACTTGTCCAGACCAACCGACACAGTCTTGCTCTCACCCGGCTGTAGCGCCACCTTGACGAAGCCGTGTAGCTCCTTCTTGGGACGGGGCAACGATGATTCAGGGTCGGAGACATACACCTGTGCAACTTCACGGCCCTCGACGGCCCCAACATTCTTGATAGTAAATGTGGCCTTGAAGTTGCCTTCGGAGCTGATGGGAGAGAGTTGGAGAGACGAGTACTCGAAGCTTGTGTACGAAAGACCGTAGCCGAATGGGAAGAGAGGGGTGATGTTTTTGATGTCATATCCTCGGTAGCCGACGAAGATGCCCTGTACGAAAAGCTCCTTAGTAAATGTGTAGTGCAAACGGGTAAAGTGCTCTTACTTCGTTGTACAACACTTTTCCGGCATCTTGTGTTCTGAAACCAAACGATGGATACGAAGGGTTGTCTTCAAGCCGTTTACTTGACGATAGTTTAGCATTTCTGATGGCGACCCCGATAAAAACGTAAAACTTACGGGAAGGTAAGTGACAACCTTCCTGAAGGGTTAACCTTGCCGAACAATACATCCGCAATACCGTTCCCAACCTCATTGCCGCCATAGAAGGCCTGATATGCTGTCAGCTAAAGAACGAGATTATAAAGCTGAGTAACTTGCTTGAAGAACGGTGTCAGCAGAGTCGACCCAAGGCAGCTCGACAGGAGTTCCGGACTGGTTGACCACGACAGTGTTTGGATTCGCTTTGATAACCTCGGCCACCAGTTCATTGGTGAGACCAGGAAGCCTAGGGAAGCAACATTGTCAGGTCAGTCCGTCATCTATACGACGACGGATAGCTTACGAGGCATCAACGCGATCATAACCCTCCGACTCCCAACTAAGAGCTATAGTTAGAGATGCAGCCACAATGTAACAGTAAATGAGGCCTTACTCGTGATTAAGGCCAATGACAAGAATCGCGACTACACACGAAACCTTAGCGTCTCATATTACTGAGCACTGACACAGGGAGATACTCACCATCCGCCTCCTTCGCGAGCTTCACAGCTTGCTGGATCTCCTCCTCTGGTGCAATACGCTTCACAGCACCCAGCCTCAACCCACCACGACAGAAGAACGGGGACCCTCTTGAAATGAATTGTTGGTTGCTCAGCCTGAGCTCGACAGTGTACTGCTGGCCCTTCTTCAGGTTCGGTATGAGCGCACGCGCGTCGATAGTGCCGAGACCGAAGAATGCCTCGCCTTGTGG
Source organism: Irpex sp. Y119-03 (assembly GCA_037042295.1). Taxonomy (NCBI): domain Eukaryota; kingdom Fungi; phylum Basidiomycota; class Agaricomycetes; order Polyporales; family Irpicaceae; genus Irpex; species Irpex sp. Y119-03. Next base: position 24,580 of record JAXQKB010000947.1, on the reverse strand, counting down.
CGGGTTATTGCTGAGTTCGATAACGAGTTTTCCATCAATGAAGAGATTTCCCATGCCGGCGATGTAGAGACCGATATCCCAATCGCCATCTTCGTCAGGAGTGAATTTGGTGGTGTACTAAATGAAGGAGTCAGCAGTCGCAACACGTCTCGAGAGCTTGAGCACTTACTCTTGACCAACAGACTTCGTTAACTTTCGTATCATCCTAGTTTAGAAGGTTCAGCTCTATCTGCCACCAGGCCTCGATGACAAGTCAAGACTAAGACGTACTACTCCGTCAGCCAAGAAGCAGCTCGCCGTGTATGTAGGCGTCTGCCATACAGCCTTGGGCAACTCCTTCTTGAAGTCAGGCTGGGTCGACAGCCAATCATCTGTCGGAGCCTCGTTCCAGAATTCGAAAAGAGCGGCCTGGCCGCTCTCGTGCTTGATATACTGATCGATAAGTGGCAGATACTTGTGTGTATGCGCTCCGACGGTGTAGCTGACACTTGCACCGATCTCCTTGGCGGCAGCTGTGATGCCCTCCAGAGGGGATACGGTGTACGTAGGACGAAGGGAAGCAGATCCACCACCAGAGATGACGGCAGTTTTGGCGTTGGGACCGATGACTGCAATCTTCTTCGTTTCTTTGCTGATGGGAAGGAGCTTCTTCTCGTTCTTGAGTAGCACAGTAGCATCCGCGGATGCTGTACGGAGGAGCGCACGAACTTCGGGGGTGTCGCGGGCTTCCTCAGGACCATCGAAGGGAATGCCGCTCTTGTGAGCATGCTTGATGAGTTCTAGAACCTGCATAGTTGTGCAATGAGTTCGCCATGGAGCAGACTACATCGTAAATATGACGCACATTGCGAACGCGGGCGTCGACATCTTCTATAAACAGTTTTTCCCCTGTAAGGGCCCGAACGATCGCATTGCCACGGACTACAGTCGGACCTCTGTAGCACAAAGTCAGTGAAACGAAAGAAGCTGATAAACGAGAAATGAACGCTCACGGCATCTCGAGGTCTAAGCCAGCTTTGATGGCACCGGCTGTACTGAAAGTGCCAGTCCAGTCGCTCATGACAAGGCCCTCCCAGCCCCATTCCTGACAAATATATTCAATGACGGCGTTATTCGCAATTAACATGCGCCTCTACCTTACGAAGAACCTCATCCAAGAGCCAATTGTTCTCAGAAGCGTGAAGGCCGTTGATACGATTATACCTGGGGTCATGGATTAGGTGCACCGGCTTGACAAGGCAGGGTGAACAACGCACGCTGTCATGACAGACCATGGCTTGCCGTCACGAATCGCGATTTGGAACGGCTTGAGGTATATCTCACGCAAGGCCCGCTCGCTGACCTCGCTGCTGACCGAAAATCTGTATAAAATGCATCAGTGTGTCGTCCACGAACATCTGAAATCAGGAGAGCCTACCGCTCAAATTCTTGGTCGTTAGTCGCAAAATGCTTGATACAAGCTGATACACCCGTTTCTTGCAGGCCATTGACGTATGCGGCAGCAATTGTACCATTCAAGTGCGGATCTTCTGAGAACGACTCGAAACCACGACCGCCCAAGGGAGAACGCTGAGTGTTGATGGTGGGACCAAGGAGAACGTGGACACCTATCACTCACGTTAGTGCGATACATATACAACAATAAGGAAGATACGCACTCTTGGTGCGACATTCCTCTCCCAGAGCCTGTCCAACTTTAGCAGCTAGCTCGACATCAAAAGAGGAGCCAAGGCCGGTTGACGAGGGGAAGCAGCTCGAAGGGACACCGTTGAAAACTGGTCAGAGATGTGTGTCAATGACTCGTACATCCAGCTAATCAATACAGTTCGACTCACATCGAGTACCACGAACGCCGTTAGGTCCTATCCATGCGTTTTCATATGTGATCAGCAAAGATATGTAAGTGAGGCCTACGTACCATCGCTGGTTCTGATGGCAGGAACTCCGGATTCAGGAACTGCTTCGGTATGCCACCATCCCTAGATAATGATCAGTAGCTATCCCGTAGTGTGCTAGTGCTACAGGCAGTAACTTACCTGGCCAGTTAAGAGCTTGATCTTATTCGGCAACGAGAGCTTCTTGAGGGTTGCCTCAACGTCAAAGGTAGAAGTCATTGTTTATGTGTAGATGGAAAGAGGAGAAAACGGGGTTCCTGAATGTGCGACGGGATGCTATCTTCGTCGTTTATATAGCTTTGACTGAGGATGTTACGTGCCGAGTCGCCATCTAGGGTAAACACCTTGCGCAGGTTTTGCCAATATGCACAGGTCATGAGCCCAGTGTCCATGATGTTCTTGATAATACGGTCCGATATGACGACTCTGACGCAGCCTAGTGAACGGCACCCAGTAGTTCTTCGACGAGGAGTTGTCGGCTTCATCGAAACGGAAATCCAACTTCTTTCGCCAGCCAAGTACGTAGAGATTGAATGCCGTGAACGATATCCGACGCGGTTAAGTCGCGAGTATGTGTGTTGGCTATATGCGAGCACAGTAATGGCACTTTTGTCAAGATCCGTCGAGTCGCTGAGCTGGGTGGGGTCGGAGCGTGGGGAAGGGACGAACAGTGCAAACGCGGGATATCTTCGGATGATTCTGTTCATTACTGCATGCCAGCCGGCGGTTTGGCTCACCAACCACGTGGCAAGCCGCGGGATGCCAGTGATCGTCATTGGCCATGCTACTTAGGTGGCCACAGCGTAAGTATCCCCAGACATGCACGCTCACTCGTTTTGACTATGATCTTAGATGCTTCTAATCACTGCGTATTTCAATCCGCTGCTACAAGTCAAAGTCATACATCATTTTTATGAGGATTCCTCGGTGCCAGAGGCACCAGCTTACTTATACCGCACGCAGTTCGTCATAACAGGTACCGCCACGGTTCGCCTCCATACATTTCGAATCCCCTTACAGCCCGTGCCAGATAAAGTCCCGAGCTAACCTTACAGTGACCTTCAAACAAAGCTCACGACCGAAGACCTCGCCTGTATCCTGCACGAAGAACGTCGCCGGGAGACCGTCGTATCCGTGAATCTGAAGATGATATACGATAGCCTATACTGCATTCAATGAAAAGCGCGGTAACGCTCTTTCTTTCATAGCCCCTGTAGCCAACGAACACGTCCTGAAAGGCCGCCACCATTCAGATAACACGTTGACAGAAGCCGAGTGGTGTACCCACCTCGTTGTAGGGAACCTTACTCTTGTCCTATGTTCTGAAACTATAGGAGGTGTATAGTATAACAGGCTATTTCAAGTCGCCTACTGTACACGAATGTGAGCGTTCCATCTCTAGTGAGAACCTGCTAGTATAACACAGCTTACGAGAAAAATAAGAGAGAGTTTCGTTGAAGGGTTGGCTTTTTAAGATACAATACTAGTAGTACCGTTTCCTAGGCATTATATGTCTTCTTCACGAGCGACAATACTGAGAGAGCTATCCGATCTCCCACATTCTCGAATTCAACGGCAGGTGAGCGCTACGTTGTACTTGACGCATCACAGATCTAGATACTGACGATCGGCGGTAGCGCAATTGATGGGGCGCTTGTGCCTGCGCCCCCGCCATTTGAGAACCACATCCAGTTCGACGACCTCCAATCCATCCCGTACTGTTACAAGCTCGCAGTCGCCGTATTCGGTAGGAAGCCGCCGAGGATAACCTGCACATCGTTAGAACCCGCCATGGCACCCTCAAGGACTGCAAAGTACGCTCACAGTCAAAACACCTCCGAAAACTAACAGATTCGAGCTTACGGTAGAGGCAAGAAACGGGCGCATAACCCGGATAGTGACTTGGATGGCAGTGACGTCGCATCAACTTCATATGCGAGTGTGAGCGTGGAGACGGCTGTGAAAGTAAAGAAACGTACGTGAATGACTCCCTTTGCTGCACAATCAATATACTCATGCTACCACATAGAACGTAGGGCTGTTACCAAGAAGTGCCCTGTTTGTGATGAAGAAATTCCAGTACGACTACTGGAACGACATGTAGACCTGGAAGCAGAACGCGTAGACGAGATAATACGTGCCATAGGTTCGACAGAGGTCTTGAGTATTGCAGAACCAGATGACGGGTACGTTTTCTTGGTTTCGTTTCATCCCCCTGAGGCCCTGACCCCGCCCTTCATCAGCTTTACAGCACGAACTCGTAAATCCGCAGTCAAAGCTCGCAAGAGCATGCATCCCGGCTCTCACTCACACGATTCCGCCACGCTTGAGATAGTCGATAAACAGCTTCGCCTTGTCAAACGCCATCGAAAACAACGCCATGCCAGATTGCGAGATATGACCCGGGAAGACGAAGACATGGAGGGATTATCAGGGTTTAGGGGAGGGAAAGGAAGATGGGCTGGCAGTAGTCAAGGGACCCTATGTCCGGTTTGTATGAAGATGGTACCGGGAGACCAAGACGTCGTAGAGGCACACGTCGATTCTTGTCTTGCGCACGAAGCGAGGATGCAGGAAGAGAGGACGCGGGAGGCAGAACGGCTGACGCGGGAAGATGAGCATGTTGGAGATATCGACATAGACGGCGACGTGAGGATCTTGGCAACAGACGGCGCAAGTATGCGAGGTTTAGGATTCGCTCTGAGGGATCATGGCCAACAGGATGTGGACGACGAAATCGACGTAGACGGGGACGACGAAACGGCATACGGAGCCGTCCAATTTACGGAAGGTGATGTTGTCAATCCGTTGGAGCATGGGACGAACGAGGATGAAGATGTTGACATCGACGACGAAGGAGATGCGTCCCAACCAGAGAGTAGCCGAAGCGGTGAGACAGGAGGCACGTCACTACACGACCTCGCTGCAGCCGGGAAGGTAGTGAAGAAGCCGAGGGGCCTGGATGACACGCACGAAATACGAAAAGAGATGGACGAAGTGATGGGTGTAGCGGAGACGTTGGAACTTGACCGCGCTGTCGAGAGGGCCAGGAAGTCCGGCGACACCAAGGCACTAGTTGATGCACTGGAGAAGAAAGTGTCAACGCTGGTAAGTGTCGTGCCAACATTTGAGTCCTCAACGGGCTAATACTCGTGCAGGAGGCGACCAAAATATCATCGTCGACTTCGCTTCTATGCCGAATCTGTCTGGACCCGTACACAGAGCCTACGGTGTCAACAGGGTGTTGGCATACCTGTTGTCGTGAATGCTGGTTGCGGTGCTTGGGTTCGACTAGACAGTGTCCAATCTGCAAACGTATCACTGGGGCAGCGGAATTACGAAGGGTTTACCTATAGTCTCCATTCACATATCATTCAGTCTATCATCACGCTCTCGTCCTGCTTTCGTATTGCTTTTTCTCTCCTGCTCATAGAATAGCTCTAATATAATGCCTGGAGAACATATGTATCAGCACGAGTCCGCTAGGAAGATACTAGGATATTATAGCTCAGATCTGGCCTTGTCAATTCTTCAAGTTACATAAACCAGCTCGTTTAAAGCGGTTACAGCCGAACAGAACAAAAGTTCTATCACGTTCAGGGCACTAGGAGGTGCCACCACGACGCATATAATCATAGCACAAAGCGAATGAAGGTGAAACTTACCGCGTATTCCGGGCTCATGACACTCCTCACTACAGGCCTTTCAACATTCGGACAGAGCAGGCCAACGAGCGGTTCTGTACTTGAAGTGATTCACAGGTAGCCGTGCGTTTTGAATGATATTATACGTGAATTACAGCATATATGTAGTGCAGAATGAGCGGACCCAGCCTATGCCAACGGGCTAATTAGCCTAAGAAAGAGTGGTTAGACGGAGAGCATGACACGTAGAAAGGCAGACGTTTACTTGATCAGAGACGGCTGGGGGTTGCTTCGTGTCCAGCCAACATAAATGATGAAGGGGATCCAGCCGTAGTGAACGACGGTCTGCAAAAGTTAGAGGAGTTCAACTGAGGAATGGCTTGGATGGACAACGCAGAACTGTGACGTACACGTCCGAGGTCAATAGCCTTGATGATTCTCTCCTAAAATTTGGTAAACGTGAGTTAGCCTCTCATACTACCTAATATTCAACCTCGCTATGCATACGAACCTTTGTTTCTTCGGAAGGCATGGCTGGTCGTGTGGTGGTTGATGGTGGCAGGACGTGAAGGCGAATCGGCGTTTGCCGCGCTCGATTTTGGATTCGAATCTCGAAAGTCAAATCAAGGTTTATCCAAAGCCTCCGCATACCCTCCCTTCTTCTTGCTCTCTAAATTCACAAAAATGCCGCTTACTCAGGCATCGTCTGCGTTGCATCTCAAGAATGCGACTCCAGGTTTTCTCTCTGCTCCAGGGTGCGTTTTGCTACTTTTTACCGACGCATTGTGGAAGACTCAAAGGACTTATAGACGTACACCGACTTCAGTTACTGTGCATCCAGTAGCTTTGTTCACTATCCTTGATCACTACCTCCGACGGACAGATGCACAAGAGCGGGTTATTGGAACTTTGCTCGGGACTCGTTCTGACACTGGAGAAATCGAGGTGCGATCGGCATTCGCAGTACTGCACAGTGAGACGGCCGAGCAAGTGGCTGTCGATATGGATTATCATCACCAGATGTACGAGCTGCATCACAAGGTGAACTCGAAGGAGGTCATCGTTGGATGGTGGGTATTATAAATATGCAGTGGCTCTACGAACTCAAAAGACCACAGGTACTCGACAGGATCGAATCTTAACACCTACTCTGCCCTCATACAAAATTTCTACACACAAGAAACTGCACCTCATCAGGCCATACATCTTGCACTTGATACAGGCGCGGAGGAGGGTCAGAAGGCCGGAGTCAAGGCATACATCAGGTTCGTACACAATGCATGCTACACGATGTAATTCCCCTTACAGAATTTTACTCTAGTTCACCAGTCGGCGTCTCACCAAAGCCAGAAAACTGTGTATTCGTTCCCATTCCTGTTGAACTCAGATTCTCTCAGCAGGAACGAAGTGGACGTGAGTTCTCAAGTGCATCCTCTGCTATTCAGCCCTCTCACAGATTTGCAACTCCTTGTAGTTGATCTTCTTTCCAACGTCGCAAGCGGATCAAGCGATGCATTCCCTGCAACCGACCTAGATATCCTGGAGCGTGCACTGGAGAGCGTTACCGAGATGCTCGACCGTGTACTGTCATACGTGCGCTCCGTCCTTGCGGGCGATGTCAAGGGCGATGCTGCTGTTGGCCGCTATTTGTTCGATACCTTTGGTGCAAGCACCGAGGAGCTGGAAAAGGGAGCTTTCAACTCAAGCTTACAGGTAATGCACGTTTTATGCTCCACAGAATGTCTTCTCATGCCGGCATTTTCAGGACACTCTCATGGTTTCTTACCTCGCAAACTTGGTCCGCTCACAAGCGGAAGTTTCCTCTCGTTTGGCTCTCACTCGTGCATCGTAGACGTACAAAATTTGCTGTATACTAGTACATTATTGCTGCTGTATCTCGTATCTCGTACTACACGACCGATGTGTGGCTTCCTCAGTCCTTGGTATACAAGCCATCGTATTCCCCTAATTAGCTGTTGAATACCCGCGAATGCTGTAAGTCATGTCGAGCGGCAAGAATCTCTCCCAAAGGCCATGTCATTGCGGGCCCGTTGGAGGTCATTACATCTTCGTTGAACGACACTTGCTCCTGGGATGGCTGGTGACTTACGCCCGTTCGCAGATTCGTGCACCTTGAGGCTTCTGCGTTGACGATGGGTCGTACGGCGTGTAACAGCAGCTGCTGGGCGGCATATGGTCCACAGATATTCATCCGAACTGCAGCAGAGAGCACACCTCGCGCACAGAGAAATAGGTGTAGGAACTGGCTCCGTTCGAGAGAAAGACCTAGTGCGGCGGTGAGCACACCCCAGCATATCGATAAATGACCGGGCGTATCCTCTCGTCGAATAATCAGTTTGAGCCTGTCTACGAGGTCTGAGACGATTTGATCATCGTCTGCATGATCGCTCGAGGGTTTCTCTTGCTGGGCAGTAGCGTATATTCGCGGCGGAGAAAATCCTTTGGAGATGAGTGAGAGAAGGGCGACACCTTGCGTAGTAGAGGCGCGACGGGTGATGTGGTTCAAGGTCATGGATTCGTAGAGGCTATCCAGAGCGAGTAGAATACGTAGGGTATTTTCTGTTTGGCTCTCCTTGTCGACACATGCCCGAGAGTGTATGGCCTCTTGCACAGCGAGGTGTGCGTCAGACACAAATGGTAGGGCACTCCGCGCATACGTAGACATATTGTCTCGTACAAAGTCGACGATGCATTCGAGCTTGTCTTTGCCCTTTACTGTCAGGTTCGAGGGTATGGTGAAGAATCCATGTGTGACATAAGATTCCAAACCGGCGGATGCCACGAAGGATCCTGACATCTAGAGTAAGAAAACAACAATCAAATTGGCTTAAATACACTCGTACCAGTCGGCAGGTTGCCGTCCGACAGTAAGAGCAGGATATACGCCTCCTCATCGCTGTCCATGGTAGAAGAACAGCGGTGAGAGCCGTCGGCAAAGCCCGAAGGCGAACGCGGTCATAATGCACGCGTGCGCGTTTGGCCCTGGACTCTGACCTCAGTCGGATCCGAACTGCATGCTACTTGACCTGCCACCGCCAGCTTCAGGGCTGCGCGAGACACACATTTCACCCTTGTAGCACGTTCGCCGTCAAGTGTCAAGATGGGTGAGCAGACCGTACTACATGATTTACAGTAAAGTCCTGATGTATGACTGCCTTTTAGAAAGTAGTATTTCGAAACAGTTGGTGGACAAGATGTACGAGAAGAGGAAGGCGGCGGCACTTGAACTGGAGAAGTAAGCACTTGCCTCGGGTGGCACGGATGCCATATTTTGCTGCATACTAAATGGCACAGGCAGATCCGCGAATGTCATCAGCAAGGAGACCATAGGAGAATAGCCCAGATAGTCGACCAGCTTGTGGACATGTTCAGCAACCCTCAGAACCCTCTTCAAGCCAGGAACGGTGGTCTCATCGGTCTGGCCGGGACCGCCATCGCGTTAGGCTTGGATATCGCACCTTATATGGAGAAGTTCATTACTCCCCTCCTCGTCTGTTTTACCGATCCGGAGAACAGAGTGCGATACTTCTCTGCGGAGTGCTTGTACAACATTGCCAAGGTTTCGAAGGGAGAGATACTAGTCTACTTCAACGAGATATTCGATGCGCTGAGCAAGGTGAGTATTGACTTACTATGCGATGGTGCAACGCTGATCATGTAGTAGCTAGCTGCCGATTCCGAACTCTCTGTCAAGAACGGTGCTGAACTACTCGACAGGCTTCTGAAGGATATTGTGGCCGAGACGGCTTCAGTCTATGTTCCCCAATACCCCGAAACGGAGAAAGCACGACGGAGAGCAGACGAGAAGCCTGCATTTACACCTGCTGGTGTCCTGATACCACATCCGGACGATGTTGCTAGTGGGAAGGACTTGCAGCGTGCACGTAAAGCCTTCTCCTTGGCACACTTCATTCCTTTGCTGAAGGAAAGAATATATGCCCTCAACCCCTTCACTCGCAGCTTCCTCGTTACCTGGATCACTGTCCTTGACTCTGTGCCAGAACTCGAGCTCATCTCGTATCTGCCTGAATTTCTAGACGGCCTATTGTAAGTGACCAGCATATCCTCGATCTTCCATCGCGCCATTAATATTCTCATAGGAAGTACCTCTCTGACCCAACAGAAGACGTGCGAATCGCCACAGAGAACCTGCTTGCAGACTTTCTGAGAGAGATTCGCGACGTCACTCTGGTTCAACGACATCATGAAGACCAACTCAAGGCCAAACGTGCAATCGAGGCAGAGACTGCGGCTCGCGGTGCCGATGGTGACAAGGAGAAATTGCCCGACATCACTATGGCCGCTCCCGAACGAGCAGCTTTTGTGCCAGAATATGACGAAGAGTCCATAGATGATACGTCAACGACGCCCCCTGACGAAAAGGAAGGTGATATTGACGAACGTGACCTTGGAGGTAGGGTTTATATTCGAATGCAGCATAAAACAGTATGCTGAATCTTGCATTGTTTGAAGCGTGGACACCAGGTTTAGGTGTGAAGATTGACTATGCTGCCATCGTCGAGATTCTCATCCAGCAGCTCGACGACCAAGATCGTGGGCTCATTTTTTGAAGCTGTATCTCCACTCATACTCATATATCCAATCAGACGACGAAATCCAGCAATCAACTGCATTGCGATGGCTGGCTGAATTCATGAACATCGCACAAGAAGTCATGGTCCCTTTCACACCCCGGCTGGTACTAGCTATACTACCGAACCTCGCACACCACGCACCCATGATCCAAACCGCCGCCATGCGCACGAACAAACTACTCCTGAACGTCATCCAGTCTCTTCCCCCACCTTCCGAAGCCTCCACCCGTCAAAACACCGACAAAATCTCGGTTTCCGGGGCTCCCTCCATCGCACCCGGTTCGCCTCCTCCAACGGCACCGTCCGCTCTTACAACCTCACGGCCTGGCACCGCAGGACGAGAACCTACTCTGTCAGCAAAAGAACCCATCCCTGAGACATCACCTTCCGAACAAACGCCAACCGCCGCTACTCCTACCCCCGCCAACACAAGCAGCTCCAGACCGCGACCGTCCACAGCACAAACGGAGGGTGCACCTCAGAACAGCCGACCAGACTCGCCTGCGTCTGCGATGAGCGCTCCTCCACAATTGCAGCAGAGTCCCGAGGCATCTATGGTGCAGGAGAAGGACCGAGACCTGTTTGACTATCAGAGTACTGTTAATGCGCTGACGATACAGTTCTTGAGTGAACATGAGGAGACACGGGTGGCTGCGTTGAAGTGGTTGATCATGTTGCACCAGAAGGCGCCGAAGAAGGTACGTAGCTGGTTGAGGAGGATTTTGCTTGTGGAAAGACTGACCTGGAGGATAGATTTTGGCAATGGACGATGGTACCTTCCCGGCGCTGCTTAAAACACTGTCGGATTCGTCGGAAGAGGTACGGTCTGAAATTGCCCTATTGGAGGCCCAGGATTCTGACAGACTATCCAGGTCATCAAACACGACTTGCAGCTGCTAGCCCAAATCTCATCCAGCTCAGAAGAAAGCTACTTCAAGCTGTTCATGATCAACCTCCTAGAACTCTTCAGCACAGACCGCAAGCTGCTCGAAACCCGTGGAAGCCTGATCATCCGCCAGTTATGCTTGAATCTGAATACGGAGCGGATATATCGGACGTTTGCTGAGATATTGGAGAAGGAGGAGGTGAGTTTGTGTCCGGGGATTCCCTGGTATATGGTGCGTGACGCTGATGCGATGATGATGATAGGACCTCGAGTTTGCAAGCGGGATGGTGATGAAGCTCAATATGATACTCATCACGTCGCCAGAGCTAGCGGAATTCAGGAGACGGCTGAAGAGCCTGGAAACTCGGGTACGTTATGTCATGCCATGTTTCGTGCCTCTTCCAGGAATAAAACTAATGCAAGATGCAGCAAGATGGTCAAGCGTTGTTCACGACACTGTACCGTTCGTGGTGTCATAATGCCGTGGCGGTCTTCTCTTTGTGTCTGCTCGCGCAAGCATACGAGCACGCTTCGAATCTCCTTTATATCTTGTAAGTTACCGTTGTTATTTCTTCGTCCACTGACGCTGAACTTTAACAGTGCCGACCTTGAAGTCACTGTCCAGTTACTCGTACAGATCGACAAGCTGGTCCAGCTCCTGGAGTCCCCAGTGTTCACCTGTGAGTCCCAAACAACAAACAGCATCCCAAGTCTAACCTAGTAACCAGATCTCCGCCTCCAACTCCTCGAGCCCGAAAAGCACCCGCACCTGTTCAAATGCCTATACGGCCTCCTGATGCTCCTCCCTCAAAGCTCCGCGTTCGTTTCATTGCGAAATAGGCTGAGCGCGGTCAACTCCGCAGGGTTCTTGCACATCGCTCCCAAATCGTACGTACCGCATTCTGAACTCCAGATGTCAACTCGTAACTTGCAACTGACCAACTGACTTCCATAAACCGCGCACACAGGAACATCTCAAACGTCTCAACCACCCGCTCCAAACTCGGCCGCGAAGACATAAAATGGTCAGAGCTCCTCTCCCACTTCCGCAACGTCCAGAACAGACACGAGAAATCTCGCCGATCGAGTACCGCAGGCGACGGCCCCGGGGATCTCTTACCCATGTCCGACTTCTCCTCCTCTTCCAACCCCAACTCCAACCCTAACGACAAACCGTCTTCCTCAAATACTACCCCTGCGGTGAGACCTGCGGTGAGGCGTCGGGTGACGGGTACGAGCACAGACCGACCGCCGTCTCGCGCGTTGTCGCCTTTGAACCCTCGTGCGAGGGTCTTAGGCCATGGAGGAGCAGGCGGGGTAGGGGTAGGGGGTGCAGGAGTAGGGGGAGGGCAGACGGTGTTGGCGCCTGCGTTGACGACGGCGGGTGGGCCGGCCAGTCCTACGTTTGTGCAGAATGTGAAGCAGGGGAAGCGGACGCTTAGTGTTAGTCGGAAGACTTAGTTCGAGTTGGGGTTGGCTATTGTGCATGTGGCTCTTATGTTTCGGTTTATGAGGATACTGTTAATGTTGGTCTTTCATGGGATCGATGATGGCGGTTCGTTCTACATTAGTGCTGTACGATACAAAGTACATAGGGGGCGAGATAGCTATCGGAAGAGAGGTATGAGACAGCAAGAGTACTATTGGCGAGGTTGGAGTTGTGGCGTCAATATGTTCTTCCGAACAGTATCGATATCTTCCTCGGACAGATGGACGTATGTCTTCAAATAAATCTCGACTCCGCCGTATTTGTCGTCTATCACTTTGAGGAACGCGAGCATTACTTCTTTCCTACACACCACCCGAGGATTCACACAGAAAATATCAGTATAATATACTGCCAGGTGCTACTTAGGGCAGATATAGTAATGAGAGGCGTACATACCGTGAAGTGAGCATGTTGAGAGCCTTCTCGTTGTCGGCGGCGAACATGGGGACCTGGGAGAGTCGTTCCATCACTTTGTCGCGCATGGGTTCGCGGCCTACGCGTGTGAGGGAATAGTCTTCTGCGATGGCGTCATCGGCTACTCCCGCTAGCTGTAGGAAGACCATGAAATCAGGGCATGGAGAAAAGCCTGTGGCAGAGTGTATGTACCTTTAGGAGTAAGGCCGCTGCGACTCCGGTTCGATCTTTGCCAGCTACAACGTAATTCGTGTGAGATTAGTACAACGCATTGACGCATAGTATATGCAGAGACTTACCTGTGCAGTGGAACATGCACCCGTGCTCTGGGTGGTCTCGTATGTAACGGAAGATGGCACCGAACGCAGGACCTCCGTGTTCGAGTATTTGCGAGTAGAGCTCCATGAACGCCTTGGGGAGTCGCGATGGAGAATCGAGATGTAGATAGACGGTTTCAACGCTTAGTGAAGAGAGCTTACTTCGGTCTTCCCACTCGCATACAGTTCAAATCGCCTTCAGCGTAAGGGGCGTCAGTCAGTAGAGGAGCACACGCGCGGGGAGGAAGCGCAAACTTACGCACTTGGCCATCATCTCGGGCGTGTAGTCTTCATGCTTGAAGACAGGTGTTCTGTGGATGTCGACACCGGGTATGACGGGGCATGGGGTGTTGTACTTTGCGATTTCGGTGTCGGAGCGGAGGTCGTAGACAGCTCGGATTCCTAGCTCTTTCAAGCGTTGTTTGCCTGGACATTCAATCTTGTATGAGTGAACGATGGTGATACGGAGAGTAACAAGGACGACACACCTTCGTCTGTAATATTCGAGATCTCGCCCGAGCGGTAGAGCAGATTGGGCTTGGTGATCATGCCAGGGTACTTTGTGGGATACGAGCCCAGATCTCGGACGTTGACGACGCCTGGGAGAGAGACGAATGGAGGCTTTGACAGTTTGTCGCGCACATACTCGGGATCCAAGGCTTCCAGGTCGTGCAAGGGCATGGCTGCTTGTAATAAAGATTCTTGCTCTATTGAAGCAAGCTTAATGAGTGCTTGCAATTGCTCTAGAGCAAGCTTAAGCTTACAAGTTGCCACTTTGGATAACGATACGCATCTACGTGGGCGCTAATTATGCTTTGTCAGCAATTGCGTCCAACAATCAAGTCCGTTTACAGTATCCTCATCTCACACCGTTCCCAATACCTCTGGTATGAATTGTAGATCAATACAATGTCACGCAACGAGAGCAAGATCTGCTGCCACCGTGGGTGGCCCTTTCCAGTAAATGGCAGGTACCAAAAAAGCACGAGCGCTTGCGTATTCACGCGTGCCGGCGCCAAGTCGATGAGAGCTTTGTACGGTCAAGTCTCGGACTCTCGGTGGACATGAGTAGACTCAATAGAGGTCACGGTAAGTAGTTTCGTTGTGACATTGAATTTCTCTCACAAAGGTGCCGTTTATCATCGTAAGTAGCCTCCAAAGCTTCTACATGTCGTAGCATACTTATATACTTAGGCCCAATTTCGACAAGTTGATTCTTGAACGGTGCGCCGCAATGTCGTCGGCGTCGTTTTTGCCCGCAGGCTTTGCATTTTTGTATCATTTTGACCGTCCGGAAACCAGCTGCAATGATTGGTAGCTTCTTTCTGGGTGAACGCCGCCGAATCTCCACAGCGGCATATGGGACATGCAACTTGGTCAACGTCCATCAACTTACTCCTAGGGTTTCATTCTACGCTCGACTGTACTAACTGTGACGAGGGCGGCAAGCAGTCACTAGTCATTGGTGGCTTCTTTCTGGGTGAACGCCGCCGACACTCCACAGCGGCATATGGGACATGCATCTTGGTCAACGTCCATCAACTTACTCTTAGGGTTTCATACTACGCTAAGCCACACGCTACCATGTATTCTAGATACGTCTCCGAACTCTCAGTCTGAGCTTCCAGGTACTCACCTCTTTCATCATTGACAGCGACGACATGCCAACCTCTCTTTGCTGTCCCCCTGAACATTTGGAACACTGCACTAGTTGGTAGCGCGACATTGAATACAATCGTCAAAAACTATGTGCAAACACAGGATGCGCTTGGGGATTGAGTCGGTATTCATCACGAAGGCTTAGAGGCTAGCTCAGTTCGCCATATTCAACTCTACTCTCAGTTCACACGAATTTAGTACTGATGTAAATTTACGAATTTGAAAGCCCAAGAATCAAATCGTACTCGCCACACGTCTGAACCTGTCTGTCAGACGTGTGACTGCCTTATTTTCAGTTGCGCTTTTCTCGCAGCTGACGGAATACATTAAACCTCCTCATCAAGGTTTAGTGAAACTCAAAATGACGGTGGCAGTTAGGTTTTCGGCTCTTCTCGCGGCCACACCGTCTCTTTCAGTGAGTATCTGTACCCCAACCAATCTCGTTCAGATATACTTCACGCAACATATTCTCATCCTTCGTCCAGCAAGTGTTAAATCGCCTAAATCATACGATAAAACCCAGCGGTCCACGTTTCGTAATGACAGCTGCCTGCAATCCTCTGACGGCTGAACTGAAGGTAAGGTCTTGAAATATATGAGTAAGCGGACAAAATCACGCAACCCCTGCCGGAAGTGTCTCTCTCCCATGATGGTTAAGTAGCTTCCTTGTCTTTACGGGCGGTTATTCCGTCGGTATAAAGTCACAGGTATACCAGTAAACCATCGGAAAGTCAAGCCTCCCGGTACACAGTTATACCTCCTCACAACTCTCGCGGCACTCCATCTCGGTTTTTCTGTGCTGTCCAATCAACCAACGTAGCACGCCTTCGTTCCGCAAATTCATCTACTACGGGTGACTGACAACGCTAGCAGGCGTCGCTATGGGCAACCGAGTTTCTAAAAATTCCAAAACTACACCCCCCTCGGCCATAGCAAAAACCACATTCGTCGATGTAGGTTGGCGCAAGGCAGATGAAGTCGTACGGAAGATCGAGGAGCAGAAAGTAGGAGATTGCAAGCAAGATCTAGAGGCATTGCTCGTGTTTGTGAGGCTTCTTTGACGATCTTCTGCCGTGTGGTGCCTAACTGAAACGTTAATAGGCTGGTCTATTCTCTGCTGTCGTTACAGCATTCCTAGTCGAATCGTACAAGACCCTGCGACCAGATCCGAACGTGACCACATCATTTCTACTCGGTCGAATTGCTAGCCAGACCAGCTCTTTCTCGGTTCACAATAACTTCATAAACTCCACCAGCGCACCGCTTACAGAAGCGGATACATCACCCCCGTTCATCCTTCTGCACGCACAGCAGATCAACGGGTTATGGTTCGCGAGCTTGGCTATCAGCCTTGCAAGCGCCTCCTATTGTATCACCGTTCAACAATGGCTACGTGAATTTCTTGCGATGGGAGATGCGAACGCCCAGAGTCGTGCTCGCATCAGACATTTCCGCGATCCAGGCTTAGCCAAGTGGGGAGTATACAACATTGCCGCGGTTCTCCCTCTACTCCTCCAGGTGTCCCTTGCATTGTTTTTCGTCGGACTTTGCTACTTCACAGCAGACATCAACCATACCATCGGGAAAGCGACACTCGGGCTGGTGATAGCATGGGCGTCCCTGTTCGTTTTCTCGACTATGATGCTTATCATCAGCGCCCGGTGCCCTTACAAAGTCCCATTCCTCCGAATCGTCATCGCATTACTTCCTTGGCTGGACGACGAGGACAAAGCGAAGGAGGACAGTGCATCCGATCTGGACATCCTTCTCAAGGTGGACTCTCTGGAGGTTGACGACAACATCCTTGAACCCCTGTGGAGATCTCTCGGATGGTCGACGAAGGACCACAACAAGCGCATACATTTTATTCTCATGGTCATCTGCCATCGATTGGGATACGACTCTGAGTCGGAGTTGCTGCAATCGGGCATGTACCTCCCATCCAAGTGCCTCCCACTCACGACATATACCGCATTGACCAATATGGTTGCTACCATCATCACTCTCACTCCAACCATGGATGAAGCATGCTTAGAAAAGTGCTTTTTTGTTCTGTTCGCGGACTATAAGCACGACTCTGCTACTTTCAACTACGAGGCCATTACGTTCTGTCTTTTGGACCGAACACGCAGTGACTGTCTGTTCAGATTCTTAGATGATCGGGTAAAGTGGAGGAACGACAAGCGTATTCGGAGGCTATTCCTTGATAGGATAAAAGGGGCACTGTACCTGATCAGGAGAACAGATGATCTTTGTGCCACCATGTCTAGGCTTTTCCCCCTACCTCAAGATACAAATCTCGAAGCTCGACAGAATCTCCCGTTCCGCGCTGAAGGCGAATACCGTACATTCGAACGAGAAGTCCTTCTCCACCGCATCAATGCTGCCGAGGAAGAAAATCTATTGGCAGATTCAGACATCAACCTTCTAAGACGTCTCATCTCCAACGATATACCTCGCGGAGCTGGGATAGCGAAGGAATTGTCTAGCCTGGTGCAAAGGCTTCTGGAATCACCACATGCAAACAGTACCATCTATATTTATAAAGCCGTATGGTATCATGCTTCGCCCGAGGCGAATATATTGAAGAGATGCATTCAGCGCATCTGTAAAGGCGCGATCCAGCCCGGGGTCAATATCGACGACAGCCGTGAGTCGCCAGTCTCCTCGAGGAGCAACAATAACTGACGAGAATTGTCTAATGATGAATAGCACTTCCTGCGCTACTTGTGCATGGTATACAAGCCATGGATACATCACAAAATGCAACGATACCACTCGCATTCGAGGAACATACGTTTATTCCACCTGACAGAGCAGACCAAGTTCAAACGCTTGTAATCCACGGTATTGACACGTGTCATTTCTGGCTCAAACTCCTGTCCTCTGAGATCAAGCTGCTCCAACTTGAAGAGAGTTTCATACGTCTTTGGCAGGCGTATTTCCGCTCGCTTATCCACCATTTGGATCGATTCGACCCGCAGGTCATCCTACATGTACACAAAGCAAGAGCTCGCGAATGTCTCGACTACATATCAAAGCTTGAACGGAAGATAGAACCATTGTCAGAAGAACCCAAGGACGTCTTTCACAAAGATCTAAAAGAGAAACTGGCAACGATCGCAGATATCCCTGTCCCTGGGCCTCTCCAAGTTCAAGTGTCTATCCCCTTCTTCTCCTTTTACCTATGACTTCTTTTCCGTAGTTTGACGTACCATATAGCTTACTAGTAGTGTTTTCAAGATCAAAGTATCGATAGCCCAACGCCCATCGCGCCTCTTCCGAATCCTCTGCGTCTTCCATATCGTGTCGCCAGCCGCGGCGGGATTTGTACTTATATGGTTCTAAGCGTAGATGACCGCCCATCTGACCTGGCAATACGATCGCTGATAGATACCCTTTGTTCGTCGCGTCCTCCGGATACGAGTAATCGACTTTATTGGGCCAGTAGCGTGCAAGATCTACTCTTGTGAGCCTGATACGAGAGATGAGGACGTCGACTAGGACATTACTAACGGTGTCGTGGTGGGCATGCAATCATATGTCTGTGCTCTGCTAGATTCATCGTGGATCAGTCTAGAGGTGTACGTAGTAAGCGGGATGTACTCCCAAAACCCAAGTTGTGCCCTGAGACAAATGACAAAATTCAAACGCGGTAGCATAAGTATTAGCAACGTTCTCTCCAAGTGGTGATGGCAATCTCGGGTCATGCACCCGGCATTGTAGGTTCAGTTCAATATCGACTCTATTATTTCGAATGAGGATGTACTTAGCGCGCAATGAGTTCGTTGAGGGCAGGCGTTCTCGTGTTCCATATTCGCGTGCACGCGACTCACTGTCACACCCACCACAGCGACCACGATGGACGTCTCTTCCTCGCCTCCCCTTCGACACACCTCGCTTCCACCAAGCAGCGGGCCCAGACCTGGCGGGTCTTCGAATCCAAACAGTCGCAACGGCACCCCACGAAGAGCTCGCCCAACGGCCGATGCGCTCGCTTTTGGTGATGAAGAGGGCGAGGGCGGCGACCAGGACGCTGTCGAGCCGCGGAGAAGAGCGCGAAATCGGCAGTCGCAGATGAACGCGGACGTGCCCATCGTCAAGGATGCAGTAGGAGAGAGTGTCCGTGAAAGTTTCGAGGTCTTTCTCAAAACGTACGTCCTCTTTAATCACTCTGAGCCGCCATTAACATGTGTATAGATTCACGGAAGAGGTGACACTCGCAGCTACTCCAGCCTCTGATGGCGATGTTCCAATCGCACCCGACGGCGAACTCATATATATCGAGCAAATACACACCATGCGCGAATACGAGCTAACCACCCTCTACGTCGACTACGGTCACCTACTACAAAAAGACGACGTCCTAGCAGACGCAATCCAGAAACAATACTACCGCTTCCTCCCATACATCCGTCGTGCCCTGCACAGTCTCGTCGCAGAATTCGAACCAGACTACCTGAAGCTCAATCCCACGGCCGCGGCGACCGACTCGGTGAACCTCCAAACTCGCGAATTCAACGTCGCGTTTTATCATCTTCCGCTAGTATCTGGCATACGCGATCTCCGAACGGACAAGATCGGCACGCTTATGAGTATCAGCGGTACCGTTACACGGACGAGTGAGGTGCGCCCGGAACTGCTGTACGGAAGCTTCGTCTGCGAGGTCTGTGGCGGTTTGGTCACAGACATCGAGCAACAATTCAAATACACCGAGGTGAGTTCCTTCTATCCCACCTTTCATGTCTTTTTCATGTCTAAGTGAGCACTCTCAAACCAGCCAAGTCTATGCCCAAACCCCACCTGCGGAAACCGCATCGCCTGGCAACTCCAAATCGACAGCTCAAAGTTCACAGACTGGCAAAAAGTCCGCATCCAAGAAAACCCATCCGAGATCCCCACCGGTTCCATGCCCCGTTCGCTCGACGTGATTCTGCGATCTGAATTGGTCGAGCGAGCCAAGGCGGGCGATAAATGCGTGTTCACGGGCACGTTTATCGTCGTGCCGGACGTCAGCCAGCTTGGGCTGCCTGGGGGGAACAAGGCGGAGCTGATGAGGGAGTCGGCGAGGGGTGGGAACACTGCTGCGAGTTCTGTGGGTGGTGGAGGTGTGACGGGGTTGAAGAGTCTGGGTGTGAGGGATTTGCAGTATAAGACTGCGTTCCTCGCCTGTATGGCGCACAATGCCGATGGCCGGGTACGTGCGCGTTGTGTTAAACTCGTTTGTTTGGTCTGACCTTTGTGTAGGCCGGCACGAACATCCGCGGAGAGGAAGAAGACGGAGAGGACGACGGCCAGGCGTTCGCGCGGTCACTCACGGAGCCTGAGTTCGAGGAATTGAAGGCGATGATCGAGTCGGACCATATTTACTCGAGGCTGGTGGAGAGTATCGCGCCGACGGTGTATGGGCATGAGATCGTTAAGAAGGGGCTCTTGCTGCAGCTTATGGGTGGCGTGCATAAGCAGACGGCGGAGGGTATGCATTTAAGAGGCGATATCAATATTTGCATCGTCGGTGATCCGTCTACGTCCAAATCTCAGTTCCTAAAGTGCGTCCTCTTTTCTTCACGCAATTACATACTAAAATTCTGACATGACGAACCCTCACTCTCGCCTCGCCTCACCTCGCAGATACATCTGCTCCTTCCTCCCGCGCGCAGTCTACACCTCCGGCAAGGCCTCCTCTGCGGCCGGTCTCACCGCCGCCGTCGTCAAAGACGAAGAAACGGGCGACTTCACCATCGAAGCCGGCGCCCTCATGCTCGCCGACAACGGCATCTGCGCGATCGACGAGTTCGACAAGATGGACATCTCCGACCAAGTCGCCATCCACGAAGCAATGGAACAGCAAACCATCTCCATCGCCAAGGCCGGTATCCACGCCACTCTCAACGCGCGTACGTCGATTCTGGCTGCGGCGAACCCGATTGGAGGCAGGTATGATAGGAAGAAGTCGTTGAGGGCGAACGTGGCGATGACGGCGCCGATTATGAGCCGGTTTGATTTGTTTTTTGTGGTGCTTGATGAGTGTGAGGAGAAGGCGGATTTGAATATTGCGAGGCATATTGTGAATGTGCATCGGTTCCAGGATGAGGCGATTCATCCCGAGTTTAGCACGGAGGCGCTGCAGAGGTATATTAGGTATGCGCGTACGTTTAATCCCAAGGTAAGTCGAACGTCGAATTTTGGATTTGGAGGATTGCTGATGGGTACACGTGAGTGCAGTTGACACCGGAAGCGGCGGATGTGCTTGTTGAGAAGTATCGGATTTTGAGGCAGGACGACGCCTCTGGGACTGGACGAAACTCGTACAGGATCACTGTGAGGCAGCTGGAGAGTATGATCCGGCTCAGCGAGGCCATCGCACGGGCGAACTGTACATCCGAGGTACGCATATCCCATTCCACTCCACTGTATCAACCAACCAACCGATACGAGTACTCATATGACTTCCTCGTAGATCACCCCCGCATTCGTCAGAGAAGCCTACTCCCTCCTCCGACAATCGATCATCCACGTCGAACAAGACGACATCGACTTTGACGAGGAGGAGCTGGAGGGCGAGCGCGAAGGCGACCAACGCCCGCGCACTCAAGCTCAAGCCGACGGTGGTGGCGAAGGGAGCCAAGACGTCGAGATGTCCGGGACGATCGACGAGTCGTACCCTGGCGACTCCACCACTGCAGTCGGCACCAGCAGCCAACACCCCGGCTCCCCCTCAACCTCTCACCGTGCTTCTCCCACTCCCCAACCTGCACCACCACCACAACAACAACCAAAACGCCGAATGATAATCACGCACGATAAGTACATGGCCTTGCAGAGTCTCATTGTGCTGCACCTGTCGGGTGTGGAGAGGGAGACGGGGAAGGGGCTGGATAGGGACGAGCTGATTGATTGGTATCTTGAGAGTAGGGAGGAGGAGATTAGGGATGTGGAGGAGTTGGAGTATGAGAAGGAGTTGATTGTGAAGATGATTCGGAAGCTTGTTAAGGTGCGTGTTGCCGGTTTGAAGTGGATTGGATTGGTGAGGTGAAGTGAAGTGCTGATGGTCAATTTGTTTGGTTGGATGTAGGACAACTATTTGTTGGAGATCAAGGGCGACGTGCAGGAGTCGCTGCCTTCTATGGACGAGAGCAGCGGTCAGCCGTCTTCGATACCTACACAAGACGGGGTGGAGGCGCGGGTGTATTATATGGTGCATCCGTCGGTGGATACGGAGAACTCGTCGTCGCTGGCATAATCGTGATCGAGGAGTCGCGTTGGGTGGTGGTTGGTTTGCATAGCTGGTTCTGTCGGTTTTGCTTTCGTCGTCGATGTTTTAAATTTTGCTCTTGGGAGTGAGACGTGTATTGTAGAAAAGGCTGGGTATTGAACGGGTACAACGGATCTGAGCTCAACTAGGGATACAAGAAACAATCCACAACAAATTCCAATCCATGAAGATACGTTAAGAGATAAGGGTATATCAAGCAGCCTATGTGCCAGTCCTTCCAGATAGCATTCAGGCCTGAATCGTGCGGGTCATAAAATTCATGTCAACTTCAACTTCCAGGCTCGATCCTACTACTCCTCCGTCCATCCAAGAAAATCCTGCTCACAGGCTGCTGCGGCCTAGGTCTCCGCTTACCAGTCCGCATACTGCGAATCGCCTGGTCGAGGTCACCACGCCCGACAGAAAGGCCAGCAGCACGGCCCTGAGAGGACGGCGGCGGTCGCAAAGTCGAATGTGTCTTGTCCGACGCGGATGCCGGCTGTTTGGGTGAGGTGTCAGTGGAGCAGACGGTGTGGGTAGGTGTAGGGCGTACCTCGACAGGTATGGGAGGAACTGTGGGAGCTTGTACGGAGATGCTGGGCGTTTTGGGCGCGGCTTTCTCTTCGGCGTCGTGGACCTCCAGTGCAGCTTTCTGTTGAATGGTGATTTACATCAATCCCTGGTACCCTTGGAAATGGCTGAGACTATACCTGAAGTGAAGATGAGAATGATAGGATCAAGGCGAAGAAGTCTTCGGGTTTCGTGGCCTCAGGCGTATCGGTTTTCTCTCCGAAGTAGGCCAACAGATTCTTGAGCTCTGCTTCAACAGAGGCTGTCATCTTCGTTAATGCATCGACGCTTGTATGAACCTGGTTGGAGAAGGGCTTTGCATGTATGCGAATTAGGCACTCGCTCACTCTATATCATTGGTAATCTGAATATACCTGCATCACTTCTACGAAGCGATCACCCTCAGGAAGGCGGACGCTTTGTAGGTACTTCACTTCCGCTACCACTTGGTTGAAGCCAGCAGACAGTGCCTGAACGGAAGCAGCTATCGTTTGTACAGAGACTACGCAAAACGTTAGATAGATGTTAAGTAAGCCAGGTAAGAGAAGCCCACCTCGTGCAGCGGCTTCGAGATGAGGAATGTCTTCAATGAACGTCACAGCACTGGGATTCTTGGCGAGCAAGGTCTTGGCGATATAGTGCAACAATGTCGGACAGTCTGGGGTCGCCTTCGCCGTTCTCGTCTCTTTCAGCTGTGCTCAAATTAGTATTAGAAGTTTGATTCCGTGTATCCAAGGCTAGATATGTACCTTTGATAAAGCGTCTAGTTGGAACCCACGGGCCCCTCCGCGGAACGACGAGCCATTCAACGCATTTCCGACAGCAAGCACCGTCTGAGAAGGGTCAATATTACGAACTAGGACGTATACGAGAGCTCTCACCTGCAAAACATTCTTGAGACGAGACGATGCACGGAGCTCATGCGACGCATTCCTGACAATGTTGAGCTCTGGGCGTATTTCCTCAATTTCTAGATCAAGTTTCCGTCGGTAGATCATGCACTCGATGCGTTGAGACAATCTTGGGATGGACATAATCTAATTACAGACAGTGAGTAACTGCCGCAGAGATAGACTTTGAACACCATACCTGACTGAAGAACTGGTCGGCCTTGGACAGCTTGCTCACGTTGCCGAATTCTTTGATCCTAATCATCTGAGTATGGAACG
Source organism: Irpex sp. Y119-03 (assembly GCA_037042295.1). NCBI lineage: Eukaryota > Fungi > Basidiomycota > Agaricomycetes > Polyporales > Irpicaceae > Irpex > Irpex sp. Y119-03. The sequence goes on along the minus strand of JAXQKB010000947.1, from coordinate 666 downwards.
TGAGCCGATGTCGTGACGATGTTCTGCTGTGACTTACCTCTTCAGCCGTAGGCAGCTGCTTGCTAATCGCCTTGAGTTCGTCTGTGGACAACTTCTCGTCATCCAGCTCCAGAATAGCTCTACGGATAGCAGGCAGCTCGAGTTTGATTCGTGCAAGCATGATGCCTACGGAGAGTGTTGAGATCACAACTATTTTTGCCATACTGATGGGTACTTACCGACATTCTGAGCCCTGGTGCCGTCAAGAAGAGTAGTAGGACCCTGTTTTCTGGACGATGTAATGGACAACTGGGACCCTCCGCTAGATGCGTTCTCCATCGAAAACGTATTCTCTAAATCTTTGAGATCCAGATCTACTTCATCATTGACATCGTTCCAGATAGTCGACTGCACTGCTGCCGGTGATACTTTGGTCCAGAAGAATGGCTTGAGTTTCTTCGATGGCTGCTTAGCTTTCAGTGCTTGTACCTTCCGAGCCGGGAAACTAGATGGAGGTGGCGGCGGAGGCGGAGGCAGTGGACCACCAGGTGGAGGTGGTGGAGGCGGAGGAGGTGGGCCCGAGTTGACGGCCGAGGGCGGACCTGATGGTGGCGGAGGTGGTGGTGGTGGCGGCGGGGGTGGGGCGGATCCTGAAAGAAGGTGAGTAGGAGGGGGCGGTGGGGGAGG